>JAIGNY010000007.1:75000-174922 GCA_020152595.1 Chiridota heheva | reverse complement strand
TATATAATATGTATATGTATGTATATATATATATATTTATATTTACTTTAAGGTTATACCTTACCTTCCATGCTATAAATATGCAATCTGGTCACATGACCTGATTCTAACGCACTTCTAATCGACCTTAAAAACGTAGTTACCAGCCTGCCCTGACCTCCATAGAACCTCTAGTAACCCTCACTCTCTTTCAGGGCGTTGTTTTCACAACAGCGCTGGAACTGGTCAAATTTTCTTTTATAAATTTAACCTTATTTTAACAATATTCTTCTTTGCAGCTTCTACCAGGCTAGTTTTTATGCTGCTTTATTCGCCTTTCGCCTTTTTCCAATTTGCCTTTTCAAGTCTTCTGAGGTAAGACGAAGTAGCCATGGGTCCGGGATTTCTTCGGTTCGACTTACAGGACTTTCCCCTGTAGCCTACACTTAGGATAGAGTGTTTTTGTCTCCATCCCTACAAAGAAGTGGCTAGTTCGAGAGAGTCCCACTCTCGCGGCGGGTATTTTTAGACCCTAGAGCACCAAGTGTGCCTGTCTAGTGGACCCCATTGCCCCTGGGTTTAAGTGTTTTACATCCTCGGCCCCACCCTTCCACTAGAAGAGCCTAGAAATTTACTATGCATTGTATTTACATCTTAGGATATCTTCAGTACAGGTTTAGGCTAATTTCTTCAATTAATGGCACATGCGCATTGGGTCGACGTCACCACAGAGTGTTCGAGGAGTCGGCTTCTTACAGCTCTAAGGAGCTACAGTTGTTACAAGAGAGCCTATTTTATCATTAACGTTATTAGTGTATAAAATTTTCTCGCATAAAATTAAGACAAAGGTGTTTAATTTTCAAGCTTGAATTTTGGGGCATTGGAGAGACCGGAAGGGGGTCTCTCTGACATCCTATTTACAGGAGATCTAATATTTTCTTGTTATCTCCACAGATGCCAAATTACTCAGTGGTTTGTGTTTTCCATGCTACCCCTACGCTAATAAAGTTTTTACGTTTTATGCTTTTCTCGGGTCCTAAAAATTTTTCAGATAGAGAGTTTTCTCTTAATTTTTTTTTGATGTTCTAAGTTGCTATGCCTTGTCTCTTTACAAGCGTAATCGAAGGATCATAGGTACATCCCCTGTAGGGGCATTTTGGTGTATTTGTATATGCATGCATTCATATATGTATATCTTTTTTTTTTAGGAAATATAAATCAATTAGTCTCAGAGTTTCTACTTAGGCTACGGCTACCTTCTCGATAGATTATTGAGTTCGGAAGGCCTGTGTTTGTAGTTTACTGTGTTAGCTTTTTCCTGATTAACGCCCTGGAGGCCTCTGACTCGATAGATTACTGAGTCAGTAGTGCCATGGGTGCGGTCTATCAGACGTAAGTTACCTGAGTCTATGTCCTAAAGAAGACGTCACTTAGAATTTAAACCACTTTAAAGAAGCGCCCCCCTTTTTGATAGAATACTGAGTTGTGGAGCGGCGCCTATTCTTAGTGAAGTAAACCCTTTGTATACTGATGTGGTCCACGGTTCCGCGATAGGGACCGGTAGGGCCACATAAAGGCAACGCCCAAAGAGGTTAAACATGAGTCACAAGTGATTTCACTGGTCCTTTCTGGTCCGGTGATCGGATACATACGGCTTCGCGGCTCGTGTTCACGGGTCCATGACGACTCCGTACGAGTTCATTGGACGGGTCCATTGGACGGCTCCGTACGGGTCCATTGGACTGCTCTGTATGGGTCCATTGGTCGGTTCCATACGACTTCACAGCCCATGTTTACGGGGCCGTATGGGTTCATTGGACGGTTCCATACGGCTCCACGCACGACCAGTGTATACGGGTCCATTGGACGGGTCTATTGGACTGCTCCACAGCCCATGTTTACAGGTCGGTTGGACGGCTCCATGGCCCACGGCTCTGGTGATGGGATCCGTACAGCTCCATAGTTTTGTAACGGAATAACGTACACCGTACGATTAACCCGGAAAACTTACACCCACTAGCTACGAAGCTAAGTGATCGGGTGACAAGTGACAATCTTCGCAAGAAGTATAGCACCATGAGACCTATTTTCTTCTTGGTTCCGTAGCCATTAGCTACGCAATTCCACGGCCGTGTGAATGCCATTAATAAGATTGTCCGCGTTGAACATTACAGTTCCGCAATTATTTTCACCAGTATCATGGAGGACAGGTCCCCGAGTGCCGGTGCGTTACGCACACAAGATGTCCCGCGATGCATAGCATGCATCTCTAGACCTCTAGACCATACGGCTCCGGTGAACGGGTCTGTAGAGTTTTGTAACCGGATAACGTACACCGTACGGTGAACCTGGAAATAGACCCGCTAGCTAAAAAGCTACATGGTCAGGTGATGAGTGACAATCTTCACGAGAAGTATAGCATCCAAGAGCTACTTTCTTCTCGTCTAATGGTAGCTACGCAGTTTCACAGCCGTTGTGAACTGCCTCAGTAAGATTTTCCGCATTGAGCGTTACAGTTCCGCAATATAACCAGTGAACGGGTCTGTATGGTTCCAGAGTTTTGTAACGGGATAACGTACACTGTACGATAAACCTGGAAATAGACCCGCTAGCTAGGAAGCTACGTGGTCAGATGTTAAGTGACAATCTTCACAGGAAGTATAGCATCACGAGAGCTATTTTCTTCTTGTTTCTGTAGCCATTAGCTACGCAGTTCCGCGACCGTGCGAACTGCCTCAGTAAGATTTTCCGCGTTGAACGTTACAGTTCCGCAATATTTTGCATCCATATCATGGACACGGAGGACAGGTCTCTGAGTGTCGGTGCGTTACGCGCCTTAGACGTCCTGCGATGCCTCGCGTGTAAACGCTTCTTTAGGTTACGCTCTGGTGATATCGAAAAGAACAAACCCGTGTACACCGCTGTGGACCATGGTTCCGCGGAGGAACCGGTAGGCCCACAAGAGGCGGCGCTCTAAGGGGTTATACGTAAGTTAGTAATCTTTTTTACGGCTCACTGTAGAGCCATTGGATTACTTTCACGGGTGCCTACGGTTCCGGTGATCGGTTCCATATGGCCCCACGGCTTGTTTCCATGGCCTTGTAAGAGTCTGTAACACAGCCCTGCGACTCCGTACGGGTCATGGGACGGCTCCGTACGGGTCCGTAATCAACAACTTTTGGTTCCATACGGCTCCGGTGTTGGGTCCGTACGGCTCCATAGTTCTGTCGCGGGGTAACGTACAACGTACGTCACACCCGATAATAGACCCTTTAGCTATGAAGCTACATGATCAGGTAATAAGTAACAATCTTCACAAGATTACAAAGAGTTACAAAAGCTATTTTTTTCTTGTTACCGTAGCCAATCAGCTATGCAGTTCCACGTCCGTGTGAGCTACCTTAGTAAGATTCCCGCGTTGAAATTCACAGTTCTGCAAAAATTACCTCCCCTTGCCGCCGTGGTTCCTAAATTGCTGCAGAGGCCAAAATCCCTACAGGTCCCTCGGCATATGCGTGCTTTAATATCGTTTGAATATGTGAAAACTTGTTTTTCAAGTAAGCCTCAACATCAATATGATGCAAATTTTATTACCAATGTTTGCTTTTAAGTGAAATAGAAATCATATTACAGACGTATGTCTGTAATATGATTTCTGCAAAATACTTTTGTATAAAATACAAGATAAATAACATCCTTTGCCTTCCTTTAATCTTTACTTGGCCACTAAATCCTTTATTGATACCACATATAACGGTGATTTTTCCAGAAAATGGAAGAATGGAAGACAATTTTCCTATCATCAATGTAAATCTCTGAAATGAAAGAAACTACCCTCAAAAAAAGGCAATTACATAAGTTACAGTAATACAGTCTGTAGCCTTGCAAAGCAAACCCAAAAAACAAATTATTGTGGATAAGTTTACTGGAAGCCAGATCATCAAGGGACAGGGAACTCTTAATAATTCTTAAAGGTGTTTTTTTTTTTTTTTTTACCAGTAAGTTATTAAAACAGGTACAGCCAGAGATTTAATCGCATTATATGGTTAAATTAACCATTTACCCATTTGTTAGCTGTGATGAGTGGAGCTTGTCAAATCGTACGTGAGCTCCCATTTGTGCCTGTACAAAGTTTGTGTTAAAATGCATCTCCTCTTAGGTTTGAACAGTTTTGCTGTTGAGATTCTGGCTCAAGCGAGATTTGTGTATGCTTTATAAAACTTTTATTTAAAGCGGTATTTAATAGTTTTTTAATTAAAGCTCCCGAAAAGGTAAAATTTTTGTGTACAAAAGTGTCAGATTTCAAAACGTAATGGCGCTAAAAGTCCTCCATTCACGTGCACGCGCAGGTGTTAATCATATCGCAGTATTTTCCAATCAGAATTCGGACGTTCTTTATGAATATGCAAATTCTTATTTAGACCTTGCTGTTTTGGATTGAAGTACGAGTTCTTAATAGGTCATGACATAACCTAGAAGAACATGTGAAGTTGTTGTTTAATCATTTTTGCTTGTACATCCTAAGTGTCAGAAAGTCATAATGTGCTTCCATGCATCGTGGCGGCTAGGATGTTATATTAAAGGGGTCTGCAGACTGCAGACTTGAATTTGCAGACTGACTTTTTTGGGTAAAAATTACTGTTTAGTTGTAACAAAATTCTTCCCAACTGGTAAACCAACATGATTAGACCAGAGAATTGATAAGACCCCCCTCTAATTATGCGTCTTCAACTGTTCAGTGCTGCTATATATCACTCATTGCAAGGGCGATTTCAGTTCATCGGTTGGTCTAGGAACTTGGGTGTGTTCTCACTTGAGTACGACCTTGCGGTCAGATCCACTTCAGGCAATCAGATCTTCCGATTTTTTAATAAATCGTAAGAATGCTCACCGGATGCTCAGTTGCTTGATCTTGATCCTACTCGGGGGTAGGGTCATGGTCCGCTTAAAAAAAACAAGAGTCTGAATGCCGAAGAGTGACTCATGGCCAAGTTACTTGCGCAGTATCATGTTAAAAATATTAATCTAAAAGAGCAAAATATTTAAATAAACTTTTAGAATGTGAGGAGGATGCCAACTTTCCATAGTAGACTTATTACACCAGTCATTTCTATAAAGATAAGACATATTAAAACTTGAATATCTCCTTAACGGGTTACAATTTTGAACGTTTTCTCAACCATTTTGTTTCTTTTGAAGTCCTCTTTCATATACGACTTGCTTGACCACTAAACTACTCCTTTAAGGGATAGTATATATATATATACTGCAGGTTTTTTATGTTTTCGGTTATCATCTCCTGCAGTGGATCTGATTGCATGCTCACACTCAAGTGAGAACACATGAAATTTTTTTTTTTTTTTTTTTATCACACAAGGTCATCGTGGGGAGAATCATGATTCTGAGATAAGTGAGAACAAGTCCTTGCTTCTTTACGATCTTTTCGACATGTAAAAGAAGAGTTACCAATGTCTTTCAATCAGAATGATATCAACACATTATGACATATGTTTTATGTTCTTGCTTTCAATTCGTTGGTGTCTTGAGTCATCAACACATGGGACGGAAGCGACTAACATGTTAAGACCGAGCTAGGAAACAACGAATCTTGCGTGACATTAAACTGTTAATAGTTTTAGGAAACCATGTGCTGTTCACATGGCATACTATAATGAAGAAATAAGTTAAATAAAATAAACTAAATCGTAAAATAAGAAATCAAATTATTACTTTTAGAAAAGATTTTGCTTAATAAGCCAGGTCACAGTTGCGATAATATAATTGCACAATGCAGGTCAATTGAGAATAGCTTGCCATAAGCATCACTGACACGAATAACACTGTTACTTCCCGATCTCTTCGTTTAATATTTGATTGGATTCGGCACCTTATGTATTTGCACTTTCAACAGTTCGAAATGAATGTTACTTTGTCAACTTGAAGATACTGTTCCCAAATAGTAGGCTCCAGGGTCTGAAACATGACAAGTTTCCTGTTTCTCGATTGTCAAGTACAATATCTTCTCAAATGACGTGACTCGGTAAATTGTGACAATATTATCCCGATATTATCGAGAATCGTGACATGGCGATTTATCTATATTATTTTTACAGTTTAAACTTTGACAAATCTAAACTTCTAATCAACAGATTATGGGTGTATTGTTGTGAAATGGGCGACAATGAGTACCATGATACCCCACCTGACACACCCAGTCAGGAAAACCTAAACACTTCGTTAAAAGGACTCTGCGGAACAAGGTATTGGCCCATTACATGCGTAATAGACATGTCAGAAATAAGCATTGCAAATGAACTATACACCTCGTTAAAAGGACTCTGCGGAACAATCGAGACTATCCTGTGACGCAATCTGATGACCAAGAGGGAAAATCTCAGGGGCCGCAATACAGGTAGTGGCCAATCAGAAGCTCCGTCGTCGAGAATATCTTGTGACGGCAATCCGGAGACCCAGAGGGAAACTTAGGGGCCGCTATACAGGTAGTGATTGGCTGGGTCGCTATACAGACCTACCAGTCCGAAGTTAGCATTAAGTATATGCAAATGAATAAAAATCTCAGAGGTTACTATACAGACCCCGACCAATCCGATGACCAAGAGGAAAATCTCAGGGTGCCGCTATACAGGTAGTAAGTGATTGGCTGGAAAATCTCAGAGGTCGCTATACAGACCCCGACCTATCCGAAATTAGCATTAGGTATATGCAAATGAATAAAAAATCTCAAAGGTCACTATTCAGACCCCGACCAATCCGATGACCAAGAGGGAAAATCTCAGGGGACACTATACAGACCTAGACTGTCCGAGTCTGTATAGTGTCCCCTTACTACTGATGGGATGACATTTTTTATTTTTGTACATTCAGTTATTAATTATATTGTTAAAAAATAACTAAATATAGAAATTAAGAAAAGTAGTATATACAAAAAAAAGGAAGGGAGCCTAGCCAAATTTCTTTCAAGTTGGTGGAAATTTCTTGTCAATAATTTCCCTTCATTTTCGGAATTGTCTGGAAATTTTCTTCAAGAGGATCAGTGTTAGGGTTATTTGTTTGTCAATTGTCTTCAAATTTCTTTAATTTTCAGGAAATGTTGTCATTCTTCTAAAATTTCTTTCAATTTCACTAATATGTTTCAAATTTTACCTCCAAAATGGAGGGAAAAGCATGCATTTGGAAGGTGAAATCCTGATTTTTTCACAAATGGGGATATTTGAGGGCATTGATAAATCTGATATTTGCTCCCCAGTCAAAATAGTCTACCACATGGCTGCGTATAAATCATTGCTGCATTGTACATGTAAACTTATCTTATGCCTAGGCCAATTATCAGTTATCAATCTCATTTTAACTACAAAATGTTATTATTTTTCAAAGACTTCCTTAAAAAATGTATGGGAACAAAACAATAATATATTTATATATTCATTCTTATGGAGGGGGAAAGCCAGATTTAAACTTTTAGCGCCCCCTCCCACCCCTACCCCCACTAGCACAGAAAAACTTCCTATGCCTCTGAGTTAGTCCCTGGCAGAAAGGTCGGAGGTACGTATATTAAGGTACGTAAATTTTCATCTCAGAAAAGTCTTTCTTTACTTTTAATGAAAAATATATTTTGTTCTGCAATGACGTCCGAATTCATTCCATCTTTTGAAGTAGACCAATATGCTCAATGTACAGACCTTAGAACTTGGGTTGGCTCCCCCCCCCCCACGGCCCTCGACTCTATCAACCTTGACAGGGACGGTGTAGCATTCAAAATGTTTGGGCTAATTCGGTCAAGTAAGGTGATAATACATGTTCTATGAAACTCCCCTGGCCAAGCCAAAACGACCCAAACCAAACCGACTTAAACCAAACCAAACCGACTTAAACCAAACCAAACCGACTTAAACCAAACCGACCCAAACCAAACCGACCCAAACCAAACCGACCCAAACCAAACCAAGCCAAAGCGCTTCAAACCAAGCCAAAGCGCTTCAAACCAAGCCAAAGCGCTTCAAACCAAGCCAAAGCGCTTCAAACCAAGCCAATCCGACCCAAACCAAGCCACTCTAATGATGCCGTGTGTACCGGTATTTATCTGGCTGCTCTCTGTCATGCCTTCCGTTGTGTTGTGTTGTACTCATTAGCATGCTGACGTGTGTACCGGCCGAACCGTCCCCCTAATTCTACGGTGGCTCATTACGGCCATTGATCAGTTTTATTTATTTTTTCCGATTATTTTTTGACTGAGTAGTGTTCGAAGAACCACCTAGACAGCCAGAATGGTATAACTGAACACGTTCAGTCTAATTTTTGTCTTTTAAAGTTGCTATACGGCTGGCAACATTAGCAACAGCCTGAGAGGTTGCTCCAGGCTGTTAAAATTGAATGGAAAAAAATATCAAGAAATGAATATTTATATTAATGGGCGCATACCTTTTGGGGTTGATATTATGTTTTCACTGGGTCTATAGGTGCATATATCCACACCATGTGAAATAATAGGAAATAAGTTAAATTTCAACAATATTGTGAATAATATTAGGCTTGAAAGTTGAGTAAAGTTTGTAGGTCGATGATACTTTATCCCTATATTCATAATTGTTGTAGCTGAAACGAATGACTCTCTTTTGGACGTTTTCTATTAGACAATGTATAAGGATTCCGAAGCATACATTTATTTCAAAACATGCAGATTATGGTATAATCAGCCCAGCAGGATGTTGGAATGCTTTTTATTTTTGTGTACACATAAAATTATCAAAACATGCTGTTAAAACTTTGTGTAAAATAAGATACATACAATTCCTTGTGTATAATAAAATACATACAATTCATTTCCAAAGGAAAATAATTGTTGCATGATAAAGTGGTAGCTTTACCATTTAAGAGCCAAAATGACGTCCAAAGGAGCGCCAAACTGCACAAATTTCAAATTATTTCCTGATAACATTAAAATATGGAGTGAAATCATCAGTCGAATCACATCAAACATTTAATAGGAACTTTATGTACAGTTTCTAACAACTTTACATAAATACAATGCTTTCTATCCATGATTATTGTCAGCATCGCCGCCTCCATTGGTATTCAAACATAACCATGAAATTTGGTTACTTAAATACTATTCACTCTTTAAGCAACTGTCTTCTATATATTTTAGAACTTTTACATAGATACATAGGTCACAAAATTAAAGTTTGTGAACATTATTTGAAAAAAATAAAATACGTAAATCTTAAATGCGCCTCATGGTATCCCAAAATTGCCGCTTTAAATTGCCAACTTCTGTATAAAATAGTCAAAAGATTGCCAAAGTTGAAGCGTTCGGAAAATTATACTAATTGAAATTAATAATAATTTCTTGATGCATATGAAGGAAACTGCTAAGATGGTAACTTAAATGGCAAACAAGATGTCGGTGAATATGACAGCGAACATGGGTGCCAAGCAGGCCGCGGCTACTGGCAGCAGAACGAATACAAAACGGGAGCCTGTCGATCTCCTGGTGACACCCATCTGCCCATGACTACCAGACTACAGACGTTATGTAGTCATTTTGTTCAATGTTTGCGATAAGACTTCTCAGAAGACGAATTAACCTTTAAAGGGGCAGATCTAGGAAATTCACAAGAGGGGGTTCTGGTTAAAGTTTTAAAACTTTTTCGGAGGGGTGGTTCCCCCAGAACCAAGATAAGAGGGGCCAAACCAAACCAGGGATAATGTGATAACGTGTTTGATAAGCAGTTTTGTTTGATTAATGGAACATAATTGGACTAGGGTACACTCGGGGTCTTATAAGCAGGGGAAAACGTACTCATTGAAAGGATTACACCTTCCCAATTGCATCTTTTCTTTCAATTGGGAAATAAATAACAAAAAATTGAAGGACAATTTGGCAAAATCATTGGTAAAATTTGGCAACATTTTCCGGCAATTTATGAAAATTTCCTAAAAATCGAAGAAACATTGCTCCCAAAATGAAGGAAATTGCACGAGATTAAAAAGTAATTTCCTAACAATGAAGTAATTTACGCCCCAAAATAAAGGAAATTCTTTAAACATTGAAAGAGATATCACAAACATGAAGGAAAATTCCCAAAAATTGAAGAAAATTACAAGAGAATGAAAGAAATTTCTTGAAAGTAGTTTCCCAATAATTAATGCAATTTCTCGAAAATTGAAGTAATTTACCGAAAATGGAGAGAGAAAAAATTGCTCCAAAATGAAGGAAATTTTCCGAGAATTGTAGGAGAATAAAGGAAATTGCCCAAAACTGAAAAAAAATTCCCAAACATTGAAGAAAACAATCCAAACATTAAAGGGCTAAAATGAAAGGAATTTCCCGAAAATTGAAGAAATGTTTAACGATAATTGAAGAAAATTTGCCCTCGAATCTTTTTTTACAAAAATTGAAAGAGATTTTCATAAAATTTCCCGAAAAATTTACGAGGGGCTTCTGGGAATTGTTGGGAGTAATGAAAAATGTTGGATTTTTTTCGGGGGGCGTTCCAGAAACCTTGGTAGGGTTCCAGCGGGCGAAGCCCCCGCAAGCTCTGATTTTTTTCTTCTTTTTTGACTGAGATAAGCATTAAAGGGTTATGGACTGGTTATCATTTCTAAACAGACAGAGGAAACATTTCTCCTGAAATTGAGAAAATTCGGGGAAAATTGTGGAAGAGTTCATAAAGCCTTGGGTCTGAAGATTTCTTGTTTTAGATGTCCCAAAACTGCAAAATGCAACTGATTAACACAGAGTTCCATTAATCATTTAATAAATGAACAAGAAAGCAATCCATGGAGTTCCTGATCTTATCACCTTAAGCATTTATAGTGAGGGGAAATAAAATAGCTAACTGGGTCACTATAGCTCTGTGACTTTTGACGACAAAATGTAAAATTTAGTACATAATTTAATTACCCCTAAAATCACATATTTGACCTCTGACCCTTGACCAGAAGTTCCATGGTAGGAAATGAACAAGAGCTCGGCATACTGCCTCTAGTTCTAACAAATTGATGTGCTGACTGCACGAAGTCCAAAATCCCGTGACTTGGAACCACGCTAAATGCGTTCCCACCCTGTTCTATCCCAAAGATGCATCAGTCACTGAAGGTCTGACGGGTGGAAAAATCTCTCCCTGTGACAGGTGAGAGTGGACGCACCACCACCAAATGTGGGGGACCACTACCTACGTACGGGGGACAAGGACACTGAGGTCCCTCCTGGATGGTATGAAATGATCCAGTAGATGAAATTGTAGATCCTGCATGCAAAACATGCAAAACATCATCTACTAGGCTGGCTAAGGTATCATAAGAATACCAGCCAAGCTCTCTCGCCGGCGACGCCTGTAGCAAGAAAAGGGCGTCGGCCCCGCCCTCACAGCTAAGATCCGCTCCTCCGTCGGTCGTATTCGACCTTGAGTAAAATCCAGGACTGCTTCCAGAAAAGTGGGAGTCTGAGAAGGAACTAGATTGGACTTGGCGAGGTTGATCACCAACCCCAAGTCCTGTGCCACTCCTATGACTACGTTCGTGTGTTTCGCGACGGTGGCTGCGTCTACTGCGACAATCAGCCAGTCGTCTAGGTACATAAAGATTCTGATGCCTTGCTTTTGTAGGAAGGCCACTAGAACTTTCGATATCTAGGTGAAGATCCAGGGGCAGAAGATAGCTCAAAGAGTAACGCCCTGAATGTATCACAAGTCCTTCGAATTGGAACAACAGAAAACGCCTGTGTTGCTCGAGCATCGGCACATGAAGATATGCATCCGCGGGGTTGACAAAGGTGGCCCACAGGCCCCTTGTCAACTGAGGGAAGATGGAGTAAAGAGCCTCCATCTTGAACTTTAACGGATGAATGAACCTGTTGAGTGGTCTCAGATTGATTATTGGGCCCCACTTGTTCCCCTTCTTGGGGGCCAGGAAAAACGTGGACATTACGAGGTTCCTGGGAGGATTCCAAATGGGGGTTGGCGCTCTTCGCCAGCAGCTCCCCGATGAGGCATGGGGGTGGGGCAAAAGACCCCATGGGGTGGGGGAGTCGTGAACTCAAGACAGTAACTCTGCCGAATGCTTCGTAGCACCCATTTGTCTGTGGTGACTCTCTCCCATGCATCCGAAAATTTCCTCAAACGCCTCCCGACTGGAACACCCGTCAACGGGGGCGTCGGGGGCGTGTCAAAAACGCTGTCCATTGTCCTTCCCCCTCTCTCAGGGAGGAGGAAGTACCCGCTCTGCGTGCAGAGGGGGGGGGGGAGGAGCATTGACTGGTCTCTGCCATGTTCACTCTGCCGGTCCACGAAGTGGACTCCTGGCGAGAGGAAGAAGCTGTATAGAGGGTCCCGTTACTGCGTTACGGCGACAATGGACCCGTCGCTGGTTAAACGCACCGGTGGGTGAGGTCTCCTGACGAGGCAGACCCTGGAAGAGAGACAGGGAACGGGATAGTGCATACAAGGAGGGACAGAGACGACGTCACCAGTCCTCCTTCTCTTCCTCTTCCTCCCCTGAACCCAGGCGGAGGTGAAGGAAGCGAATGGGAGGGCTTGGGCTCCGCCACAGTGTTTGGTATGCCTATTCAGCTGCAGGGGCCGTCGTCTGAGAGTGGGTGGCGGCCCCGCGGGGAGGGACAGCCTATCTGACCGATGCTTCTCCTCTCTCTTGGCTGCTTTTCTAAAGTGCTGATCGCAGTGGAGTCTGTGCTCCGACCATGCCGCTTGATTCCAGTCGCTGCATAGAGTACAAGGTATGGAGTCGCAGCATAATCTACACGCGTAACACGTGAGATGGATGTCACCACAGCGTAATTTAAAGAAGCGTTTACATGCTATGCATCGCGGGACATCTTGGGTGCGTAAGGCACCGACACTCCTGTCCTCCGAGGACCTGTCCTCCGTGTCCATGATACTGGTGAAAATAATTGCGGAACTGTAATGTTCAACGCGGACAATCTCATTAATGGCGTTCACACGGCCGTGGAACTGCATAGCTAATGGCTATAGGACCAAGAAAAAAATAGCTCTCGTGGTGCTACACTTCTTGCGAAGATTGTCACTTGTCACCTGACAACAAAGCTAGTGGGTGTATTTCCGGATTAATTATACAGCGCACGTTATCCCGTTACAAAACTATGGAGGCATACAGACACGGCCACGGAGCCGTATGGGGCCCTCCAGTCGTTTAACGGACCCGAAGGCACGGGCTATGGAGCCGTCCAATGGACCTGTACAGACCCATAAACACGGGCTGTGGATCAGTCTAATGGACCCGTACGGAGCCATAAAACAGACCGTGGAGCCTTATGAAACTGTCACATGGACCCATGAACACGAGCTGTGGAACCGTATGGATCCAATCACCGGAGCCGTACGGAGCAAAAAGGACCCGTGAAATCACTTGTGACTCACGTATAAACTCTTTGGGCACTGCCTTTACGTGACCCTACCGCGGAACCGTGGACCAGAGCGGTGTACAAAGGCTTTACCCACTAAAAATATGCGCCTACCACAACTCGGTAATCTTATCGAGAAGGGGGCGCTTCTTTATAGTGGTTTATTCTAAGTGACATCTTGGATGCCACTTAGCTTATCAATATAGACTCAAGTAACTTACGTCTGATAGACCGCACTCGTGGCCCTGCCGACTTGGTAATCTATTGAGTCAGAGACCTTCGGGGGGTTAATCAGAAAAAAGTTAACAAAGTAAACTACAAACACAGGCCTCCACGACTCGGTACGGTGGCCATGGTGTATGTAGAAACTCTGAGACTAATTGATTTATGTCGCCTCTTGGCGTTTATCTGAAAAGTAAAAACATTTATGTGAATGCATACATGTACACCAAAACGCCCCTACGGGGGATGTACCTACGACCCTTCGTCAAACAAAGAGAGGCAAGCCACAGCAATGTAGTACATAAAACTAGACATCAATGATGTTATAGCTCAACCCATTACAATGCAAGAAGAATTGATTGCTTTCAGTGATTTTATTTTTGTCATATGTACTTTTATGATGTTTTTAAAGTTTGATTTGAGGTGCATTCCATTTGTGGGCAATTATTCATCATGTTAAAAATTCAAGAGTTTCAACTTTCCCGTATGAGTTGTATTCAGTTTGTTTGTTTGGGTGTAATGGCACCTTAACAGTCAGGTCATATGTGCCAAACGAGGTTAGTTGTGAATGACTGTCAGATTGGTTCTCAGTAGTGACTTAGTTTTGCGGTGGGTGCAATGAGGTTCATGTTATAGCGATGTCTGAAAAATTATGCTTCTAACAAAAGCTATGTGACATTCAATGCATGGTGCCATCATGTCTCACTTGATTACTGATGTTGGCGAGGTCATAGGTAAATTCCACCACAACATATAGTTAGAAAATTTTGCAAACATAACAAAAAGTTTAACATTTACACATTAATCTTCATAAATGTTAGATTAATTTCATTTGGCCGGTACTGAAAAAAGATTACTAACCAAACATGTTTCAAAACGGCCAAATATGTCATAATTAGCCGGTAATCGGCCAAACTAGCAGCTAAGGTTGTGACAGTTAGCATTTTTTCATAAATGTACAGCTGTCACCATTACGGTCCATAACCGTTTAACCGTAAGGCCAGTTGTCATAAGTGGACGCCCTTTTAACGCAAGTATAAAGCGAAATCTTCGCCAGGTTCTTAACAATTATCTACCTACTGTGGTGTAGCGGTTATCATACAGGGTGGAGAGGAGGGAGGGTGGAGGAGGGAGGGTGGAGGGAGGGGAGGAGAGGGAGGAGGGTGGAGGGGGAGGGAGGGGGTGGAGAGGAGGGAGGGGTGGAGAGGAGGGGGAGGGTGGAGGGGAGGGAGGGTGGAGAGGGAGGGAGGGTGGAGAGGAGGGGAGGGTGGAGAGGGAGGGAGGGGTGGTGGAGGGAGGGAGGGTGGAGGGGAGGGAGGGTGGAGAGGAGGGAGGGGGAGGGGAGAGGGGGGTGGAGGGGGAGGGGTGGGAGGGAGGGGAGGAGAGGGAGGGTGGAGGGAGGGGAGGGAGGGTGGAGAGGAGGAGGGTGGAGGGAGGGGGTGGAGGAGGGAGGGTGGAGGGAGGGAGGGGAGGGAGGGTGGAGAGGGAGGGAGGGGAGGGGGAGGGGAGGTGGAGAGGGAGGGAGGGTGGAGGGGAGGAGGGTGGAGGAGGGGAGGGTGGAGGGTGGAGGGGAGGGTGGGTGGGAGGGAGGGGAGGGTGGAGAGGGGGGAGGGTGGAGAGGAGGAGGGAGGGAGGAGGGTGGAGGGGAGGGAGGGAGGAGGGAGGAGGGTGGAGAGGGAGGGAGGAGAGAGGGGAGGGGAGGTGAGGGGAGGGAGGGTGGAGAGGGGGGGGTGGAGAGGAGGGGAGGGTGGAGAGGGAGGAGGGTGGAGAGGGAGGGGGGTGGAGAGGGGAGGGAGGGTGGAGAGGGGGGGGAGGGAGGGTGGAGAGGGAGGGAGGGTGGAGGGGAGGGAGGGTGGAGGGAGGGAGGGTGGAGGGAGGGAGGGTGGAGAGGGAGGGGAGGGTGGAGGGGAGGGAGGGTGGAGGGAGGGAGGGTGGAGAGGAGGGAGGGTGGAGAGGGAGGAGGGTGGAGAGGGAGGGAGGGTGGAGGGGGGGAGGGTGGAGGGAGGGGAGGGTGGAGAGGGAGGGGAGGGTGGAGAGGGAGGGAGGGTGGAGAGGGGGGTGAGGGTGGAGGGGAGGGTGGAGGGAGGGAGGTGGAGGGGGAGGGTGGAGAGGGGGGAGGGTGGAGGGGGAGGGTGGAGGGGCGGGAGGGTGGAGGAGGAGGTGGAGGGAGGGAGGGTGGAGCGGGAGGGTGGAGGGGAGGAGGGTGGAGCGGGGGGAGGGGAGGGTGGAGGGGGGGAGGGGGAGGGTGGAGGGGAGGGTGGAGCGGGGGAGGGTGGAGGGGAGGGTGGAGGGAGGGTGGAGCGGGGGTGGAGGGGGGGGGTGGAGTGGGGGGAGGGAGGGGGAGGGGAGGGTGGAGGGAGGTGGGGGGAGGGGTGGGGGGAGGGGGGGGAGGGAGGGTGGAGGGGGAGGGTGGAGGAGGAGGAGAGGGGAGGGAGGGGGAGGAGGGGAGGGAGGAGGGGGGTGGAGGGGGGGGGGTGGAGAGGGGGAGGAGGAGGGGAGGGTGGAGGGAGGGGGTGGAGCGGGAGGGGAGGGTGGAGGAGGGGGAGGGTGGAGGTGGAGGAGGGTGGAGAGGGGTGGAGGGGAGGGTGGAGGTGGAGGGGAGGGTGGAGGGTGGAGGGGAGGTGGAGGGGAGGTGGGGGGGAGGGTGGAGGGAGGTGGAGGGGGAGGTGGAGGGGGAGGGTGGAGGGGGAGGTGGAGGGGGAGGGGTGGGGAGGGAGGGGAGGTGGGGGGTGGGGGGAGGAGGGTGGAGGGGGGAGGGTGGAGGTGGAGGGGAGGGTGGGGGGGAGGAGGAGGGGGGGAGGGTGGAGGGAGGGGTGGAGGGGAGGGTGGAGGGGAGGGTGGAGTGAGGGTGGAGCGGGGGTGGAGCAGGGGGAGCAGGGGGGTGGAGTGGGAGGGTGGAGGAGGGGAGGTGGAGGGGGGAGGGGAGGGGGAGGGGTGGAGGGGAGGGTGGGTGGATCGGGAGGGTGGAGGGAGGGTGGATCGGGAGGGTGGATCGGGAGGGTGGATCGGGAGGGTGGATTGGGAGGGTGGAGTGGGAGGGTGGAGGGTAAGGGTAGGGGAGGGGAGAAACAGCGTTGGGCAGAGGCGGTTGTGGCTACAGGAAATGGGATGGTAAATTTCGTCCAACGTTTTTTTTTTTATATTGGTATTTCTTGTCCCCAGTAGGCAAATAGACTAAAACATTGGATGGGATCAATAGCTAAATACAAGTGTAACTGCCACGGTCGTGTGGAGAACGAATTTTGTTTATACAACAGGAGACAAAGAAAATTGTTAAATAGGGTAGAGAGGGGGAATACCCCCATTGTGGGAGTATTCCCTCATAATGGCGGGGGAACACAGAGGGTAGACCTATAAATGTTGTATTTATATATCGTTTTGTCAGTTTGTAGTAGTTGCTGCTGTAGGATATTGTGTAACTTCTTTCTGGGACGTACAACATAAACTTCAAAATTATCATGCTACGTCGGAGTTCTTACTCACATATGGGGACAGGCTTAACGCACCACACCCTAACACACATCTGAGGCTAACATGTTTTTAAAACACATTTTTATTTTAATATTGGGTATATAGTGGTGCGTGGCCAGGGGGCAGGGGAGACTTTCCAATAATTACGGCCCTTAGTGTTTGATAATGGTAATCCCAGGGTCATACAAGCAAGAATATGTCTCCTTTGATTTAGGTAAACAATTTGAATAGAAGAAAAATCTTTTTGATTCCTATGCCAGACATGACAGTATCTGAAATGCGAGGAACAAGAATTAAAAATTTTAAAAATCGCGCAGAACGAAAAAAGAAGGTTATTAAAATAAACATAAAGCAAATGAAAAATAAGAAACTACTGTTGCATGCTTAACAGTAAAGAAATAAAATAGATAATACAAGGATAAAATATACTTATCTCACTAAAAAGAAAGAAACGAGAGAAAATACTTAATACTTCTTTAAAAAAAAATAACGCACCTGATTTCATGGCCCTCGGTATTCGCGAACTTAGGGCCGGGTATATGCAGCATACTACCTCTTTTATTTAAGAATAGTGACAGTTGAAAAAATATGCTTCTAACAAAAGTTGTAAGCCGTTTTGTATTAATTTTAATGTAGGAGTTAATGGAGGTTTCCACTATGTAACGGTCGATTACCGACGTTATCGGAGAGCAAAGGTCACTTTGAGTGCAGCATATTCTGCAACAATACATTTTAAAAACAAAATTACGAACATTAGCAACCATCTAAATGTATTAAAAAAAGTATGTTAGGCTATGACGTTTGCATGTTTGATTTTTTCTGCATAGGACTTTCAATTTGTTTAGTTTTAGTTTCGCTACGGAAAAAGCGTACTGCCGTGATTCCCGGGATACATATTCCCCTACTTTTTAAGTATAGGCCTATAGAATAAAAAAAAAAAAATAGTACACAATTGGGGGTGAGGGGAGGGGGGGGGGGAGGGGGATTTGTTTGAGTTTCAATTCGTATCTTATGACCCCAAGTTTGGATAAGAAGCCAAGCAAGCTCCTTCACCTGTTCACGTTGAAGATGTGAATTTACGGCCCTGAAGTGTCAACGATTCATTGCATGAAAATGCTTTTCTGCATCTCATCCACCCCATGCCATCTCAGAATTCAATTGTCTTATCAGGGGTGGCGGAGCGTTCAAAATATTGGGGGATTTAATGAGATAAGGTGACATGTGATACGTTCACCTAAAATTATTAGGCTGAAGCCCGCACATTCCCCTTCCCAGCTCCGCCGCCTCTGTCGATTTTAAGTCATCATTGATGATAGGACCTAAATAAAAACCTTGATATGAACGCATAATGTAAGTTTCGCGTAACTAGCATGAAATTAAAATTGGTTCTTCCCCGTTTTTCTGTTTGTTCAAACTTAAGGAAACACCTGAAATATAATACTTAACATTCATCCTATCCATGTAATGATAATCATCGGGATTACGTAATTCCCCTTTGATGTCGCTACTGCTACGAGAAAAATCTGGGTCACTGCCAAAATGCGTTTAGAGCAGTGATGCGGTCTAATTTGCTGCACCGTATAATTTAGTGCACTTGGAATAGCTTTTTGAATGATTTAGCCAATGTATTTTCACCCAAATCAGCACTAATGGGGCTGTTAAATAGCAATAAATATTCAAGTGTTTAAAGTTTTTTCCCCAAAAACTAAGAATGATTGTTTGTTGTCCGTAAGTACTCATGTTGAGAGACGCTATAGCGACCACGTGTGACTTCCGTAACTGGGGATGACAGATCACACGGCGTGAGAATATTACCGAGTTTTGAGCATGAGCAGGCTATTACTGCATTAATTTATGTCAACACGTGCTGATTTTGTGATTCGTAATCCAAGTAACAACTCCCTGGTAATCCGGTCGTAAAAACAATAACAATACCCAGGCAAACATTTAATCCGTCCGTAAATACAATTATTAGTTTTGAAATATTTGTTACTCTTTGAAGTAAATAATAAAAGACACGAATTAATCTGTAATTTTATCACAATTGATGTGAAACGAGAATTTCTTTAATGTTTTCACTGCACATTAGAACTCTTAAAAGCTGGGATACTTTCAACGATAGGCCTAAGGACATCGATGCGTATGAATTTTGATTTCTTGGCATCGCTACCGTGGTTTGATTCATGACTTGTGTGTTTCTAACCTTAAACGCAAATTCTTCTGGGCCAACTTTAGGAATAGGTAGATTGGAAAAGAATTAAAGTTGTTGTCTCCATATTTCATAGGAAAGAAGGGACGGGCCCAAATTTCCTAGCGCACTGTTTTTACTCTGAGGGGGGAACAAATTTACTGGATGGCTACGGCTTAATTGTCTGGGGGCCCACATTTCCTAGGAAATAAGAGCCGGGGGGCCAAAATTTACTGGGGGGTAGAATTTACTTTTACACCGATCAGTGGTTGGGTGATGTGTATTGTGATTTGATAATTAATGGATATAAACGGAAATTTCTTGTGTGTATTTGACGGGTTATGTTAATGAGTGCTAGCCTGGGCCTAGCGCCTTCCTCATGAGCACAAGCTAGCTACATTCCATGCATCCCATCCCAAGTACCGTGGAAATAATTAGTGATATGCGTAACGCCCCGGGTGAAAAATGTGAAGGCAATGACATAGCGGGTAAAGATTGAAATGATAAGGTTGGTTAGATGGTTTCGTGAATTTATGCGAACTTGAAAAAGCAAACATAAAAATTGAATTAACATTCGTTTACACGTAGCATGATTTCCTAAACGGTTAAACGTCACAACCTTATTAGCAGCCCTGGGATGCCCCATTGAATACTACCGTACCCAGCGATGATTCTTCCACGTGTCCACGAAAACTTATAGGTTTGGAAACAAACTTTTATTTCTGGCAATCTGCTGCCCATACGGCAAATTACGGCTTACGCAATGCCGCTGCGTTCACCAACCCAACAAAACTTTATCCTTAACGTTAGTGGATTTAAGTATAACGCTCTAGCCCCGCGATGCAATGTAGCACAAACCTCACTGACACTTAAGACTTGCTATACGACAAGCGAAAATGATCAAACAACTTCACACGTTATCTTCTAGGCTATGTCATAACCTATCATAGAACTCGGTAATCCAATCCGATACAGCGTGACCTAAATAAGATTACGAGAATTTGCATATTCATAGCAGAATGTCCGAATTCTGATTGGAAAATACTGCGATATGATTAAACATATATGTCCATACAAGGAACTAATAAACATGCGTGTATACCAACTGACCAATACCATGGCCCGGAGCGGTACCGCTACGAAACGCGAATAGGATAGAGCTATTTTTAACGAAATTACCATAAAATCTTATACTTTGTTAAAACCTTTCGAGAGCTCTAATTAAAAAAATACATGGAATATCTCTTAACAAAATACAAGCTTAAATTGCGATACAAAAATCTCGCTTGAGCCAGAATCTCAAGAGCAAAACTGTAAAAACCTAGGAGGAGATGCATTTTTAAGCAAAACTTAGTACAGGCACATATGAGAGGTCACGTACGATTTGATAATCTCCACTCATACACTCTGTGTATGGGTGGAGCTAAAAAAACTATATCTGAAATTTTGTAAAAACCTGAGAAAATGCACCGGACGTAAATTCTTTAAAAGCGTAGAGTTTGAGTGGAAAACACGAACCACTGAGTAACTTGGCGTCTATGGAGATAAAAAGAAAAGATTAGATCTCCTATAAAGAGGACGTCGGAGAAACCCCCTAGCGGTCTTTTCAACGCCTCACAATTCATGCTTAAAAATTAAAAACTTTGTCTTAATTATATGCGAGAAAAACGAACACACGATATGTACTGGTAACGTAAAATAAAATATAGGCTCTCTTGTAACAACTATAGCTCCTTGGAGCTGTAAGAAGCAGACTCCTCGAACAACCTGTGGTGACGTCAAGCCAATACCCATGCGCCAACATCAATTGGCCTGAAGATATCCTAACATGTTAATACAATGCATGGTATAACGCTAGGCTCTCCTTGTGGAAGGGCGGGGTCGAGGGTGAAAAACACTTACACCCAGGGACAAGAGGTCCACTAGACAAGCACACTTGGTGTTCTAGGGCCTAAAAACACCTGCCGCAAGAGTGCGACTCTCTCGACTAGCCACCCGCTAATGATACGGATGGAGACAAAAACACTATCCAAAGTGTTGGCTACACGGGAAATTCCTGTGTCAGACCAAAGAAATCCTAGACCCATGGCTACCTCGTCTTACCTCAGAAGACTTGAAAAGGCGAACAGGATAAGATAGAACAGCGTAAAAACCTGCCTGGTAGAAGTTGTAAGGGAGAAATTTGTTAGAAAAAGGTTAAATTTATAAAAGAATTTTTTTAAAGTTGATTAGAAGTGCGTTGAAATCAGGTCATGTGACCAGATTGCATATTTATAGCATGAAAGGTATTAGGTATAACTAAAAGTAAATACTACTGCTAAAATAATCATAATGATAATAACAATAATAAAAATGTACATATGATATACAATAATAAAGTGAATGAATCAATCAGTGAATGAATCAATCAGTGAATGAATCAATCAGTGAATGAATCAATCAGTGAATGAATAAATCAGTGAATGAATCAATCAATGAATCAGTGAGTGAATGAATCAGTGAATGAATGAATCAGTGAGTGAATGAATCAGTGAATGAATGAATCAGTGAGTGAATGAATGAATCTAGTCAATCATCAAATCAGTCTCAATCAGTCAATCACTTACACTATATAAATATATATACATATATATGTACATATATATATATTTATATATATGTATATATATATATATATATATATATATATATATATATATATATATATATATATATATATATATATATATATATATATATATATATATATATATATATATTTACCCGCTAAGCGTAGCGGGATATTTCTGAGAGTTATACTTACCTTCCATGCATAAGGTATAACTTGAAGTAAATATATATATACATATATATATATATATATATACATACATATATATATATACACATATATATATATATATAATATATATATATACATATATATAGCGCTTTTACAAACATGGTCAACATTATTAGGCCTGTTCATTAAAGAATCTATTAGGATACCAAGATTTTTGGGAACATGAGATGGTTTAATGACCACTCGCCCAAGTGGAATTTAAACTCAAAATTAAAGGTGGTATCCACTCTTTCATAGTCCACAATGATCTAGCATGTATGCCACCAAACAATGCTGTCTTGAAGTGGAAAATGCCATGTTGGCTGGTTTACTATTATTTCTTGTAAGCTTTCAAAATGGCAATGCAAATTGGAACAATGCAGCTAGGAACCATCATCCAAAGGGGAAGGGAGTGGTAATGGTTTCACATGGGGGTTGTACACAAGCTCCTTCTGTGGATAGATTGTTATAAAAAGTTTTCATAATTTATTAAATAGAACTATCACAGACAAATGGGATTTGTGTTTCAAACCTGTATTTCACGTAAAACACCCAAACACATTCTGCAACTGTACAACAGCAGTTTGGATGCCCTCAACATGCATGGGACAACAAAATCAAAATTGCCACAAATTTCACCAGGCATCATTGAAATTTTTTCCTTTCATTCAAACTGGAAAATATACAAATAGTTCAAAAATAGAAGATCCCAAACACATTTCTGTCAAATCTGAAACAAACATGAACCCCTGGCCCCTTCACCAGGTGACTTTTAAAACCATGTTTAATTACATGTAACTCCAATTTACCCCCCCCCCCCCTTTAACAGACCCACATTGATGGCCTGTTAATTGTTTCAAGGGCCTCTCGTCCCTCTGTTTTAGCATCTTTGTGCCCTCTCCAGAGATTAGGGCTCCCTTAAAGCATCCCATTCTGACTTTGGTTACATGTAAGACCCAAGTCCTTCCCTGGTTAAATTTCAAGACTTACAAAGAGGGGTAAGGTGGCTTGTGAACCCCCCCCCCCCCCCTTCCCCCTTTACAAACACATTTTCTTTTAATTTCATGTTTAGTGGCGCTTGTAAAACATCTTGTCAATAGTAACCTAACAACTAACCTATGAATTGTTCCTGCTGCCAGAGTGACCCCACGGTTGAACTGAATGCTACCTTTTCCCATAAAATCTTAAACTTGCAAACAACATTTAACAACATTTTCCTTTCTGCAGAATGGAAAATGCTTCATTAATTTATCAACATATTCAAATATAATAAAATTTCAAAAATCCTGTCAATCCTGAAGACCTTTGTGAATCTTTCAAAACAAAAGACTATGAAAGACTATAAAGTCCTGTGCCAACTCTCATGCAAAAAAGAATTTCACATCAAGAATTACAAATAATCAAATAAAAAGCCACCCTTCACACAATCACACTACTTTGCATGTAAACACTTAATTTTAATGTGTGTAACCAATTACAACATTAAAACAAAAATATTATCATCAAAATATTATCATCTATACAAACCAAACAATAATTGTAAAGTAATACATTAGCATTTTTCTTTTTCTTTGTAGTCTATCCTATTTGACACTCCACACCAACACCTATTCCACCAATCATTTTCAACACCACTACACAACCAGAACCAAAAGGTTTTGTGGTTTCGGTGCTTTTTTTTCATGAGCTGATTTAATTTGCAAAATTTGTATTAACCGTCATGTCATTGCATATCATGAAATATTTGTTCCATATTTATTCATAAGCCACACCCACCAGATCAATAAAAATGTTGACATTAGAATTTGCACAATAATTACAAACATCATAGCAAGTATGATGCAAAAAATGGTTGCTCATTTATCCTATTTCAATCATTTTTCAGTAAGCCACTAGTGATGTCATTAAATGACATCACTACCACAACATTATAACATATGTACACACCATGTGTACAACTTATGTCATAATTTTCATAAACCGTTCTGGTATACCGTATGGTGTTCACATCATTTATTATCACTTTCACATTAAGCCACGCCTACCATGCACATTAATGACATCTGTTGATAACATAAGCACAATAACCAACAATATTATCATGCCTAATATGACACAAAGTGGACATACTGTAGTGGCTCATTTATCATTTTTTCCTAAATTTTAACTTTAAGCCCAGTCCATTTATTAATATGCAAGACATCACCATCAAAAATAGGACACTTGTGGAAGAATTTGCTTAAAAAAGCCTCAATCTCCATACCCACGAGAAATGAGCGGTAAGGTAAGTGAATCCTGTTAATACTTTTTGAGATATTGTGTGTGCTAGTGCTTTTTGTTTACAAAATCATATTAAGCCTCGCCCACTACACATATTAATGAAAGTCAATGTTTTTATACAATGAACATGTACACAGCTAATATTATAATTGAAGCAAATATGAAACAAGACATGTGATTATCAAAATATGAGCATTTCAAGATTTTGACATTAAGCCCCCGCCTACTTATTAATATGTATGACATCACTATCAAAAATAATAGTGCACATCTATGGACCATGGGCAACCTGTGTATCAAATAAACCATTCTTTACATGCTGTGTTTACAATACCCGCACACTACACATATTAATGAGTCAACGTTTTTATACGATGAACATGTACACACCAGCTAACATAATTAAACCAAATTTGAAACAAAACAGACATGTGATTATTAAAATATGAGCATTTCAAGATTTTCACATTAAGCCCCGCTTACTCATTAACATTAATATCACCACCAAAAATGGCACATCTACGGACCATCGGCTATCTGTGTACCAAGTAAAACATACATCCAGTGTACCATTCTTGAGATACCGTATTCACAAGCTCTTTTCACCAAAATCATATTAAGCCCCGCCCACGACACATATTATTGAAAGTCAATGAATACAATGAACAATTTATACAATGAACATGTATGTGCACACCAGCTAACATTAAAATTCAACCACATATGAAACAAGACATGTGATTATTAAAATATGAGCATTTCAAGATTTTCACAATACTCATTGATATGCATGACGTCACCATCTAACAACACACTAGCTAACAATATCATTATAGTGAATATCAAACAAATCAGACAATGCGATTGTAAAAATATGAATATTTCAAGATTTTCAGGACCCATCTATGGACCATGGGGTATCTGTGTACCAGATAAACATGAATCCAGTGTATAATTCTTGAAATATCGCATTCATGAGCTGGCCGTCACAAACACACACACATACATACACACGCCATCATGACCGCATAAGTTCCTGATGTTATCGCATCAGAACCATAAATAAAACTATTCCCACATCACCAAATCTGAAGCATCTCACAACCTAAACAACTATCAAAAGACAAATTAGGAACATCAACCCACACTGCAGGCTTGTTGGGGCATACTCCTTTCACGTGAAGACCAGTGACAACTAGCTCAATTGTTCCAAAGAAGACAATAACTGACAAATATTTGCTGACCACAGAATCAGATTTACCCCGTAGTGTTTCCTGAATACATTAACCAACTATAATAGGTACACACTGTTGCAATTTTAACAATTGTGCAAAATCCACAAAAAAGCACTTTCTGTTTAAGTTCTTCAAACATGTTATCATATGCATGTAAGCTTTTCTTACAATTACACTCAATAAATAACAAATTTTGCAAAAATGTTGAAATAGGAGTTTACCATATTTAGATCCATTTTATTACAATACAGCCTCACTTTTCTCCTACAACACAATTGATTTTGACTGCATAAAAAGTTTGTTGGAAATTCACTCAATGGATACCCAAAAAAGTGAATGCATCAGATAGCAGACTACAATGCTCCTTTACAGCATAAAATCTGTCAATCATTAAAAAATGCCAAACGTCACTTCTTTTATTTCATAAAACCAATCAATTGTCATGAGGTGGATTGTTCATGGGTACCATGAACCACTAGCTTCTCTGACCCAAAATGGGCTCATCAACAATGAATCAAAACTATCAAATTATTCATCATCTATGGCAAAAGAGTTACATGATAACAGTAACATAGGTTGCTTTTAAATTATTTTTATACAAAACCCATAAAAAACTTTTCCATTTTTTTTAAAATTCATCAGAAAATATTGGTTGAATTGCTCAAAACAATCCAGAACCACCGAAATCTCTGTAAGCTGTCAGTATTTGATTATTTTGAATATAAAACTTCGCTATTCTTCCAATTTGAAAATATTGAATAATAATCAAACTAACCATGATTACTTTTGAAGATTTAAAAGGCTGATATACTCAGGATGTGAAGATATGTTTTTTGTATGTATTTCAGCAAATGAATCAAACCCCTTTTTTAAATGGGGAAGTATTTCAGTGAAATGAGAGGTAGCTTCATGTCATGGTGAGGTCTGTCCATCTAACCATTATAAAATTAATCTAATTATTCAAGAATGAAGTGTTTAACACCTAGACAAACCCGTGAACAACAGTAACAGGAATCAGTATTCTGGATCAATCTGCAGAAAATGGGACCAAATAATACTTCTTGCTTGAGATCTCTTCTTCAAAATAGAACGGTGACACTTTTCTAGAAAGCTGATGCTTCTAGAATAATATAAGAGACGAATGAGTACAAAAAATGTATATATTTAAAATGAATTTAAAACAACTATAAACACATTCTTCTTAACTAAATTGCTGAAATATCATCAAATTCTTAATAAACATTTTTCCCTTTTTGAATAACTTCAAAATTTCACAAAAGTCATGCTTAATCTACTGCTAATTAAAGGAAGCTTTAAGTCGGAATTCTACCAAGCCCTCCACGATCCTTGCAGTTTTCACAATACCCCCAAACACGATGTGAATTTTGTATCCACTCAAAAGACTTATCTTAAACAAACCGAACAAAGAAGTCCAACAACTTGACACACCATACTCAAAAAATGTAGGATGTTTTTGAGATGCTACTCTTGGAGTTTCACTTTTTGTAAGCTTAAATACTGATTCAAAATAATTTGCAATTAAGGATTGGATCCTTAATGACAAACACTCAGTTTATCTGAAGATAAAGATTTTTCATGATATCACAACACTGCCACATCACTCAACTGACAATATGTGGCAAATATTCACCATTTCTTTCCTCCATCATCTTTCAATTAAATCCGCACACACAAAAACTTCAAAAGTATCCCCTCTTCAAAAACTACATCAGATTATACAAACTTAACTTGCCTAAGTTTCAGACAAGACACCTACAAAAAGTGATCTACACAGATTTTAAGTGGTGTATATGCCATTCTTTCTCTTCTCTTTACCTCCCTTAAGACAAAAAGCAAAACAGTTGCACTTATGATTCTGTTACTACAAAATAAATTAAAACATAAACATTATAACAAAGTTATTTTGGTCAGATAATAAATAGACTTCAATATTTTCCAACTTCCAATATTTGATAAAATCAAACAATCTTTTGTTTTAAATATTACATGCGACAATGTTTGAGATATGTACAGAGTAAGCTTTTACAATTTACAGATATATACGTTTTTAATGGTTGTATTACAGTTGGTGGTTGTAGGTCTTCGGTGAAAGTCTTATTGATAGAGTGCCAACACATCACCAAGGGCCATTCTTATGCTATAAGCAAATTTGTGCGAATCCTGCAAAGAAAAGAGAAAGAAAGCTACATGGATATTTTTTAAATGATCCAAAGTAAATGAATAAAACCATATATAAACAACTTACCACCCATAAATAATGAAGACCCCACATTAAAAACAGAACCGCACATACATACACATAGTATATGTCATTAACTGATTATCAAAAAGTAAACATAAAACATAAGGCATGGTAAGTTATACTTACTGTAGTAGGGCAGGACCTTTTGCTTGATATATGGAAAAAGATGTTATCCTCCCCAGCAATGATGTATGATACACCATAGCCGTCATCAGCAACCTGTAAGAAGACGGGTTTATCAAACACACAATATCAATCACACATGTTATTGAGAAATTTAATCAGAACCAAAAAGTTTTGTCGTTCTGATGCTTTTTTTTTCTTCTTTTCATTCTGATTGATTTTGTGTTAAGTGCTATATTATTGCATATCATGTACTATTTGACATGACATGAATCATTCTTGAGATATTGTGTTTACAAGCTCTTTCACCAAAATCCTATTAAGCCCACCCACTATGCATATTAATGAAATTCAAAGCCTTTATATAATGAACATGTACAAACTAGCTTATATCACAATTCTACAAAATATGTCACAAACAGACACGTCGTCCACCTTTCCATGTCTTATTTAATTAGATACTGACGAATGCCTTTGAAGCTTTATGAAATAAGATTTTGCTTACAATATTTTTGTTGTAAGTATAATTGTCAAAAGATTAGCATTTTTTCTTTCCAATGATATATAATAAAAACACATTTATCAAGGCTTATTTCATCAAGCTTCAAAATTTTCTGAACATTCGTCCGTATGCGTAATTAATCATTTCAATTTTGACTCAAAAGATATGGGTCACTACGCGAAAAGAGGGACAATGTGATTGTTAAAATATGAGCATTTCAAGATTAGTACATTAAGCCACCATTGAAAACAATAGAGCACATCACGTGAATCCAGTTTGTACATGTTTACAAGGCCATTATAGCAAAACCATATTAACATAACAAGATTATGGGCTAAGAAGGGTTAGTCACCCCATAAAAAGTTAAAACTAACACCACCACCACAAAAAAAAAAAAAAAAATCAAAGATGCCCATAGTTAATAATAGAACTTATCAATGTTGACTTTGAAATTGTGAGCAGAAATGGAGCTCAGGCAAACCATTCTACTTATTAATGGTAAATACCGTCATGATTCGCATGTCCATGCAAATTGACACCCATATCATATGACCCTACCCAATTATAGAAATGGCATCTCACACTGAAAAATTGCAGACATGTTTTGAACCGCGTGGGGATCTAAGAGTTAACCAACTCATCATTCCAAACCACACTATAACCTTCACTCGCTCCATAGCATCAGAGCTCCCCCCTTAACTTAAATCTGACACTCCCATTAAAAAATACGCTCACCTTTTTTCCCCTTATAAACCTGGTACCAACCAAATAAGAATAAAAATTCAATGTAGAATAATTTGAAGATTATCATAAGTCTATTATGTTTTCACACCATTTAAGCAAAGACTCAAGTTTTTTTCCTATTCATTTCCAAGACACTTAATCTATGACTCCTATTGAGTCATCAGCTCCATTGCTCTGCATTTTTTTCATGCCAGAACAAATATTTTAATTGCTATTCTAGTCTGGAATGCAGTTGTTCCAAGTTCTTTCAAAGCAAGTCTCCTTCATATAAATTTCCTTTCATAAAAATACTTAGAATTCCTTTTGGAGGGCAGAAATCTTTTGTTCCCCATTAGCTTAACAATGCAAGAGGTCAGACAGACAATGGACAGGACAAACAGTAAAGATGCTGTATCCCAAAATTGTTTGGCGAGGTGGATAATAAAGCTGGATATGCATATTTTAACCCCTGTGATTGTCACTAATTCATCATCCGCAACTTATTTCACTATCCCTTCAGCATTCAAAAACACAAAACAGAGAGTACATCAACTTACTGGTCCAAAACCTCCTCCAGCAGATGTGTAATATGGATGTTTCTTCACATCCAGTCTGTTGGTCTGTGTGGCAGGTGTCTGGCTAGTAGATAATCTCCAAGGTTCACCTAACACCTGCAAAATAACAAGTGAAACATCTTGGTCATCCTGTTTCTACCACTCATTCAAATTTCTTGAGGATTTCTTTATACCTGGAAAAATTGCAATGGGAGAGCTGTCTTTAGGGCAGTATGTTCAACTATTTGAAGGTGACAAACAGGATGGTTTGTTGAGGGATGCGTGCGATAATGGGTTTATGAGCAACCCACGCACGGCTGCTGGTCCGGATTAAAATTAAACTTCATAAGATCTTTAAAAAGTTAATCAGAGATGTCAGGAACAATTCATGCTTGTCAAAATGCTTCAGAATCGGGTTCATCTTAATGAGAATTCAAGCTGAGCTAAAGCAAGTCAAAATGGACGGACGGCAGGATAGGGAGAATGCTCTAAGAGGCTTGTCTCAGATATCGTCATAATAATCACTTTCACATCAATTGAATTATTTGAGTAGGTGGATTGTGATGGAAGAAAATAGTAACCAAATGTGACCTTTATTCCCGGGCTCATTGGATTAAGGAATATTCCAACGAATTTTTCATTTATATGATAGAGGAATATTAAAGAAATAAATTTGTCTACAAGCAATGTTGATACCTTATTCAGTTTAGAAGTTATTGCATGTCAAAGATTTCACTAATGTGTTGAAAAGTGACCTTGCAGGGTAAAGTGTGACATCATAATTGCATATATCAAAGATAATTCTTTATGTATTTCTATAACCGGAAAACCAAAATGTTTAGTGCTTCTGATGCAGTCTTTAATTGTTGGTTGATTTTTGGGTTTTTTACTAACTGGCATTGCATATTATGAAATATGCTAAATAACATAGAGTTATAAGCCACGCATATGAAAAATAAAACCTGTTGACAACACAACAAGTATGATGCAAAACATGCATACAGTTGCACATTTATCACTGTTTCAAGAATTTTACATAAAGCCCTACCTACATGACATCACTACCAAAACAATAGCCCACATATATGGACCATGATTCATTTGTGTAGCACATTTGACATGTGTGCGATGTGTTTTTTGGAGCATTTTGATATTAACCATTCAATACCCAATCGGTTGGGCACGACCGGTTTGGACATGGTACTTTTCAAAAAATTATTTTGCTTTGTCAAATAGGCCCACAGCATTGATCCTGGAATCATTTAAAAGAGCTCAACTAGTTCTTTCAATAAATTAACATTTTTGATGAGAGTTATATGCAGCATTTGTTAGTAAACTCGCTTGAAAATTGGTAAAAAGAAAAATTTAGTCATATCTTTATTTTCAAAAACTTACAATTCATACTTCCACATTAAGTCTTAATCTCACAATACATTTTCTGTCTTAACCCTTAAATGTCTGAGCCTCCCATTTAGAATCTGTATTTTGGGGAAACTTTTTAAGATAATGCTTCTTCCTTTCCTTTTCTATCATTACAAGTATGTGTTAACTGAAAGGTAATATCATGATCTTTACAATGGGCCACATACTTTTTTACACTAAAATATGCAAATTTATGCAAATTATCCATTTAATATGCAAGCCCAGTGAACAAAACTGCCCAACTTTGTGTTTATGTATTCTTTTGTGGTAAGCAGTTGTGGCATTTTTGTTCAAATTTATGAAATGTTGATAAACAAGTTCTTCTCAATAATACCACCCACGATTTTTTTTTTTTTTTTTTTTTTTGAAGTAGGAACAATTGGAATATGCAACTTAGTTCATGTCACATTTTGACCTATATCATGACCCATTATTATTAATTTTTACAATATTGTGGGAAAGCTATAACTTAAAAATGAAGTTTTCTTGTTTGTAGGATCTTGAAAATGTTGAAAATTAAGTGTATGATATTCATAAGGTTGTTTATTATATTTTGCATACTAAGTAATATGCAAATGACCTCAAAACAAGAAAGGAAATAAAATATGAGAATGACTTCATGGGTTAGGAAAATGCAAATATTAACCCAACTTTTACTCATTTTCTAATAAGAAGGAGTTTCATGACCCAGATAAACTTTTTATTCTAAAAAGTATATATATTCTCACCCAAGACGCTTGATTTATTAGTAAAATAAGTAAAATATACTCTATTGTTTACTGTAGAAATGTATAGAATGCTGGGTATTGTCATGATTTCGTGCAACAGGTATAAGTGATCTACACATCCTAGTCAACAGGCCTGAAAAGAATAACAAAAAACGTACTGATTTACCTTTACTTGAAATTGCCTCCTTCAGTGTTCATCTCTTTCAAACTATTTCATCATAAATCCTACATGTACATCTTTAATTACCTTTTTTTACAGTATCATTTTAGTAAAAAAATGTGTCTTTATTCACAAAGTTGCGTATTTTTACAAAGTTGCTATGGTATTTTCGTTTTTGCGTCAACATTGTAGCTCATTTGAAAGCTGGCTTCAAGGTAAATAAGATGCCATAAAAACATTCCATTTTGATTTTCCAATCAAGAGCTAGATTTTTTTGAAAATTATGCTTCAAATGAACCAAAAATGGTAAATAACAGTGTAAAATTTTAGATAGGTTTTGGATAAATTTGATTAGAATTACAGTATTTATTATTAGTGAATGACTTTCACCAAAAATAAAGTTAAAACTTTTTTTCAAAAGTTCATCCTGAGTATTTATCAATTTTTGGGAAATTTTGGTCAAACTATGAAAATAAATCATGTTTGGCTCTATTATACTTCGAAAATCTCAATATGACCCCCATCAAAAACAAATGGAATATGAAAGAATCAAAAGAGTTCTTTCAAATGATATACAAATTACCTCCGTATCAGTTTGGTATGGTCCCGAAATTATTTTTTGAAAATTGAACTTCCAAATCGTCAAAAATCATGTCGATCCGGCCGTTTAAGGGTTAAGCCCTCCAAAAATTGCAAATGTCAGGGTCTATATAGCTCACAGCAGAAACCACAATCCAACACAAGCAATTACACCTGGGACTTCGTATTTCTATCCACACTGGCTTAACCCCACTTTCCATGGTCATAATCTGACAATGATAGTAAACAGATTTCACTGCAGCTGCGCTGACAGTACTACTTTCACACTCAATACAAGGACAAAGATATTCCCATGTAGTCAACGTGTGTGATGACGAAAGCAATAAGTTACAAACAGAGTGGATTTATCCCAGAGCAGTGTTTGTTTATTGATGAGTGATCTTAAGTGGTGATTTTGTTGAACCTTCTAGGCTTTTGGACTGAAAATCTATTGCAACATATATTCATCATGCAGACCTTGCTTTTGTCCTAAAACCCGTGAGGAACTGTCAAAGACATCAATGTATCCAATTTCACAAAAATAGTAGTTCCTGATCACAATACAACTACTGCCCTATGCAAAAATATCGTCGGAATTGTTATTTCACACATTTTCAATTGAAAACAAAAAGAGCAACTATCCTCTCTTTTTCCAGATAAAAATATAATAGTGCTGTTAATAATCACTCGCAACTCTTCGAAACATTTAGTAAAACTTTTAAACAATTAATCACGAACATTCTATATAAATAACCGGCTGCTGTCTACGGTGCCTTCTGTTGTGTTGTATTGATGTACTGCATGCTAACTTGTGTACCGGTATTTTATCCAGCTGCTGTCTACAGTGCCTTCCGTTGATTTTTTGTGACAACATGTTGTCAGACAGACCAGGAAAGTGACATTTTACATGCTTAATGGCAATATTTCTTGTTGATATTGCAATTCTTATCTGTTTGAAGGTCATCTAATCCCAAGATCTTTATTTTCAACTAGTTTGATCAACTTTACAGATAATTTTATAACATTATATTTGCATTTTAGTGAGATTCTTGGCGCTTTGTCTTTTTGAAAATGCATGGACTTTATGTATGGGAGCTGTACCAGTTCCACACAAATTTCATTCAACACTTCAAAAGATTTGTTCTTTTAAACGATTTTTTGGGGAAGATTTGTTGTGAATAATCACTACATGCTCGCAAATAATGGCGATTAAACGTTTAGTGAATTAGGCGCAAATCAACAGCACTAAAAACTTAAATTTAAAAACAAATCCACATGCTAGTCAATAGGTAGTGTGGTGTAGCAGGAAGCGTGCAGGAAGTTCATGTGAGCGACCCGGGTTCAAAAATTGAACCAGATGCGCGGCTTTGTTTTTCGTGAGTAATTATAAGGATGATTAATAATTGTTTATTTTTATTGTTTTTACATGTTTTGATTTGAGAAAAAAAAGAAGACTGGTATCAATGAAAAAGAAATTTCACAAATAATCTAAATATGTAAAAGATCCTCCATTTTCATTAATTACAAGAAAATATACAAGCTCAAAAAAGCTCAAAACATTGACCTACTTTTGCCTTGTAATTTTGTATTATTTCACCCTTAAACTAATTAGTTACTGTTTTTACAAGCTCTTTTCAGTAAAACCATATTAGCCCAGCTCACTATGTATTTACCCTGCTAAGTGTAGCAGGGATACTTACCTTCCATGCTATAAATATGCAATCTAATCCAATGACCTGATTCTAACACACTTCTAACTGACCTTAAAAACGTAGTCACCAGCCCAGCCCTAACTTTCATAATACCTCTAACATATCTCACTTAACATTCCACCGAGGTCTGAACGAGATGGTAGGCGGGCCGAGGCGCATGGGAGGTAAGTATAACTCTCATAAATATCCCCGCTACGCTTAGCAGGGTAAATTCATTTAGTTATATCTTACCTTCCTTGCTATAAATATGCAATCAGATTGCAACTGAGAAACGGAGGGAAGGGAGTTCAGGTCAAAGCCCAATTTTTAAAAGGCTGGTCCCAATACACGCATTAGTTTCATCCTACTTAAAGGATTAGATTCCTTATCATCTTAAGGATGAAACTCTGAATAGAAATTACTATTAAATAGTAAACCACTCCTAGATATAACAAAGGAACAGGGAATAACCTGTTAGTAATAGTAAACGAGGCAAGATGTCAACTGAAAAAGGGTTAGTTGCCCGAAAATGCATGTTAATAGAAGTTGTTAGTGAACAGATTCAAATTGTAAACAACAGCCAATACGTCATGGCGAAAACTTACGAGGTTTGCCAGAGGACTGGAGTGGTTTTGTTAAACATGAGGGGAACAAACCGTCGCTAAACCTAAACTAAACAGAAACTGCCAGAATTTGGCAGAATTAGTAAAAATAAACGTCTAAACCAGCAAAATTTTGCTAGGAAAACAATAAACTACAAATTCCCCAAACAACGGCAAAGCTTTGTTAGAAAAATTTAATTAAACTAGAACGGTAAATACAGTCATGGTTCGCTCCCAGAATGTGTGAGTCTGTGAAGAAACTGGACTGGACTTGGCAAGGTTGATAACCCACCCGAAGTCCTGAGCCACTCTTATTACTATGTTCGTGTGTTCTGCAATTGAGAATGCATCTTATGTGACGATAAGTCAGTCTTCTAGATACATAAAGATTCTGATGCCTTGCTTTTGTAGAAAGGCCGCAAGAACCCTTCTTATCCGGATGAAGACCCTGGGGGCGGTCGATAGCCTGAAGGTTAGTGCCCTGAATGTATACGTGACTCCCTCAAATTGGAACCCCAGGAATTGCCTGTGTTCCTCGTGCATTGGCACGTGCAGATACACATCTGCAAGGTCGACAGAGGTGGCCCACAGGCCTTTTGAGGAAATAGAGTGAAGCGTCTCCAGCAGACGAATGAATTTTTTTAAGTGGTCTTAGATTGATAATTGGGCACCACTTGTTCCCCCTTCTTGGGGGCCAGGAAGAATGTGGACATTACTAGAAGCAGATTCGAGATTGGAGTGATGGCGTTCTTTGCCAACAGCTCTACAATCTCCGTCCTCAACAACTTGGCGTTAATGCCCAAGCGAGGAGTGGGGGTGGGACGAAAGACCCCCTCCCTGAGGAGAGAGGTTGTGAACTCCAGTTGGTAGCCCTGCCGAATGGTTCGCAGCACCAACTTGTCCAGGTGCCCACGATTTGTCCGCCCTTAGCTGAAAGGCGCTGCCCCATGTCCATTCCCTACTCTCGTGACAAAAAGGTACCCGCTCTGCACGCAGAGAGGAAGGAGCATCAGCCATACTCTGTCACGTTCGCTCTGCCACCTTCGCTCTGCCACCTTCGCTCTGCCACGCTCGCTCTGCCACGCTCGCTCTGCCACGCTCGCTCTGCCACGCTCGCTCTGCCACGCTCGCTCTGCCACGCTCGCTCTGCCACGCTCGCTCTGCCACGCTCGCTCTGCCACGCTCGCTCTGCCACGCTCGCTCTGCCACGCTCGCTCTGCCACGCTCGCTCTGCCACGTTCGCTCTGCCACGTTCGCTCTGCCACGTTCGCTCTGCCACGTTCGCTCTGCCACGTTCGCTCTGCCACGTTCGCTCTGCCAGTCTATAAAGTAGACTCCTGGCGAGTGGAAGCTGTGTTGAGCTTCGCCGTCGTCGCATGGTGACAACGTGGTGTAGCCCGCAAGTGGGTAGCGCGCTTAGGCCCCTCATGGAGGCTGGGGCACGGCGACGTGCGGGTGGAGATGACAAAGGTTTCGCCTACCCCAACAGCTACTAAGTCTTCCTAAGATCATCCTGCCGGCTGGCCTGGCGCAACAGAATGTCTTGGAAGCGACCTGCAAAAAGGTCCAGGCCTTCCGCCGAAAACCCCTAAAGGTCTGCCTATGTGTCTTCAGAGAGGCCAAGGAGGGGGAGAACATTCTCGTGCCTTTCCATGGCCACCTTCGCAGCTGCGCGCCTCTTCATTACCACTTTAGTAGTGGCTCGGGTAAGTTGGTCAATCAAATCCGAAAGCATGGCTAGCAAAGGTGTGGTCGTTGGAATGACATCAGCTGGCAAATGTCTGCTCAGGACCGAGTCCAACCCCTCAGTCACCCATACGGCAATGGCTTGGTCTTAAAGCCTAGGTCAACAGCATTGAGGGACTCTTCCCTCTGCTGGACCGCAAGGTCAATAAACTTATTGGCCCTGGCCGACAAGCTTGACACCCTGAGGTGCCGCTCGCATCCCAGCGGAGCAGTTGCCATACTCCGTCCGGGATTGAGGGAGTGCCTACAAGCGCCTGGTAGGCAGCTGGCTGGATGTAAGTGGCCTGGTCAATCTCTTTATTGTAGGCCGTCCAGTCCTTGGCGAGGGTCCTGGCCCAATGCTGTACCCTGGTCACCAGGGAGGCATCTATAGGAAATTGCTTAGAAACTGGCTTACCTTCCCTATTGACTGTAGTGAGTAATCTGTGCTGAGACCATGCACAAGCCTATACGAGATATGCTTGCGCTACCTCCAGCTTAATTTTACTGTGCCAAAAAATCTAGGAGCTGGGCGACCCGTTCCTCTGTGGCAGGGGTCCACCAGAGGGGGCAGCAGGAAGAGGACTTCGTTTGGTACCCGGCAGGGTACGGGGTTCTATCCAATGTGGCCGGCATCAACGAGGCGACACTGGGGATGACTTGGACCGAGGCGGCAGGAGAAATCGCCATTCCAGCGGTGATCCGGTGCCCTGGGAGTGCCTGGAGGCTAAAAGGTGGGTCCAAATGGTGGGTCTTCCCCGGAAGAGGTAGATGTCAAGGACATCTACCTCTGAGACCTTAAGGTTGGGGTGATGCCTTACTTCGACAACAGCTGGGCGATGAGGCGGCAGCCTCTGCTCCATCGCCTGGGAAACAAGTCTCAAGCGTCAGCTTAAGCATGTCAATGAAGGAGGAGGCATCCTCCAGGGGGTTTCCCATATGTCGCTTCCTTCACTTTCGCCTGGGCTCAGGGAAGGGCTAGAAAGAGAAAGAAGAGAGTATGGAGGACTAGTACTGTATACTCCTTCTTTTGTGTCTACTATCCCGTTCAGTGTCCCTCATCCGGGGCCTGCCTCACTCAGGTAAGGACAGTACCAGTGGGACGGAAGCCCAGGAAGTGCTGGGCTCTGCCGCAGCATATGGCGCAAAAGGTGTACGTGTGAGCATACGCCTACTTAGCTGCGGGTGCTCCTCATCGGGCGCCCGATTAAGTGTAGGCGGGGCCTCACCTCCCTGGTGGGAGGGTGCTGCTGCTGGGACTTTGGTGGCAGAGGGGGAGATGACGATGACAGTCTGTCCAACCATTGCTTCTCCACCCTCTCGGCCACTCTTTGCAGGTGCCGATCGCGGTAGAGTCAATGATCCAGCCACACAGCCTGATCCCAGTGTCACTACTGAGTGCACAGGTTCGATTCACAGCAGAATCTGCACGCGTAACACGCGAGATGGATGTCTCCGAAGCGTAACTTAATAAAGCATTTACACCCGACGCATCATGGGACATCGTGGGTAAGTAACGCACCGATAGACCTGTCCTCCGTGTCCATGATACTAGTGATAGTTTAGCGAACACGTAACGTTCAACGTTTCTTTCTGAAAGGGCGACCCACTGAGGGTCTCTTTAAAGCACCCCCTTAATCGGATTCATCAAATAAAAACTTTGTCTTAATTATATGTAAAAGGTATGAACTCATGCTCTGTATGGTAACGTAAAATAATATATAGGCTCTCTTGTAATAACTGTAGCTCCTTGGAGCTGGTTGAAGCCGACTCCTCACTCATCCTGTGGTGACGTTAACCTCTTGCGCATGCGAAACGAGAAGTTGGCCTAATGCATATGAGAACCTGTACTGAAGATATTCTAAAGTGTTAATACATATACTCTGTATAACGCTAGGCTATCCTCGTAGAAGGCTATCCTCGTTTTTCACCCTATCCTGGAGTGAAAAACACATCAACCCAAGGAAATGGGGTACTCTAAACAAGCACACAAGGTGCTCTAGGGACTAAAAACACCCACCGTGAGAGTGGGACTCTCTCGTTCTATCCATCTATTTTGTATGAATGGAAGCTTAATGGGGAAAGTCCTGTGATCCGGACCAAAATCTCTTGGTCCCATGGCCACCTTGAAATTGTGCATATTTTCATCATGATATGGGATTTCTGCCTAGAAATCAAAATAATGTCCTTGGAGATCATTTTTAATACAAACCAGACATCGCAAATGATACACATCCCCTCGCCGCTAATAACAAGCTTTCCAGCCTCTGTTGCCCCTGGTGTATATTAAGTCCAATTTAAAACAAGGAATTTCCTTTTTTTATTGACAAAAATGTTGGAACAGTGAAACTTGATTCAGAACACTGTTTTTTAAGAAAGTACTGTTCCATGGAACAGTGGTGATTTTTTTAAAATTTGAACTCTGTTAGCACCCACATCTCGACGATACTGAGTCAGTGGGGCGCAGGGTCACAAAGGGCAGCGTCCTTACTGACTTACAAGTAATTTTACAGTTCGCTGTAGAGCCACTAGATTACTTCTACAGGTCCACGAGACTCCGGTGAACGGCTTCACGGCTCCATGATACAGCTTTACAGGTCCATTGAACAGGTATATAAGGCTCCCATACGGCTCCGGTGAACGGGTCTGTACGGCTCCATAGTATTTGAACAGGATAACATACAACGTACGATAAACACGAAAGTAGACCCACTAGCTATGAAGCTACACAGCCAAGTGATAAGAAAACTAATTTACACAGGAAGTGTAGCATCATTAGAGCTATTTTCTTTGTTACTGTAGCCATCATGCTTTATTAAGTTACACATCCCCACACCGCTAATAACATGCTTTCCAGCCTCTATCACCCCTGCCATCCCACCCTCTGTTCCACATTATCATACCATGCTTCCCTACAGGAAATCATACATGAAATCCATATACCACTCCACAACATGACCTGTATGCCATCACACCTGCAATCAAGATGACATCCCATCATATTTATGCCTTGCCACCCTGCCCCATATACTATGCCACCTTGTCCCATATACCATGCCACCCTGTCCCACATGCCATCCCTCCCTGTCCCATATGCCATGCCACCTTGTTCTACATACCGTCCCTCCCTGCACCATATGCCATCCTACCCTGTCCCACATGCCATCCTTCCATGTACCACGTGCCATCCCAACCTGTCCTACAGGCCATTCCATCCAATCCCACATGCTATCCCACCCTGTCCAATATGCCATCCCACCTGAAATCCAGACAACATGCCATCCTGTCTCACATGTCATCATTATAGTCTGCCATCCCAGCCTGTCATAAATGCCATGACACTACCTTGTTTCACTACCATGCCACCCTGTTCCACCCTGCCCTATATGCTGATCTTTCTACCAAATCAGAATGAAAATTCAGTACAGATTAATTTGCAGATTATCATTAGTCTATTATGTGTCCACTCTATTCAAGCGATGACATTTGTTTTTTTGCTATTCATTTGCAAGACATTTCATTATAAATTCCATTCAGTCGTCAGATCTATTATTCAACTTTGAAAATTCAGTACAGATTAATTTGCAGATGATCATCAGTCTATCATGTAGAGCTGTGACCGTTTAGCGTGTACTCGCTACACGCTCGCATATCTTGTAAACGTTTACTAAATACTTCATTGCGAGTAATCGTTTTTCATACATTATAGGCCTAGTGTTTTGCCGTTGAAAATCAATATTCATGATTCAAATCACACACACATTCGGCTGACAAAATTCCAATCAATGATTTTTTACAAACTGTAAACCCAATTAGCATAATCTTTTTTAAATGTGCAAATCACAAATGTGCAGTAATCACCAATGAATGGCGATAGTATGCACTTTAATTTCGCCGAAAACTAAGTAACCTAACTTATAAAATGCACCGCGAATGTGCAGCAGTTAACAGTGAAACTAACAATAGGCCTAACGTTAGGCCATAAGGCTTTAAATCCCACGCAATCAAGGCCCGTTTCATCGACCAAAAAACACTTGAATCGTGACAATCAGTACATTTACATGTAAATATTACCTGATGAGTCAAATAAATTTTGCAAGAAAGAAAAAATATTGCATAATAAATAAACAGAAAAAGGTTTTAACAAAGCTAATATTCTGCATGCTTCGCAGAGAAGGCCGCCATTTTTTCGAGAGGACTAATATTTCAGAACTTCCTGGTGGTGGTGGCGTAGTTTTGAAATGTTTTCAGCGAGGTATATTATAGGCCTCAGTATGCAAGATTTTCACAGAGCTTTGAAAGCCGTAGCAAATAGGACAAACAAGTTACGCAATGTTGAGTTTAAATGACATTGAAAGGAAGTTATTTGTTCTTGCTAAACTGAATTTCCATGCATATTTTCCATAAAAATGATGATTTGTACTGTAGAAGTAAACTTTTTACGATTTTGAAAGCAAAACTCAGCGTCTATTTGGGCAATGCAGCCAGTACTTTTTCCATACTAGTTGCGCGATTTTTTTACTTCGCCTCGTAGTTTTGGAGCAATTTTGGTGTATTTTTGAAAATTACGGTACTAAACTCGTGTACACGATACACGCTCGCTTTTTGGGGCGTGTACACGTTTACTAAAATCCCTAAACGTTCACAGCTCTACTATCATGTGTCCACTCTATTCCAGCAAAGACATTTCTTTTTTCATTATAAATTCCATTCAGTCATCAGATCCATTATTCAACTTTGAAAATTCAGTACAGATTAATTTGCAAATTATTATAAGTCTATTGAGTCCCTCTATTCAGGTGAAGACTTATTGTTTTTATGCTATTCATTTGCAAGACACTTCATTATAAATTCCATTCTATTATTCAACTTTATTTTTAGAAAAATAGTTTGAAATTCCTTTCCTAAGGCAGCAACCTTTTGTTCCCTAGTAGCTGAACAATGTAAGAGGCAGGACGAAATGATGGTAAAGATGCTATATCCCCTCTTCACCAACTTAGTTGGCAAGGGATTATATATCTGAAGATGTCTTTGGTAGGTTATGAAGAACTCAAAAAAATCTACACCCTACAAAACATTTTCACTGCTTTGAGTACACCTTCAGATAAGTCCGGGAGGTGCTTTCTCCAAATTTCAGCTCGTTTACATGTACTTTCTTCCGAGGACATACAGTTTTGTCCTCGGTAGTTGATTCTGTCCTTGAAGAACTGATGTGTTGTCAAGCTTGTTCTCCGAGCAGTAAGGTAAACATACACGCACACATATGCCATCGTGACCACATAGGTTCCTGATGCTCTGGCATCAGAACCAACAATGTGTCAAATAGATTAGAGACAAATCATTTTTAAAGAAATACACTAAAAATTGTTTTAGATCTGCACTTATGACATCACACTTTACACTGCAAGGCTACTTTTCATCACACTGTAGGAATCTTCAAAACGTGATAACTCCTCAAAGGAATAAGATATCAAGATGGTTTTAACTTTATTTTGATACTTTAATAGTATGTCCTCTATCATATAAATGAAATTTTCACTGAAATATTCTTTTTAGAACATTCAAGAGTGATGATTTCAATCAGATCAATTTTGTAAAATGTAAATACTGCTCCATTTAGAATAAGCATTCATAGAAAATACAACTTAAAATTTCTAACCATGAAATTTACTTACTTTACTTCAATTTACTTACTTTACTTCAATTTACTTACTTCTTTCAAGAAAGGTGAATCCAGATTAAGATACCTTGAGACGACATACAATGTGAACAAGTGACGATCTACTCCTTTACCACACATGGCATCACGGTAACTCTTGACATGGGTGTCAGTTGCGATCATAAAGAGTCTCTTTTTTTCTTCATTCTAGAAAGTCAAAACAATATGATACTAAAGTTACAATTTCTCCTTCAACTTAGGTTTAACATCTATGATTACTTATCAAAGCAATAAGTAATGACATGAAATTGTTCTATACAATCAAATCTGGAACATACCTCTCCCATATGCAAAATGTTTGATTTTCAATCATTTTGAAATAAGGCATTTAACCCTTCAACACCCAAGCGGATGCGTCATGACTGATTTGGAAGTATTAATCTCAGAAAGAAAAAAAAAACAGCACCATACCAAAATCCTAGAGGAGTGCATGTAGTGTCATTTGAAAGCACTACATTAGATCTTTCAAAATATTGTTTTTTGTGTGGATTATTTGGCAGTCATTATTTATTGGTTAAGCAGTAACTGAACGAAAAAGGCACTTAGTGAATTAACCACTAATAAACGACCCTAATATGTTAAGAGGTGTGGAAGCCACTTCCAGCTATTTTGTGAAATCCTGCATGAAAAGTAAAAACAACACAAAAGCATCGAGGTACTCACCGAGACACTTGGATCTTCCATAGCTTTGACAAAATTGGTGCATTCAATTGTGCACGGTCTGACGGTCTCAGTTCGGCCCTCTCGGTAGAGTCTAGTCATAGATGATTCATAAGTAAGAGCGAATCCATTGGCCTCCTGAGAAAGAAAAAAAAGATTAGGATATCTAGATTGCAGAGCACAACACCTTCACCAAACTGAGTTATCAATTTACTTCTTCACAGTTGTGTAACCTCAATCCTCCATGCAATCTCCACTAGAAATTCTTGGCTGGAATGACAGGATTGTTTCAACAAATGGTTGAACTGTCCCCACATTATCCCTCTGAAGCATCCCACCCCTCGATTTCTGTAATTCCCCAATTCCAATATACCCCAATTTCTTCACTTCTTCGGTAGTATTAACAAAGCGACACATCAAGTTTTTGTTAAGAAAGAAACAAGCAGAAACACTAACATATGCAGGCAAAAGTATAATATCTTTCTCATTTTGAAAGGAGGTTAAAACAAAAAGTTTTTATAATGCATAAAAATGACAGCAAAAAAAACATGTGAAGTGAGAATTAATATATAAATAAAATTCCATCAAACATTATTGCTACTTTCTTCAATTTCAAGCCTCTGGAAGCCTCTTTCATAACACACACTAAGGTATTTACTACCATGATATTCCCCATATTTGGTTATGGTGCCGAAATTTGGGGCTATAAGGTGTACCCCCAGATTTATAAATGTCCGGCTTCAGTTTTTCAAATACTTCCTTTTAGTTAGAAGATGGGCACCCGGTTGGAAGCCTTTTTTATAACACACACTAAGGTATTTACTACCATGATATTCCCCATATTTGGTTATGGTGCAGAAATTTGGGGCTATAAGGTGTACCCCTAGATTTATAAATGTCCAGGTTCAATTTTTCAAATACTTCCTTACTGGAGTTAAAAGATGCGCACCCGGTGCAGCTGTTTTAGGTGATTGTGGATGTCACACTATTTTCAAGCATACTGTTTAAAAAGTATAAAGTTTTGGCTCAAACTGATCAGACTTCCAGGTCACAGATGTACAGTAAAATGCTATGATATGTTGTTTCGTCTTGATCAGCATGGTAAGCACACTTGAGCAACTAATGTTAATAAAATTCATATTAAACCGCTATGGTTTCGGTTACGCCTGATTTTATCAAGAAGTGGGGGTTGTGTCACTCTTTACTACTTGTTTTACTCAAAGGAGTTTGATATAGATTATCAGAACTGGAAAGTAAAACTAATTCTCACAATAGATTGGATACTTTTAATGAATTCAAAAGCTTAATCATTGTTGAATCGTATGGCCTGAATATATCTAATTATAAAAAAAAGATCTCTTGTAGCAAACAAATTTTCATTGTTCGGGTCATAAACTACAAGTTGAAGCTAGTAGATGTGAAAATATTGAAACGAGTGAAACTTATGTAATTCAAATCAAGTAGAAGACAAATTTTCTTTTCTTTTAGTAGCAAATTTTTCAATTTGAGGAAAAAGTACTTGCCGAAACTTGAGAGCATACCTACCTTATTAATTTGATCGTTCACATACAGAATGAGGATCTTATTTACAATATCTCAAACCTTATTTTCTATGCCGTATATTTAAGAGAAAAGGTACTTGCTGATGTATTGTAAATTGTCAAATTTGGTAACTTATGTTCAACATAGTATCATTATGTTCTCTATAAGTTGTACCTTATTGTATACATAATGTATTTGAATTGTTATGGGCCAGAGGCCTAAATCCAATCTTTGCTTCAATTTCAATTATAGATCACAAATATTAAAAGTTGCTTTTTCCGAAGTTTACAAGGCTTAACTGATATAACAGAAGCTAACTCAAACTTCACATATATCTTCTACAAAACAAAGCTCAGAAATGGAAGTCTCCCTCTTCACTGAATGAGTTCTTAACAGACTCGGGAGCTGAAGTTGAAATTGTCCTGCGAGTCATTCACAACTATTAAGGTACTTCTCTCTATTGACTATAAGAACATGGAGAGCTGTGAAACTAATGACATGATAAATTTGTCCATATTTTCTCAATAGTTAGACATGAGGAAAGGCAAAATGTGGTAAAATGGATGAGTATCAACCCATTTATTAGTTTTTGCATCATTTTAGTACCTTTTTACAGATCTTGTTATTACTGTCACTATTTTCAGATTCCTGTGGAGATATTTGAACATAAAACCACTTATGTAATACCAACACCATGCCAGGCACTTGTGTTCCATCCTTACTTACCCTGTAATATGCTAGCTGCATAGCATTCTGAATGAAAGCATCTGGGCTTATTTTACATTTCTTCATTGCACCTTTTCCAAATGCATTATGGACCATGATGTGGAGATCAACGTCATCTGCAAGCTTCCTGGCTACTGACAGACTGTTGTTGATGATGTTGTGGAGCTGCAGACATTAAAGAAAGACATCAATTTTACACCTCTATTTGCAAAAAGAAATGAAATGTGAGCTCAAATTTATGATCTTTTGCTCAAAAAAGTAGTTCTCTCATTTCCTTACATAGTCGCATACAATGTCATACAGTCTATCTCTAAGACTAATAAAGCTGGGAAAATATAGACACTCTTCTAGACCTCACGCTCCAAACACCTGGTTTCATTCAAAGTATCAAGCTTTATGCTGAAACCACGATTCAGGCCTAAATAAGGGAAATAACAAGTACATCTACAATAGGATTATATGCATTACATACACTGAATGTGTACACATCGGAAGTACTGAAATACATTTGTCTCCAATGTTTAGTTATTTCATGGCAACTGACCTAAAATAGTGTGAACCTCACTTGTCCAAACCTTTCACTTAACTTACATCTGGTCTAAACTTGTTTGGATAAGTGAGTGAGTGATGAAAGGTAATAAACAAAGATCACTATTTATAATGATCATTACATTTTTCTTTCTTCTAGGGGAAAGAAGGTGAGAGTGGGGGATATCAGAGTGAGGTGGGGGAATGATAGTGATTTGTCCATGAATTTTACTACCTGTAATTGTCGTCACTGGTGGTCACAAATATCCCAAGCAGAATATATTCCATGACCCTTTGCTTGTTTTTTGTTTAGACAAAGATGGACATTGTGGATGTGCAAACCAACAGCATATTTTTTTCACTTGCAGATTGTTTGCTTACTCAGTAAGTAAGTAAAATGATAAAAATCCTGAAATTTTCAAACAGAAAAATGTACATACATAATAGGGCTGCACCTCCCCCACCCATGCAATATATTTGAGAAAGAAAAAACACTTTTAAAATACCCACAAATCCAGAATTCTGGGAAATTTTGGAAGTCTTGGTGCTAATTTTTTTTTTTTTGCTGCTAGATTTTCTTTTATTTAAAAAAAATAATTTTTAAATTTCATTCTTGACAATAAACAGACCATCAAAGAAGATACACACAAGGCTTATTTAAATTTAAAAATATCATTAAAAATAATAATAATTATAAATATTAAAACAAATCCAAAAACCCCCCAAAAACCAGGGAAATCAAGAGATCTTACATCCCTGCTTACTATTCCTTGAACAATACTTTTGATTTGACAACTTTGTAGAGAGTATGTTAATGATGCTGGACTACCTACTCTATCCTTTAATTTGTTCTGCACTCTGAACAATAATCTATCTTGATAATGAGATGGGGAAATTAAGGGAGTGAGGGCAAGAAAACCATTTTCTGGACAAGAGGAGAAAAGAGATGCTACAGAAGGAAAGACTAAAGTGACGGGAGAAAGGAGGCAACTCTTATTGGAGTAGCGATGAAAATGCATAGCTCAATGGAGAAACAGAGGAAGGATAGTCTCAAAAATGTGCAATTTCAAATAAATAATCTTAATACTCATCATGTACAAGAAAGCTGTCTGCAACACCCAAGGTACAAACATACAAAGAAACAGAAAAGTTTTAGTCGATTAATTTGAGTTATTTCCAAATTCTCACCTCGTCTGGAATTTCCCACTTGAGCCTCTTTGGTTTCGGAAAGTCTTTTGTCGGCTCTCCCATACAATGTCCGTCCTCACGATATCCAACATTGATCTTGTCTTCACACATGGCCCACTCAAACAAATGGGCAGCCACTGGAGCGTCAGCACTGATAGAATAACAAATAGTATATTGTGTGTGTGTTGTTAAACACCCTTTTAAAAGTTTATTGACACATACTGTGTAATTATCTAAAGAGCACTCAATTCCAAGCAGAACAGATCTTTCTTAAAGTACCATATTTAGTTTTACAGCTATCAAAATGTCAAGGTTTTCAATACATACAGTTTCTGATGTTCAAAAGGGCAGACAGCTAAAAACCTTTTTTGAACTATAAATTCTTTTGTTTAATTTCTAGTAATTCAAATGATTAAATTGTCCTCTCCCATTGTAATGGTAATTATAGGGTATGGTAAACAAAAAAAGTATTACTTAATCAGCTGCCCTCCTTCACCGGATTGTGACAAGAGATTGAACATTAGTAGAATTTTATTAACATGAAACCACAAAAGGCTGTCCAGACTCACCTTTCCAAACCACACTTATTTGAACACCATGATTATTGGAATCATATGCTAAACCATCTATTCAGGCCCAAATAAGGCTCTGCAAAGCAGAATGTGACAGTAAACTAGAACTGTCTTAAGGACAGCATGCTAGACTATTCAAAGTTATCATAAACAATGGGCTCATTGAGTAATGTGTATATGCAGTAATTGGACTAGTACTAATTTCAAATTATTTGGGAGCATTCATTAAAAGATGCACTTACCTTTACCTTTTGTTTTAATTTTCACATTTTACTACAAAGGTAAACATTTCTTGCAGTTATCCCAGATATCTTAAGACAACAAAAAGCTCAGGGCTTCTACATTCAGTAACTCATACAAAAGACATGAAAGCACTCATCATAACTAAAACACCTTTGAAAGGGCTGCCTACAAAATTAGTCTTTTATGCACTTATTGTTTATGTTTCTTTGCATACCAACAACACAAAGCGAGGGTTCTGTTGTTTGACCTTTCTTTCATGCCTGACAAATATTTTAATTTCTAATCATGTTAAGAATGAATTATCATAACAAACAAACTCCTCCAAAATCTTTATTAAGCAAACAAACCAATTCTTCCAAAAACTTTAAACTACACCTGACGCTAACTTACCCCTTATACGAAAGATGCAATCTGGTCCAATGACCTGATTCTAACGCACTTCTAACCAAACTAAAAACGTAGTTACCAACCTAGGCCTAACCTCCATTATACCTCTAACAACCCTCACTTAACATTCCACTGAGGCTTGAATGAGAGGGGAGGTGGGCCGGGATGTATGGAAGGTAAGTATAACTCTCGCAAATATCCCCGCTACGCTTAGCAGGGTAAATTTACTTAACGTTTTATCTTACCTTCCATACTATAAATATGCAAACAGATTGCAACCGAGGATCAGAAGGAAGGAGTTCAGGTCGAAGCCCACACAAAAGGCTGGTCTAATACTTGAACTAGTTTTCCTACTTCAAGGACTAGTTTCCTTATCCTCTTAAGGATGAAAAACTCTGAAAAGGAATTAATAAACAATAGAAAATTACTCTAGTTACAGTCAAGCCAAACAGGTCACTACCCGTTAGCAGTAACTGAGGCAATCGCCACATAAACATCAGTTAATATCTCCCAAAAAATGCCAACAAAACAAACGTTCGGAAACAAAATTAAATATCATAGCAGTGTTTAAGATAACGCAACAAAAGTCACCGAGTTCGTCCACGTGACAGAACTGGTTAGCAATTGAAAATGATGCGTGTGTTAGCTAAGGTGAATTAAAGAATTCCCGAACCAGGAAAAAAATTCGTTAGCGTGCAACTTTGCAGAAGTAAAAGTTAGCATTGTTAGTTGAACTTCGTAAAGTCAAGTAAATACAAGGGAATAAATGAGACAGGCATTTTCCAAGCGGCTGCACAAATCATCCTGTGTAAAGGGCTATGCCTCTCACCTGAGTGCATTTGTTTGTATGTTTGATAAGGACTTAATGGCACCACGACAACGAGGGTCAAATTGTGCCCGAGAGGTTAAAACATTCTAGAGGTAGAAAGGAAAGAAAACAGGGGGAGATTGAGGGAAATACGAGAACTGAAAGTCAGAAAACTCGAACGAGAGAGGAGGTGCATGGGTGAAGAAAAAAAAGTACAGAGAAGGGGGTGGAAGAGGAGGACTAAATATGGTTGTAGAGGGAAGCATGATGAAGGAAGGAAATAATTTTATCGGAGGGTTTTTCTGGAAGAACTCAACAATTAAGTTGTGGGGAGTGGGAAAAGTTCTGGAAAGGTTGTACAGCGGGCAAACAAGGAGAACGTGATAGACAATGGCAATTGTTGCAGAGGGGTTGGGGAAATCAATGAGGAGGTAGGAGTGATTGAGGTAGGTGTGACCTATTCTAAAACGGGTAATATGAACGTTGTCGACACGAGAGAGGTTATGGAAGGTGGGTTTGAATGAAATAGATGACGTGGAGTTTGTTATCAATTTGGGAGTCCCATGAGGTTTGCCAGTGGTCACAAACAAGGGAAGTAATAAGCGGTTCAATGTCACAAAAAAGTTTTGGGAAATGGGGTAGGGTGGAGATCGAAGGCAAGCTTAGCGGCTGCATCAGCCATGTCAATGCCAGGGATGCCAACATGGCTGGGTATTCAGAAGAAAAGAATGCTTTTCCTGCAGAGGGTGGGCAAAATAAGTTTTCTTCAGATCAGGTGGGATGTGGAGTTATCCCATTTCAGATTGAGTAAAAAATAAGGACAGCCTTGGAGAAGATGGCAAAGTGGCTGAGTGGAGAGTACTATATAAAATTGAGGGTGAGGAGGATGGCCTTTGCCTTGCCTAAAAAGATGGATAAGTAGTCGGGAAGCCTGCTACTAAGGGTGAAGTCTTGGATGACGGCAGCTGCAGCTATCTTGTCGCCTTCCTTGGAAGCATCAATGTAGATGGAGGTGTAGTTTGAGAGTTGGTCTTTGATTTGGTTGTGGAGATTGATGAAGAGGTTAGTGTGAGTTTTGTGATGAGTGGAGAGGCCCAGGTGGATAAGAGGGAGGGGTGGCCCAGGGAGGAAAAGTGTACCAGGACAAGGTGCCAAGGTGCTATCAAAGAGGGTGGAGAAATTGGGGTACCTAATGAGGTTATAAACAGGGTTCTGGGTTTCAGTGAGGACTCTAAAAGCATAGGAGTGGCTAAGCTTTCTACACCTTGGCAGAAAGGGGGGTTAGTTGGCTTCAACATGAAGGCTAGTGATTGGGGAAGTCCTGTAGGCACCCAGACAAAGCCTAAGGGCTTCATTTTGGATGGTGTTGATGTGGTTGAGGTAAGAGTTGTGAGCGACACATAGACAATATTGCCGTAGTCAAGCTTGGTACGAAAGGTGAGCCTAAAGATTTTGAGAAGGGCATGGTGGTTCGCACCCCAAGTAGTGTTGGAGAGAAAGCGAGGAAGGTTAAGGGAGCTGTTGCATTTCTGTTTCAGGTTGGTGATGTGTTGCTTGTAGGAGAGCTTTGGGGTCTAGAGTTAAACCCAGGAACTTAGTGTGTTCAACTTTAGGGATGTGATTGCCATTGGGCACGAGGTTCGGGTTGGGGTAGAGGTTGTTGAAATGACAAAAGTGCATGCAGACCGTCTTGTCTTTGGAGAATTTAAAACCGTTATTGTTGCACCAGTCTTGCAGACAGTTGAGGCAGAGTCGGAGCCTATTTTCGACAAGAGGAAAGCTAAGGGAGGAGTAGAAGATGGTCAAGTCATCTACGTAGAGGGCATGTTTGCTGTTGGGGCCAAGGTTGTCTGCAATGTTATTAATGCTTAGGTTGAAGAGAGTGGGTGGGGGAAAGGATGCTGCCCTGGGGGATGCCCTCTTCTTGGGGGTAGGAATTAGAGAGGGTGTGGCCAATACGACTTGAAACTGCCTGGGGGAGAGAAAGTTTTGAATAAAGATGAGGAGATGGCCTCTAGGGCCGACGGTGTAAAGTTTGCGGATAATGCCTTATTTCCAAGTAGTGTCGAAAGTTTTCTTGAGGTCAAAAAAGATGGCAATGAGGTGTTCCTTTTTGGCAAAGGATTCCCGGATAGCGGTGTCGAGCGTAATTAACTGGTCTAGGGTATTTTGACATTTCCGGAAGCCGCTTCAGTGAGGGGAGAGGAATTTGTTGGTCTCAAGGAACCAGTTTAGTTTCAGGTTAATGATCCTTTCCATAATTTTACAAAGACAGCAGGTGAGAGCAATGGGGCGGTAGCTGGAGGGATCTGTAGTCCTTCCCCGGTTTGGGTACAGGGGTGATGATAGCTGTCCTCCAGATAGAGGGAAAGGAGTGTGAGGACCAAATGTGGTTTAGGATGGTGAGCAAGGTAGTGGTGGCCTTAATGGGGAGAGGTTTCAGGAACTGCTAGGGGATGTTTTCTTGGCCCTTGGAGGTTTAGCCAGCATCGTGGATGGCTTGGTGTAATTCAGAAAGAGTGAGATGGGTGTTGTAGCTCTCGGCGGTGTTGTTGGAGGAAAAGGTGATACACCAGGCTTCATCGCAAGCTTTTTTACTTTTGAAAGCATTGGGGTAGTTGGCCGAGGATGAGATGTTGCTGAAAGAGGCTGGTGGTTAACAATGTCCTTTTCCCAATGAGTTTACCATTCTAGGAGAGATGGGAGCTTGCCCACCCTGCCGTGGGAGCTGTTAACCATTCTCCACATCTTCTTAGTAGGGGTGTTGGTGGTGAGAGAAGAAATTAAGTTGTTCTAAGTGTTGGTTTTACTGTCCTTGATAGTGCGCCTGGCCTTGGCACGGCTGATGTGAAAGAGGTTGAGGTTGTGGGTGATCGGGTTAGTTTTGAAGTTCCCGAGGGCCCTTTTCCTATTCTTGATGGCGGTTTTGCAGTCATTAGAGAACCAGGGGTTTAAGGGGTGGTTAGGGGGTTTGAAAGTTTGGGAAAAAGAGCAGGTGGCGATGTTGATAAGGATGTTACTGAAGTTTGACATGGGATCCTCACCCTCGAGGAGATGGGGGAGAGGCGCGTGTCACAGAGGGTTTCGAAAAGGGGCCAGTCAGCCTTCTCGAGGTTCTAATTAGGGGTGTGGTCTGCGGGGGTTTAAAGGTTGGAGTGAATAGGAAGAAGGTAATGGTCACGAGATCAGCAGTGACCTTCCAGCTAAAATCAAGGAGGTTGAGAGAACAGATAGACAAGTCAATACAGGTAAGGAAGCCTGTGGCAGAGTAAAGGTAGGTCAGGGAGTTAGTGTTGAGTAAGGAGAGGCTGTGCTGTCAAAGAGTGTTTTCGATGAGCTTGCCTCTTGGTGGTATTGAAGCCCTAGAGGGGGTTGAAGGTGTTGAAGTCACCAAGAAGGATAAAGGGGGAGGAGAACTGAGAGATGAGGTTGTAAAGGCTGGTTGGCTGGGAGATAGATATTGCAAAGAGTGAAAGTTATAAGGAGGGAGATAGACATACAAATAGCCTGAAGATCAGTGTTTACAAGAACAGGGCTGTGTGGGATATCTTGTCTAACGAGAATGGATATGCCCCACAGGCCCTGTCGGCATCCACTTGATGTTTATGGTAGCAAGCGAAGTTGTTGAGGGAATAATGGTCAGTGGTTTTCAAGGTTTCTTGTAAGCAGAAGACAACCAAGTTGGAAGGTGGGAGCCAGTAGGTCAAATTTCTTCAGAATTGGTCTTAAGGCTCCTGATGTTCCATTGTATAATATTGTACGTGTTATTGTAATTGTTGGTGCTGCACGCCATAAGGAGGCAGGGGGTTATCTGGAGGAAGATCTGCTGGGTCTGAGTTGGCTTGGTTTTTCTTTGGATCTGGCCGTTTCTTTCAGAGCGGTTCTTTTTTAAACTTGGACGAGAAGTATGTTGGGTAATCGAATTGATTGGTTGTTTGTTGGTTTGATGATTGTTAGCCATGTTGGCTTGAGTTTGATGGCATTAAAGATGTTGGGGTAGGGGACAGCGGGAGTCGTAGAGGAGGAAGGAAAGTTGGGGAGAGAAGTGGTGGGGGTGGTTTGGGTAATGGGTGTGGTTGGGTTGTTGGCAATGGTAATGGGCTTAGGACTGGGTAAGAAGAGCCAGGTAAGGTCGGTTTGGGTATGTGAGTCAGTTTTAGTTGTGTTGGGGGGGGGCAGTATTGGTGTTAGAGGAGACTGCGCTCGAGTAGGAAGGTTTAGTGTGGAGGGAAGCGAGAGGGAAGTGAGAAATTGCTTCTGGCCTCAAGGTAAGTGATTTGGGGATTAAGGGTTTTCACTTTGGTTATCTGCTTTTCCAGAAGCCAGGTGGGGCAGTCTTTTGAGGAGGGATAGTTGGCTGGGTGAGTACCGTCACAGTTGGCGCAGAGTAGGGTGCTGGTGCAAGAGGTGCTGTCATGGTCCAGGGCTCCAGTTGCCACAGCGCGCTTGGCTGTAGCAGGGTTTTTTACCATGGCCATACCTTTGACACTTATGACAAAGGAGGGGGTTAGGAATGTATGGGGTTACTGGGATTCTCAGGTAGCCAGCAGTGATGTGGGAGGGGAGAGTTGGTATGGAAAAAGTCTAGAAGATGGTATTGGTAGGTGTCTCGGCACCGTCTCTCTTGAAGACCAGACGACAGGCTTCAGTACGTGTTGATTGGCAAGTTCCACTATGAGGTCTTCATCGGTCAGGCAAGGTCTCCAGTTCTGATCACACCTTTGCTGGAGTTCAGGGAACGGTGGGGTGACTGTAATGTCAATACCAATATTGACTAGGGTTTTGGTGGTGAGGAGGGTGGTGGCTCGAGTGTCCCTGGTGCAGTGCAGTGCACCAGAAGATCACCGGATCTGAGGGTAGAGAAGTTGGGGAGGGTACCGACAAGGGCTTGGAGCGCCTCGTGTATGAGAAAAGGGAAAACTCTTTTAAAACTTTTAGTTTATTGGTGGCCTGTATAATTAAAATTTTGGGGACTGGGGCTGAAGAATGGTCAATGGAGGTAGCAGGTGGGTCACGGGGAGGGGAGGTAGGGTCAAGGCAGAAGCATTTCGTCATGATGGGAATAAAAAAAAAATCAAGGGCCAAGAGACCCGAGGCAACTAAAAAAAATCGTGGAACTACTATGGGAGAACTGCTGTACAGGTAATGATAAGGCGCAAAAGTCTGGTCAGAATGGGAGTGAAGAAAATCAAAAGAACAATCTCACCGAAAGCAGATACCCATCCATATAGAGAGAATCCCGGAAAATGAAGATGTAAAACAAAATTTAGGTGGTAAAGTGCAAGGGAAAGTGAATCGGATTGAAAAGTTGGAGAGAATAGAAGTCACATTGCTCTCAACACGTCGTTGACCTTATGTAGACATATAGTGCATATCCTGGCTATACCATGAAGAACGCTGACCATTAAAAGAGATTGCTTTGGGCAGTTCAACACTTTTGTATCGCCGCGCAGCGGCTGCGTACGTTTAAAGCAATTCCAAAGACACCAGACCCTAATTTTCAATGGGTCTGAAGGCGCGGAAAGCGACAGTAAGAGTATTGGCTCTGGGAGAAAGATGAATATGACCTTCTTTGAGAGAAAGTGCACAAAAAGCACCTCTGCTTTTAGTTGAGTCCATGGAATGCAGGAAACTCTTTTAAGTGTCAACTCCCTCAGCGGGTACGTAAGGGGTGGCTCAAGCAGAGCTTTCACCGATGTGCCTAAAATCTTTTTAAGAAGATTCTTTTGGCCAATTTCACCAGTGGTCGCAGGACTGTGACCATCAAGCCAACTCGAAAGCCTCAGTGAATGGCTGCTACAGCTATCCTAGAGCCCTTGACTGATCAGTCTGGGAGAAGATTTCCCCAAGATGGGGGGTCACTGACTCCTCAGAAAGGCTTTGCTACACCAAGAATTGGCGGACAGAGGCCACACAGTCAAAAGAAGTGCTCTAAAGAGTACCCTGCTTAGTACCCTTGGTACCAGCATTGGACAAAGCCTGTCTGGTTGCCAGGGGCAACTAATATTTACATCCGGGCAAGTCAATTTACAACTTAATATGCAAGCCATGGCAACCATAAATTGATCCAAAGTATTTGAGTGAATTTCTCTTTAAAAACTTAATTCATTACACAGTACTACAATATAACTGATGAAAATGCCCAGAAAATCTTAAATCATTGCATTTATTTCTAAGCCAAAATATTTCGTTATGTTAAGAAATGATCTTAAACCTCGCCATAACAACATCATACACGCACCCATACATAAGACGTAAACATATATCGCACACATACAACACATATAATGTACAGATATATGATCCAGGCCATCGAAGGTGGTTGAACATGTGCGCAATGCATGCTGTTTTGCTAGCAAGGCTTGCTCCTTTCAATCAATCATATCTCACGTTAAAAATCTCATGCCTATTTATATCCAGTCACTGTTTCTTGCCGAGGTCTGTTCTGCTGTGTTAATGCACCACACGCAATGGGTCCAATACCCGTTCCATGTACACATACAGTATCGTACAGGGCATACCGTATGCTGTATATTTACCCCACTAAGCGTAGCGGGGATATTTACGAGAGTTATACTTACCTTCCATGCATCCCGCCCGCCTCCCCTCTTGTTCAGGCCACGGTGGAATGTTGAGTGAGGTAGTACAGAGGTATTATGGAGGTCAGGGCTTGGCTGGTTACTACGTTTTTTAGGGTCGGTTAGAAGTGCGTTAGAATCAGGTCATGTGACCAGATTGCATATTAATAGCATGGAAGGTAAGTATAACTCTCGTAAATATCCCCGCTACGCTTAGCGGGGTAAATTTACTTCAAATTATACCTTACCTTCCATGCTATTAATATGCAATCAGATTGCAACCGACGATGGGAAGGAAGGAAGTTCAGACCGAAGCACATTTTTTTGTTTGTTTTTTTGTTAATGGCTGGTACGAAAACTCACACGAATCGAATCCCAAAAGGACGAAATTCCTTCTCTTCTGAAGGATGAAAGACCTCAAGAGGGGAAGAACTAAAACATAGTAAACCACGTTGAGGTACAGCCAAACTGAACAAGGCACCATTCGTTGACAGTAACAGAGGCAAACATCGAAAGAACCTGAGCGAAAAGCCCAGAAAAGCAAGCCAACCTGAAGAGCGTTTGGACACAATTACAGCAAAGTGTCCACAAAAAACGCCACAAACCACACCAGATTCGTCCACGAGACAGAACCGGCGAGGAAAACTACGATCGGGAAGGAAGCGTGTACCAACAAAAACGAATTGAAGAAATCCCAGACAAGGGAAAAATTCGTTAGCGCGTAACCGCGTAAGAGCAAAAACTAGCGGGGGAACACGAACGTCGAAAAGTTAGTCAGACCAAAAACAAGAGAACAACCGCGAAAAGGTTTTCCCGAACGGCGGCACGAGAAATCCCGTGAAAAAGGTGACGCCCCGAACCCGAGTGCATACCGCGGCCGTTCTATGAACAGTGCAGACTACTTTAAAAGAAAGTCACTGGACGATCTATCGGAGGAAAATGTCACATGACACACTAAAAAGAGATCGCCGTGTAACTTTTCAGTGGTCGCGAGTCAAAGACCGTAGACCCCACTGGAAAAACCCTGGTGGATAGCTGCAAGTTATCCCAGAGCTCATGACTGAACCAAGCTGGAGAGAGGGCCCACCTCCACAACGGGGAGGGGGGTGAACAACCTCTCAGAAAGGCCATGCTACGTCGAGGAAAGGCGGGCTAAAGCCACACCATCAAACGAAGCGCTCCGGGACGGAGATGCAGTCCGCCGGATCCCGGGAAAGAGACAAAAATCGTCCCTGACCCGAGGCTCGTACGTGAAGCCTGCAAGGTCTTGAGCAGAGACGAGATGAACGATTCCAGAACTCTTGGAGTCCGTACCTCTCTGTCCGAAAAGGAGACCACAACAGTGGTGCAAAAACGGCGGGAAACTGAAAAGCCTTGCTCAGCACTAGCGGTAAAAAGGTGAACAAAAACCCCCGGCATTGCCTGTCGAAAAAGGTCAAGTACCCGTCCAAGTTTCCGTCATAAGGGGTCACAAGAAAAGTGCCCCTACCTCAATCAAGAAGCCTCCGTCGGCACCGACGGTGAAATCTGACGGGTGAAAACCTCGTTCCTTACACCAGGTGGGAGCACCCGAACCACCACCAAAGGGGGTGGCCACCAACTGAACGTGTAAAGCGGAGGTACGGAACAACACCACCTACAGTCCAGAAAAGACTGCCGACCCTGAGCAAAGGTTGTTTAAACCTACTGACCAAAAATCAAAGGCTAGCGAAATAAAAAAGGCAGGCCGTTAATATAAAATGTATACAAGAAGAGCTATGTAGCTGTGATACGGTATGGGTCGTAAGACCGCGGATCCGTACAACATAGTCGACGGCACCCAAGCGGGTTCTGAAAACTGTAGCAGTTGCGGGAACCGCGTAGCTCCAGGCCACACCTATCAACAGCGAAACTTGTCTAAGAAGTTGATTGGAAAAAGTGTTAACGTACTACGTATAGTAACAACCTTGAAACCGCAGAGCCTACGGCTATGGGTGTGGAGAAAACTAATACCATATGTCTGTACGAGCAGTTAAGTAACAGGCCGTAAAACCGCATGGAAACAGCTTTAAGAAAGTGTAAAAGTATGGAATGAACCATACGGGCCGTTGTTGGTAATAGCTACCCCAAACGTGAGGTTGTCTATCAAAAGGCCACCTATTGTCAAGAAAAATATCCTTCATGGAGTTAATATTGACAAGGGGGGTGTAACGTACTACGTCAACCGTATGAGTCATAAACCCCAGCACTGGGGTAGAAATCACGAAAGAATTGACGTCCTGTGTATACTACATGGACTGTTAATTCCGTTAAACACCCTGCACCACGGAGCTGAGAAGCGCGTGGCTACTGGGGGGACTTGCGCCGTACAAAGTATGCAACCTCATTAAGTATTATAGATCCATTCTATGGGACAAGTAAAAACCACTAGTCAACCGCCAACTTTGTCTCTGTGTACCTCTGTCAGCATGAAACACCCTGCACCACGTAAAAACCACTAGTCAATTAAGTATTATAGATCCGTTATGGGTCTACAAAGGCGTCAGCATGACAAGTAAAAACCACTAGTCAAACTTTGTCTCTGTGTACCACGGAGCAAAAGCTCGTGGCTACGCGAGGGGACAACTGGTACTGATGCGTGTCCCGAACGTAGTAGTATACAAAAGAACCGTCTAGGTCTACGATAGCGTTAACGTACTACATCTGTAACGTGAGTCGTTATCTCAGTATACTTCTATTCACCATTGGGCCACCGAGTAAGTGGCTACGTGTAGGGAAGATGTACTCAGTACGCGTTCCCGTTGAGAATAGCTAAAATATACTGGGGCCGTAAGGAATACGGAGGAGTTCACGTGCTACGCAAGCTATACGAGTCGTAAACTTAGTTTGTTTCATCACGGAGCTACGAAACCGGTAGCTGCGTGGGGAAGAGGGGACTACCGTCGTACTCAGTACGTGTCGGTAAGAGAAACGGCCGAACTCTGTAGTTCATGGCTACTGGTCCTCTACCACACAGCCGCTGCTGGTGTAGGCCGTTAATTACGTTTGTATATAATCACTCTGACGGCCACGTGGGGCGATTCTGGCGTGGGGACTGCCGTCGAACGCTAAAAGCGTCCCAGCAAGAAAAAGCGACCGCCGAACACTGCAACACGCGCTAACGGTCGCAATATCCGAAGTTCCGTTACCGGGTTTATCGTACGTTGTACGTAAAACCGCGTTAATATCTGTAGAATGTGAGCCGAAGGTCTCGTTCGCGCAAGAACTATATTCAGAGTAGTTTAAACGGTCGTGAAACTACGTAACACGGAGAAAATAGCTCTCGTGATGGTATGCCTTCCGTAAAGAAGGAATTCCTATCACCCGAGCGCTAGGCCTCGAAACCCAAGCAAGCGCTAACACGCGACGCATCCTGGGAGCGTGACGTACTGACAAACGGGGACTCGTCCTCGTGTCCAAGAAACTGGTGAAAAACTATGCGGAACTGAGACGTTCAACGCGAAAATCTCACCAAGTCAGCTCACACGGACGTGGAGATCTCCTAAGATTGTTACTATCACCTGACCATGTAGCTAAAAAGCTAAAGGGTATACTATCGGGTGTGACGTCGTTATCGTTACCTTGCTGCAGAACTATGCAGCCCTACGGACCCAAGCGTCATCCCATGCCCCCGTACGAAGCCGCCGAGTTGTTTTACGGACCCTTACGGGACCGTGAAAACAAGCCGTGGGGGCCATATGGAACCGATCACCGGAGCCGTACGGACCCTAATGAACCCGTGCAAGTAATCCAATGGCTCTACAACTAGCCATAAAAAAGGGTACTAACTCACGTATGACCCCGTAGGGCGCCGCCTTTTGTGGGCCTACCGGTCCCGTCGCGGAACCGAGGACCACAGCGGTGTACACGGGTTTGAACATGTCGATAATACCAAAGCGCAACCTAAGAAGCGTTTACATGCGACGCATCGCAGGACATTCAAGGCGCGTAACGCACCGACACTAGGGACCTGCCCTTCGTGTCGATGATATAGGTGCAAAACATCGCGGAACTGTAACGTTCAACGCGGAAAATCCTACAGAGGCAGTTCACACGGACGTGGAACAGCGTAGCTAATGGCTACAGAGACGGGAAAAAAATTGCTCTCGTAATGCTATACTTCTCGTGAAGATTGTCACCTTTCCCCTGACCAATTTCGGGGTTCATCGTACAGTGTACGTTATCCCGGTGCAAAAACTCTGAAGTCGTACAGGCCCGTACGGACTAGAGAAGCGTTTGCACGCTATGCATAGCGGGACCTCTTAGGTGCGTAACATACCGACGCTCGGAGGCCTGTCCTCCGTGCCTATGATACTGGAGAAAGTAATTGCGGAACTGTAACGTTCAACGCGGATAATCGTATTAATGGTGTTCACATGATCGTGGAACTGCGTAGCTAATGGCTACGGAACCATGAAGAGAATAGCTCTCACGGTGCTATACTTCTTGTGAAGATTATCACTTGTCACCTGGCCACATAGCTCGTAGCTAGTGGGTGCATATCCAGGTAAACCGTACGGTGTACGATATCCCGTTACAAAACTACGGAGCCGTACGTATCCGAACACCGGAGCCGCACTTTCTCGGTCGTACTTTGAAAATACGGGTCGCGGTGGAGTCTGTGCTCCGACCACCCTGCTTGAACCTGCTTGAACCCTGCAAAGAGTACAAAGAATGGACTCGCAGCATAATCTGCACGCGTAACGCGTGGGATGGATGTGACTGGAGCGTAAATCAAAGAAGCGTTAGCACGTTACGCCGGGACATCATGGGTGTGTAGAGCATCGACACTTAGAGACCTGTCCTCCATGTCCATGATACTGGTGAAAATAATTACGGAACTGTAATGTTCAACGCAGACAATCTTAATTGCGTTCGCACGAGTCGTGGAACTGCGTAGCTAATGGCTACGGGACCAAGAAGAAAATAGCTGTCGTGATGCTATACTTCTTGTAAAGAAAGTCATCTGTCACCTGACCACGTAGCGTAGTAGCTAGTGGGCGTATAACCGGGTGAACCGTACAGTGTACGTTATCCCATTAAAGATACGTTCCGCTCACTAGGGCCGTCCAATGGAAGCGAAAGGACCCGTAAACGCGGACCGTGGAATCGTATGGAACCGTACGGACCAGTAAACACGGGCCGCGGAACCGTCCAATGGAACCGTACGGACCCGTAAAACACGGACCGTGGAACCGTAAACATAGGCCGTGAAACCGTATGGAACCGTGGAACTGCCGTAGCCTTTGGCTATGGGACCAAGAAGAAAAATAGCTGTCTCAATGCTATACTTCCGGATTAACCGTACAGTGTACTTCTTTCAAGAGGCGCTCCGCTGAGAGTGGGCGGCGGCCCCGCCTCCCTGGCTTTGGGCCTGGGTGGCGGTGGCGGGAAGACGAAGAGGGCTTATCAGACCGTCGCTTCTCCACTTTCTCCGCCGCTCTTTGAAAGTACCGGTCGCGGTGGAGTCTGTGCTCCGACTACGCCGCTAGGTCCCAATCCCTGCAAAGAGTACAAGGATTTGACTCGCAGCATAATCTACACGCGTAACACGTGAGATGGATGTCACCTGAGCGTAATTTAAAGAAGCGTTTGCACGCTACGCATCGCGGGACATCCTGGGTGAATAAAACATCGACACTCGGGGACCTGTCCTCCATGTCTATGATACTGGTGAAAATAAATACGGAACTGTAACTTTCAACGTAGACAATCTTAATTGCATTCACACGAGCCGTGGAACTACATGGCTAATGGCTACGGGACCAAGAAGAAAAATAGCTGTCTCAATGCTATACTTCTTGCCAAGAATGTCACCTGTCACCTGACCACGTAGCTTGGTAGCTAGTGGGTGTATAACCGACTAGCCGTACGGTGTACGTTATCCTGTTATAAATGGACCAGTAAGCACGGGCCGCGGAACCGTCCAATGGAACCGTTCGCCCTGTAAACACGGGCCGCGGAACCGTATGGGTCACGGAACCGTCCAATGGAACCGTCCGCCCCGTAAACACGGGCCACGGAACCGTCCAATGGAACCGTTCGCCCCGTAACAACGGGCCGCGGGACCGTATGGAACCGTCCAATGGAATTGTTTGCCCCGTAACAACGGGCTGCGGAACCGTATGGAGCCGTAAGGAACCGTCCACCTGTCACAACGGGCCGCCGAACCGTCCAATGGAACTGTTCGCCCCGTAACAACGGGCCGCGCACCGTATGGCTCTTAATTATCTCTTTACAACTTGGGGGCGCAACGCACCTGAGAGGTAATCTTCTTTCTCTCTGAACTTACTTAACTCTAGGTGGTCCACTAGGAGCACAACCTGTTTTTGGCAGGTGGTTCACTAGGGACACAACCTAAGGCGCAACGCCACTGAGTTAGTCAGAGCTTATCTCTCTTACCTTTTCAACTCTAGGTGGCGCAATGCCACGAAGAGGATATCTTCTTTCTCTCTGAACTTACTTAACTCTAGGTGGTCCACTAGGAGCACAACCTGTTTTTGGCAGGTGGTTCACTAGGAACACAACCTAAGGCGCAACGCCACTGAGTTAGTCAGAGCTTATCTCTCTTACCTTTTCAACTCTAGGTGGCGCAACGCCACGAAGAGGATATCTTATTTCTCTCTCTCTCTTAGCTCTTCAACTCGCAACGCCACGAAGAGGACTAAGATCTTATCTTCTTTCTCTCTGAACTTTCATAACTCTAGGTGGTCCACTAGGAGCACAACCTGTTTTTGGCAGGTGGTTCACTAGGGACACAACCTAAGGCGCAACGCCACTGAGTTAATCATTCTCAACATTTCTGAAAAGAGAAGAACATATATCAATGCGTACATACAAATACAGCATTTCTGAAAAGAGAAGAACATATATCAATGCGTACAAACAACGAATACGGCAATAGTGCCCCTATTGGGGGAAGTACCTATGATCCTACGATCACGTTAAAAGAAAGACGAGGCAGAGCAGAGTAGTACATCAACAACAAAAAATTAACAGAAAAAATTATATCTGAAAACGCATCCAACGTAAGACCTTTACAAGCGCCGGGGTAGCGTGGAAAACACAAACCACTGAGTACTCGGAGACTGTAAAGATAAAAAGAAGAGATTAGATATCCTTTAAACATTACATCGGAGAGACCCCCATCCGGTCTCTCCCAAGCCTAAAAAAACAAGCTTGAAAATTAAAAACTTTGTCTTTAACTTATGTAAGAAAAATGAAAATATTTATATGCTGGTAACGTTAATACAAAAATAAGCTCTCTTGTAACAACTGTAGCTCCTTGGAGAAGCTCGAACCGACTCCCCGAACACCTGACGGAGACGTCGACCCAATGCGCATGCGCCAAAATCAGAAAAAGAAATTGGCCTAATGCATACGAGAACTTGTACAGAGATATCCTAACGTGTTAAAACATATGCAAAGTTATAACGCTAGGTTCCTCGTGGTGGGGCGGGGCAAAGGGTGGAAAACCCAAACCCGGGGTAAGAGGTCCCCTAGACAGGCACACCTGGTGCTCTAGGACCTAAAACACACACCACGAGAGTAGGACGCTCTCGAACTAGCCACTCGCTTTGTACGAATGGAGACAAAAACCCGCTATCCTAAGTGTAGGCTACACGAGTAAAGTCGTGTAGGTCGGCTGAAGAAATCTCGGACCCATGGCTACCTCGCCCTTACCTCGAAAGACTTGAAAAGGCGAGCCAGATGAGAAAGGGCAGCGTAAAAACCCTCCAGGTAGATGCTGCTGAAGAGAAAAGAGTTAGAAAGGTTAATTATTAATGAAATAAAAATGACCAGTTTTGAGCGATGTTAGTTAGTGCCAACAACGCGCTGAAAAAGAGTGAGGTAGTACAGAGGTATTATGGAGGTCAGGGCTTGGCTGGTTACTACGTTTTTTAGGGTCGGTTAGAAGTGCGTTAGAATCAGGTCATGTGACCAGATTGCATATTAATAGCATGGAAGGTAAGGTATAACTTGAAGTAAATACTGTACTGTTACATGGCAAACTTGACCGCCCTTTGCCATGCCACTTGTTTACGCAAAAGTTTGTTGAACTTTCGTGTTTCTTTATTTATTTCATGGAGCCTGTTATTGCTTTACATTTGAGGAAGATATATGGATTACAATTTCCACTGTTTTTTGGTAAGTGTAATTCTTTTATTATTTATACAGCATTCTCAGTAAATACTGCTGTAAGAATTATTTTACCGTAACAAATATTATCGTGTTTATTGTCAGACAAGTGAATTTTGCTTCGGCACAAGCATTTCTGCGCATGTGTCTGCCCAGCGGGCAGATTAATTTTTGGGGGATTTGTCGAACACTGCTCGATATTAACGCAAACGGTAGAGAGGCATAAGCCACATAATGAGTCCCTTTGATTGTGAATGTGTCAACTCCAGTACCCGCGGGACAGGAGTCAAGAGCGCAGAGATTTGGTAGCTTGCGATCGTCCTCGAATGCGGACAGACCTACGGCCGAGAGGCAGAATGTTGCCCAGATCGCTCTACTAATCTGTGGTAAGCACGACCATCCTGTGAGTGCTTCACAAAGGTGAGACAACAGATCCAGGATCATGTTCTGTTAGCCCGAAAGGTGAACTGCCTGAAGGCTGACATACTTCGTCCTGCACCCAGATGAGAGGAAGGAGTCGAGAAACTCATGGACTTTGTTCCTCCATGTTTAAAAGAGAGAAAGAGACCTCAACAGTGGTGCTATGTCGGTGCATATCTGAACTGTTTTGCTCAGTACTTGCGGTGTGCCTGTCATACTGCCTGTGATTCCAGTTAATGATGTGCTGAACATAACCAGTACCTGTTCAGGTTCCTGCGATTGGGGACCATGTTAAATGTGCCCCCTACCCCGTCCAAGACGCATATGTCACAACTGACGGTGAAAGTCTGGAAACTTCATTCTTCACAACAGGTGGGGGTGGTTGCACCACTAGACATGGGGGGCCACCATGTGAAGGTATGGAGCGGGGGTACTGAGGTGTCCTGGATGGGACCACAAAAGGTCTAGCACATGGGGACTACGTCCACCAGACTGGGTAAGCGGCCTAGGGGCATCAGCCAGTCTCTAGCCAGAGACGATCGCTGGGAGAGGAGGAAATCTGCTATCGCCTTTACGGCTAGCACTCTCTCCTCTGTTGGCCATAAGTGGCTTTGTGTAAAGTCCAAGACAGCCGACGTCTGAAATTGCATTGTGGAAAGGTCCCTCTTCTCAAGGAGCGGTTCGCCACTCTGGTGTCTCCATGGGGAGATCCTGGTCGTCCATGAGACCATCTTCAGCCCAAGGGGTAGACGTCATCCACGAAACTGAGTCGGGGAAGCGTTGAATGTAAGCATCGGTTGCTGCTGGCCGGTGGTGCGTGGGAGGCAGCAGCCTCTCCTCCACGGCCTGTGTGACCCAAGACTGAAGCCTGGAATTTAAGGAGTCCATGAAGGCAGGAAACATCCTCACATGGATTAATTCTATATTTCTTCCCATGTCTACGGCTGGGCCCGAGTGTCTTTAAATATCTTTAAATGTTGTGTTCTTCTTACATGTTTAGTTTATATATCATACTTGAGCATGTATTTTGTTGTTTAAGTGTTAGGGTTTTTCCTTAAGCTATAAACCACAATAACAATCAATGAAAAATTGTAATTGCCTCGGCCTGACATAAATAATGATGAACTCAACAACTCAACATTCTATGGAATCCTGTATCATCCTTGCTTTTATCAACAGCATCATACCAAGTTTGATTTAAATCTGACATGGGTTTGTGAAAATATAAACATAAACAGAATTTTGGAGTTAGTCTTATCAATATTTAAGACATCAGTACCAAAAACAATAGGGATCAGCTGCAGACCACAACACACCCATACACCAAGAATGGCAAAAATCCACCTTAAAGATCTTGAGATATCATGTTTACAAACTTGTTAACATAATTTTACATCAAGCCCTGCCTAATTAATATTCAAATCATGACATCAGCATCAAAAACAATAGGGATCATCTACAGACCACGACACATCCATATACCATGTATGACATAAATACACCTCACTGTTCTTGACATATCGAGTTTACAAGCTTGTTAACAGAATTTTTCATTTATCCCCGCTGTGAAAATTGCATGAAAATGAAAGAAATTTTCCAACTATTCAAAAGAATATAACAAATATTAAATGAAATATTTCCCAAAAATTTACAAAAATCAAAGAAAATTGCCCCCAAATCACATTTTTTTTTTTTAAAGAAAATTGCACGACAGTGAAAGAAATTTTCTATACATTGAAAGGAAATGTCAATAACCGAAGAATCATTGCCCCAAAATGAAGAAAATTTCTTCATAATTGGTAATATTTAACGTAAATCAAAGAAAAACTACCACAAAATGAAGAAAATTTTCCAAAAGTCAAAGAAAAATTACACAAGAATGAAAGAAATTTTTCAAATATTGAAAGAGATTTCCCAAACATTGAAAGAAATTTCTTGAAAATTGAAGTATTTAAGGAAAACTGTGCGAGAATTAAGGATATTGCCAAAAATTGAGAAAAAAGTCCCAAACATTGAAGGAAATTTCCCAAAAAATGAAGTTTACCAAAAATCAAAGAAAAATTACCACAAAATAAAGTAAATTTTCCGAAAAATGCCATGATTTAAGAAAATTTTCCAAGGATTGAAAGAGATTTTCCAAACATTGAATGAAATATACCAAAAATTGAAGAAAATTGACATAAACCATGAATCAAAGAAAAATTACCACAAAATAAAGTAAATTTTCCGAAAAATGCCATGATTTAAGAAAATTTTCCAAGGATTGAAAGAGATTTTCCAAACATTGAATGAAATATACCAAAAATTGAAGAAAATTGACATAAACCATGACTAAGAATAATCTCATACTTAAAAAGTATTATCAGAAAAATCTGATATCCCCTCCCTCCCATTGGATCCGCCCCTTCCCCCGGATCCACCCCTGCTTACTATCAACATTCTGTATTGAAAATTTTCTCTATGTACCTATGCAAGAATACAAAATAAATCAATGCATTACATAAAATTGAATATTTAGTGATCACATTATGAGCATTCTACAGCGATAAAACTTATCTGTGCATTTATACAAGAAAAGAATCTATGCAGGAATTTAAGCTATGCCTCTATGCATAAAGTTTAAAATTTATGCATCAAATCAATCCATGCATACAGTGCATAAAATTAATCTATGAATGATGTAAACTGAATATTCATAGTCTTACAATGAGTGTTCTGCATTGACGCCCAGTCTTCCATTCTTGAATACAACCAGTGTGAAGCTCTTATCAAACCACCTGTCATAACATTTCCCGTGAATCAAAGCTTTGCCGTACTCGTCCAGATTGAAGTTTTTCTGTTTCAAAAAGAAAATGTCAACTTTAACTGAAGGGATGGTAATAAGGACATTATGTCTGTGAATCCAATATAATAATAATTCCAAACTCAATATGATTTTAGCTAATGTCTAGGTAGGATTTCCCAAACAGTATTATAATTTTGCCACTTCCTTATTCTGGAGTGAAGGAGTATGGTTCCTTTTAAATAAAATTGTATGTATCACTCTATGCATAAATAGACTTTATGCATAGAAGCATAGGTTCAATTCCTGCATGCATAGATTAATTTATTCCATCTATATATGCACAGATATGCTTCAGAAGCTAAATGGTCAACTTTGCCTTAATTGTTAAAAGCAATAAAATGGTGTATTGCTGGGAATATTTTGCTGTTTTCATGATTTTAAAAGATATTTTAAACAATCAATCTCATGCATGTTGTCTCCAGTTGTCAATAGTCCTGTAGCAATGACATCACAACAGTGTGAAGTATGGATTTGTTTGCAAAAACAACTTCACAAATTGTGGCATAAGCTTTCATTGACATGCATGAATGTGACACAAAAGAATAACAAATCTATTCCTTACCATTTATGATTATTCTTTGACACAAATTTCAGTCATTTTTGGGTAAAACATTTTGTAAAATGACTTTTTCGAAAAGGAAAAACAACTGTTGTATTTGAAAACCATAGGAAAATCAATAAACATTAATGTCACAAATTGTGCTTACACTTGGGCCAAAGTGAATTAGCAGGTAGGAATAGGAGTAATATAGCTTTAACATTTATGTCACAGGGATCAATATCATCTGCACTAAGATCCTTTCCCAGATGAAAGATTTTAAAGGTCTATGGAACATGGCTAAAGTGACATAAGCTTAACAAATACATTGAATACATATTTTTTCAAAGCAAGAAAAAATAAATAAAAACAATTACATCAAGTTTGTTTTTACAGCTTTTCAAATTGTTGTCCTATTGAAATCCAACAGACAAAACTTGGTGACAATGTGCAGATCACTTTAATTTTTAACAAATCATTTGCTTCTGTATATCTCTGTATATCCCTCTTCACAATACAGAAAAGAAGAGGAGTTTTATTTTTAAATTTGAAACCTTGCATTAAATCAACAGTTAACTAGAGTAGAACTATATCACAATTATTACCTAGAAAAGTAAATACCGTCATGGTTTGCATGCCCATGAAATTTGACACCTATATCATATAACCCTGCCAATTATAAAAATGGCATCTCACAATAAGTCCCACATGATATCCCATGTCTCACATGGCATACCATGTTCTACATGGCATCCCATGTTCCACAAGGCATCCAATGATCCACATGACATCCCATGTCCCACATGGCGTCCCATGGCGTCTCAATAATATTGAGAAATAACACAAGGTATGCATGATTCATGAGGATTTCTTGGTTGAGCTGTAATTTTTTGTTGAGTATCAAGTGGGTGGGATCTGAACTGTAAGATTTTTCCCGCAGTAGGCTGTATGCAAATCAGCAGCAATTGTACTGCGTGATCACTGATCAAGTATATGATGGCTAGCATCACACCGTAAGATGATGCATTTAGAGGCCTAATTTATGTTTTGCAAGTATCCGACAAATTTCTTTTCTTTATATATGAAAGAAAATTAAAATTATAACTATGAATTGGAAATCGTGAGCTAATAAGGGCATATAGATGGCCTGTCGACACAGCAATTTTTACAACTTTTTTTACATGACTGCCTTGGAACCTAGACTGACAAACGGGTAAAATCGACATAATTTGAGGGGCAAATGGGGTATGAAAAATCACTTTACATGCAAACAACATTAAAGATTATTAATACATTTTATTGATCAATGCCTCCATTATCATTTTCAACATTATTTACTGAAAATACTGATATAAACAAAGTTAGCAGCTATCATGTAACAGTGAAGTACACTGCAATTATAGTTACTGTAATGCACTTTATGTTTAAAGCTTGTTTACGTTACATTAAAACCGGTTTCGGTTTTGGAAACCGGCCAGTTTCATGTCGGGGCAAAACCGTGCAAGCTTAACAATAATAAGGGCAAAGTTTAAAAATCATACCTGATACTACTATTGGTGCCCAAATATTTGGAAGAATTTTAAGGATTTTAAATCTCCAGTGCTACGCGAGAGACGCTTGAGGATCTCTGAAGAATATTGGAAAATTATACCATTTTACAGCTATCTTCTAAGGAAATATCAAATGTTTTGTAGACTTTTTAAGGAAATTAGTCTTCAATCTATCCGAAGTGTCTCAGAAAAACTTTAACATTTTGTATGGAAATTCTAACATACCATATTGATATCTGAAGAAACTAACTTTTTCTGAGGAATTTTGAAGAAACTTCACCATTTTCTGAGTAATTTAAAAAAAACTTTAACATTTCTGAGGAAATCTCAGGAAAAACTATGGACGGCCGAACGAACGAAATCGCCATTACATCGCATCGCGTTATGCTTTGCGTTACGCTTTGCGTTACACTTCTCGTTACTCTTCACATACACATCTAAAAATAATTGTGTACAAAATGTTGATGTTCCATAGACCTTTAGCCTGACACAATGAATTTAAAATTTAAGTGTCTGAATATTTAAGGTGTATAGATTTAAGAGCAATTTAAGTGAAAATGGTTAACGATGGATCAATGTTTTGATCAGCTGCAAATTGGGACTCAAAATATGCAGAGACTGCTCTGGATGGTATGCTCTTCAAGCTTGCTTAATTTGATTCAAAATATTTTAGTTTCTTTACAATTAATAGATTATCCATACAAACCAAGACAAAACTATCATTTCATCATGCAGTGTTTCACTAAATTAGCACAGATATCATTGAGGTCAGTAACACTTATTCTTGCTTGTAAAATTCATGCATAAAAATATGATTTTTGAAGTGCTATGGATGTGCATATCAGCTAAATTGCTTTTAATTTGATCAAAAGCATTGAGAGTAACAATTTCATCAAAATTGGTTGAAAATTGACTTATATATAAATATAGCTTGTTAAATTTTCAGATATGCATATGCAAAATTTCATTCTAATTTGTTTTACAAGAATGGGCAAAATTGGCACTCCCTTGCAAAATTCTGTTTTTCATTGTCTACCACAGTTCTTTCAAGGGCACAACAAAATTTGTTTTGAAGTGTTCTTAGTGCACCATGTTCAGAATTAGATTCTAAAAGGAATAGACTTTCTTATTAATTTCAGTGACCTAAGATTGAGTTATAAAATAACAACAGCTGTCACAGATCACAAATTAGCATTGAAATGTGAATATGGGCTATATTCAAGCTTAAAAGAACCTTCCAAAGTTTATAAGTGTTTCTATCTAATCACACATCCATAGACCTTCAAACAAGGGGAGGAATGCATTAGCAGCACATAATCATCTCAGATTACAAACTCCATATTTCTTTCCTGAATCAACAGCTGCTAAATTTAATAGGTCAGGGATCGGATATTGCCCTCACTGAAAAGGAACCTTAAGTTTCCTGATAAGTTATCTATTAAATGAAAATATAAACTCTTAATACTCTCAGCTTTACCGTATTTTGCAACAGCTGCACTTTGGAGCATACTTTAAACAAAAGTGCAAACCGATTTCAATTTTTCAAAATATCTGAAAGCATTCAAACAAACAATATTCAAAACATGATATTTTGATAAAAAGTCTTGTCAATTATCTTGGCTTCACATACTCTTTACAGGTCCCTACCTTTGTCTTCTGCTCCAAGTACCAACTAGGTCGAGGCTGAGAGGCCAAAATCTCCGTGAGGTCACGCTGGATTGGACAAAGAGAATTGTAGCAATGGGGAGGGGAAGAAACAGAGTAGTGGAATAGAGCAGGATGGAATGAGAAAAATGGAAGAAACCAATCAAGTCAATCTTATTACAGTGCTCAACACAGCATAATGAATTGGAATACACAAGTGATAATCATGTGGTTTTCATGCCATTCAATTCATTTTCAAGTTTGTAACAATTCATAGCTTTTTGTTCATGTCAAACAATTTGGGTGGTAGTTTATATCCTCAAAAAACTATTCCAGGTAACTTGGTCACATCAAGTTATCTGGAATAGTTTTTTATCTGGAATAGTTTTTTTTTAACTGGAATTTTTAAAAATATAAATTGTCATTTTTACAATTTTGTTTTATATATATATATATATATATATATATATATATTTATGTATATATATATATATACTTCTGTTTGTATTATTTTACTATGAAAAACCATGTTTTGACTTTTTTTGGCTTGTATTGTTGCTTATTTGGTGCTGTTTACCATTTTCCTAAAAATTGCATAAATGTTTTAATGTATCTGCAGGAAAACCATGTTGAGACTTTTGATCTTTGCACACAATGAAAATAAAAAAAGCAGATAGTGACCATTTCCCGATTTCACAAAGAATAAGCAATTTCCTTTTTGATCTTAATAAATCATATAGTTTTATAATTATATGATATGAAATGCGAATTTTGCACAAAACCTTCAAATGGATTTTTTGTAGCATACATTGCATAATTTTGTGTGAGCAATGAGATATTACACAACAAAAGAAACAAATTGTAGATACATGGATATAATTGATTGTTTGAAAGGTTATTTTGCTTTTAGCGAGTAAACAACGTGAAATAAAAGAGAAATCTATGTATTGTCATTTCAAATGGAAGTTTGCAATAGCCTGAAAAAATAATTATTTTAAGAAGGTAGCCATTATGACTTAATAACAAAAACAAAATGCTAAAATGTTTTGCAGATTTAAAATCTAACAATTTAAAATTTCTATATAGTCTCTGTTAATTGCATACGATTTTTGATATTTCATCTTAATGCTGAATTCTTAAAGCTGATCAAATGAAAGCAACATCAGAACAAAAAAAACAATTCTAAGCTCCCTGAATTCTGCAAAGATTTATTTTTCTTCAGGAAAGCTTTAAATTTATGACCAAAATATGTGTCTCTGTTGTTCCTGACAGGCAAAGTAGGGCAGAAAAAGTTAATGTTATCACTTATTCCAACTTTTATGCTGGTTTTAACACTATTGTGAGGTATGTATGCATGAAAATACATATCCATCAGAACAACATGAACCATATATTCAACCAGAGACTGAGAGTTAATATACACATCATACTACAGAAGAGTTAAACCCGAAATCACATGCAACTTAATATGACAAGAAAGATTGTAGTGCTGAAAGTTAAGAAAGGGTATTTCAAAGAATTCCATTATTTGAACACCAAGACAACAAGGCCCTCAATAGTGAATCTCAACAATTAGTTTCCACTCAAAGATACTTAACTATATTTGAAACCTAAAAGCCTGCAAAAACCAATAAAGCTTCATTCATGTGGGTTGCTGGACAGTTCATGGATACAAATGAGAAACTAAGCCTGGCTGTGAGAGAGAAAATTTGACTGTCAATTTAGTCAACATCTGACTATCACAGTTCAAAGAGTTCTGCCAAAAAGACCTTAAAAGCTGAACCCTGAAATTCGTTATTTTTTTAAGGAGTTGCTCGGAGGACATAAGAAATTGTGCATATTTTGTGATTAATTAGGCACGACAAACAACTAACTACAAGTACAAAACATTTTTGACCCATTTTGTTTGACTTTATTGCAGTGGTTTAGGGGGTCTGTATGGATTCGGCTTATTTTGGGTCTTTTTCACTTGGATAACTTTCAATAGTAACCACATGCTATATTTTTTGTGTCCCTTTCTTAACTTTCATGCTATGAGTGCATGTGACTCCAGCAAGGTATGCGCACAGCTACTAGGGAGCTTCACAAGGAACACAATCTCATTTAATTCAAACAATTAGTTAGATCACTGCCAAAAGTTAGTCAACCATCACATTTGATAAAGATTTCAAGCACTGCAATCTTATCATAGTTTCCCTTTCTCTATATCATATACAGTATGATCAAGAGATGTTATTACATTTAATGATAGCTGCTAAACATATTAAACATACTTCACTTTAAAAAACACTTTTAAATAGATCAAAAGAATTTTTTTAATTTATGCTAAATATATTAATATCTTCAAGAGAATCACTATGCTCTGTTCTAAATAAAATAACAATTCTAAGCAATCTCAGAGACAAATAATCTAATCTGAACTATTATATAGTATTCACTTCTAAAAATCAATTCTAATCTGGAGGCAACATTTAGTATGCGGAGTATGTAACAAAAATCCTGCAGAAGAACCTTTTATTGCTCTACTTCAGAAAGAATATCATAATATTCATCCCTAATTTGCAAAATATCACACTATTTGAAAAATGAGTTAATGAACAATCAGTATATTGGATAGTTAACTGACACAGGTGAATGCATCACACACTTATGTATGCAACGATACAAACTGCAACAAAACCACCACTATCTACTTTTTTCTTTTTTTACTGCTACTAAATTAAATACAGCAACTATAGTTTTAAGGGATTATCTTTTTAACAAATCATAAAAACATGTACACCGTATTTGGTGTATTAAGCGCCCCTCCTGTAATAAGCACCCACCTAACATTATTTGACTGATAACATCATTTATTTGATTTGTTTAAAGATTTACAATAACTTTTGTTACATTACTTGCTTATTTTGCACCTGATGCTCATGATCTTTCTGTGGTGACAGGTGGTTATTGTGGGGAAAGTTAGTATCGAACCAGTTCACACAATGCAATTCAAATAGCACTTTGTAGGCGGCCCCGAAGCATGGGCGCTTTACAGGAAAAAACTTTGGGCCTAAAAAGTGGTGCAATTCTATTTTCGCACCCCTGGTGCTTAATACGTCAAACACAGTATTCTTAAAAGACACCAACCATGAAGCAGTACTTTACAATATCAAAGATAAAATCACAAAATAAATTGAAATATTTCTTAACAAAATCTTTCCTCTTTTTATTTCATGTGTGGCATAGATCAATCTTACTAAGAGAACATTTTTGTTTTAGAACACAATTTAACCATTATATAAAAAAAATTCACTGTGGATCATTTCATTTTTCCTCCTCCCAGGGAAATACATCAATGTCAAAAAATGTGATAAAAATTATTAAAAATACCAAATTTCAATAATGTATAAAAGTGCAGTTTTGAAAATGAGTGTCACAGCAAATTCAACAAAAAACAGACAAATTATTCTGGGGGTTTCAACTCACACTAAACTCATATTTCCAAAGGTTTAAATACTGCAATTAATGATCATATCATAATCACACTAAGTGAAATATAACATAAACTTCACAATTACATTAAAAATGTACTGAAATATCACAAAAACCAAATAAACAAAAATCATCATAATAAGATATCATATCATCTCATCATATACAAGTATAGAAGCTTGAAAGCAGGTATGGGAGAGACCAGTTCCAAACTTATGGCTCAGCAAATTTCTGTCGTCAACAAAATCTATAATAAATCATTATTAACATGATAATATTACTTGGACAAATTAAGCTGAAAAGGCTGAATATTATTGCAGCCACTTTTTAAAACTTGTAAGAAATTTATAATTCCTATGTAAATTTGTATTTCTCTATAATCATAATGGTTGGCTTAAGTCCAGAAATATGGATTTTAATTCAATAACACTGAACAACCAATCCATGAAAATCATATCAATCATTAGTCCCCAATTCGAGCTTTTATGCATACATAATACTTGTAGATTTAGACCTTTTCTGTAGTAATCATTTTTTTAGAGTTAAAGCAGCCACTTTTCAATTTTCTTCCTGTCATGAAGAATTGGATGTTACTTTTATTGAAACCGCACAGACCCTATATTCTTGATATACTTAATTCCTTAATAAGAGGAAGGTTTAAACATGAAGCAATACACTGTTTATGCAAGCAGAGTAAAACAAAATTACATGGTGACAATAAATACAAAAGGGTGACACAAAGCATGAGTTTAATCCTGAATTTGAGTCCTACAGTATCAAGAATGGCAGTTATTAAGATATTTTTCCTTCAAATACACATAAAGAAAAAATTATAGTTGAGTTTTTAGGTTTTGAAATAATAATTTTTTGGTGATGTATGAACAGGAAGGTTCTTTAATATAATCTTTCTTTTTTTTCATTCTTTAATTTCAGTCTTTGCAAATGATGAGGATGTCTTTTCCACCTAGAAAGTGATACAGTATGCTAAATCCCAAACGTTTTTGTCAGAATCACCTACCCTCCTTCGGATTTACCCGGCTAAAGTAGCGAGAATATTTACGAGAGTTATACTTACCTTCCATGCTATAAATATGCAATCTGGTCACATGACCTGATTTTAACGCACTTCTAATCGACCTTAAAAATGTAGTTACCAGCCCAGCCCTGACCTCCATATTACCTCTACTAACCCTTACTTAACATTCCACCGAGGCCTGAATGAGAGGGGAGGCTGGCTGGGATGCATGGAAGGTAAGTATGACTCTCGTAAATATCCCAGCTACGCTTAGCGGGGTAAATTTACTTCTAGTTATACCTTACCTTCCATGCTATAAATATGCAATCAGATTGCAATCGAGGATCGGAAGGAAAGAAGTTCAGGTCAAAGCTCAATTTTCCAAAGGCTGGTACCCAAAACTTGTACTAGATTTATCCTACTTAAGGGACTAGAATCCTTATCCTCTCAAGGACAAAAGCCCTTTGAGTGGGAAGACTAAAACATAGTAAACCACTTCTAGTTACAGTTAAACCGAACAAGGCACTATTCAGTAACTGAGGCAAACGTTGCATGAACCCGACTTAGAATCTTGGAAAAGATGCCAATTTAAAGAGCGTTTGGACACAATATGAACATCATAGTAGTGTCTACAATAACGCCACAAAAGGGAGAAAACCGCGGTATGCATTTTCCCGAACAGCGGCACGAGAAATCCCGTAAAAGGGGCCATGTCTCGAACCCGAATGCATACCCTGGCCGTTCCATGAGCAGTGCTGACTACTTTAGGCACCATGTCAAAAGTAAGGTCGGCCAGTAGCCGGGCAGCTGGCCGCGGCCACGCCAATATAACACCAAAAAATAGAGCTCATAGCAACCACCTTAAAATCTGCATGGCCGCCGACCTCAGTTATATACACTTGGACAACAATTTCGTGACACACTTGACTGCCTACACAGGCCAACTGTGGCCGCGTGGTTTCACAAACATACTTGTTTTGATGTTATGAATAAAAGAAAAGATTAAAAGCCTGCCGGCCAATCAAGTCGGGTTTTACGTACATTGTCACTCTTGTATTGTTTTTTTGTTTTTGTATCACGCACATGTGTTTTTTCCCGCATTGTAATGAGAACATGAAAATAAAATTATATTATCATTCACGGATTTGTTTTCTTTTTAAGAGTATCCAGACAAATAAATTGACTTCTTTGTTTTGGTCTTTTCTCTCTAATGGGGGAATCCTATTTTCCAATTCCTGATAGTAGGCTCTGAAACAACACAAGTTGTGTAAATTATACTACAACCTCGTACTTCTTTAAATCTAGGCTTATATGTCAATGTTTATAAACGAGAGCACTCAATTCTTTTAAAAAATAGGTTCCATTAACTACGTAAAGCAAATTTTACCGATCTCACCTCCCTAAATATTGATGGCCGATGTGCCAAATGAATTGTATTTTTTATCGTCCACTTATAACCATGCAATTTCATTAAAACTTTCTGAATGGAAACCATTCCTCGTATTAAAGTTGGCAGGTGTACAGTAATCTGATGGTAATTGCCAAAAAAGCGTTAATGTTGTAATAAAAACTCCCCAGGGAGTCTCGCAATGATTCAATCCAGGGCTAAAATATAAATGATTCAGGAATATACATACGTTTCGTAAGCCCTATCTGAGACTGTATACAACCCAATATCGCGGTATCAGTTTGTGTAATGAAAATAAATTCCAACTTTTGCAATGTGAATTACAGAATAATGTGTCTTTTAACATTCCCTTAAAAAGTAACAACCAATTCATCAAAAATTAGTTGCAAACTTTCTGCACATTTACGGACAGATTATATGTTTACTGCGTAATGTTCTTGTTTTTACAAGCGGATTACACATTAAAGAATTGCAACACGTTAACATAATTAATGAGGAAACCGCCCGCTTGAAATACAATATATTCTTAAACTATGTTGTCCGACACCCCCCAGGTGTGAAAGGTTAACGGAAGTACACGTGGTATGCTTTTACGTTCCATGTAGTTAACTTGATGTATATATAAGGAAACAAATAATCATCCCTTGTTTTTAATGTAAATTGCAAACACTGGAATATTCATTACTACATAACAGCCCCAACGAGGTTAGAGAGCTGTTTGGGGAAAAAATAAAACAGCAAAATCATTGATCAAAACCACTTTAAAGTGCACTATTTTTTATACGATGCAACATAATTCACCGCATCACTGCTCGAAGACAAGTTTGGCGCTGACCCAGATTTTATATAGCTAAAGCTGAATTTACCAAGTCCCGCCCTCTAAACTGTTAGATGATTTGCAATATTTTTCATTTTCAAAATGTGAATAAAATATTAGGTTTCACATCAATCAATAAAATTGTCATTCACCCTCATCAACTCGTGTTACTTCTAAATAATATTGAAGAGTGTTTTGAAGAGATCGATTACATGAATGCAATGTTTTAGTTGTCAGAAGTTTGGACAAAAAGTATTTTCTTATACATTGCAGTTGTCATAGTAGTTACGCGAAACGTTATGTGTTCGACCCGGGTGTTCAAATTAAGGCTGTTTTTTTTTTTTTCTTAATTATTGATCAACATCTTACAAGCCATTAGAAGTATGATTTTCTAATACCTCATAGTAATTTATTTTTTCTATGGCACGCTATAAATGACACAGTCATATATCAAATCCATTTATAGCCATGTTGCTTCTTGTTTTATACCGTGTATACTTTTATTACGAATATATTATTCTTATTAAGAATATATCTATTCATCTATTGGACACGATTTTACGTATTGTGCATCCTTAAAAGTAATCTTTCACTCAGATTTAATTTGTGCCGTGTTTAATGTTGAAACACTCTTGTTCTAGTGTATCATTGCACTTGATGTTGATAAAATGGCCGCAGCCCGCCGAGGAGCAACCGAAGGGCACCTAAAATTAAGTTGGCAGAAAATAAATGAACAAAAGAGTTGACTTTGTTTCATGGGGTTCGTATGTCTAGCAGACAGTTGACTATTTAAACGGGTGGGGTGGGGATGTAATACAGAAACAGGTGTTCCTGTAATAAAGGCCAGACCCTACAAATGAGGGAGAGGGAGGGGGGGGGAGTAGTGGTAATGTTTATCATTGCACCTAACATGTATAAAATGGCCGCTGCCCGCCGAGACCGACGGGCACCTAAAACCAAGTTGGCAAACAACAAAGAGTTGACTTTATTTCATGGGGTTCGTATGTCTAACAAACACTTGAATTCTTGAACGGGTGGGGATTAACACAGAAACAAGTGTTCCTGCAATGAAGGCCAGACCCTACAAATGGGGAGACCGGAGGGTGGGGGTAATGTGTATCATTGCACTTGATATGCAGATAAAATGGCCGCGGCCCGCCGAGGACTTCATTTCATAGGTTCGTATGTCTAAGAGACGGTTGCCTTCTTAAAGAGGTGGGGGTGGAGTAGGGATGTAATACAGAAACAAGTGTTCCTGCAAAGAAGGAAAATGTCTAGCTATGCCACTGGAGGTCTCGTTTTTATATCCTAAATATGCACTTCTGTATCGCATCTACTTTTTTAAAACTAATTGACATAAATTTTTTTAATACAATAAAAGTCAAAGTTAAACCTTTTTAAAGCCGCTCTCCAGTATAAAAGCATTCTACCGACACACTGACATATATTTACAAAAGAATCAAACATTTTACTTATCGGATTATCTTCAAAATATTAACTCATATTCTTAAAGGGTTTCAAATGTGAGAAAGTTTAGCTCGTTTGCCGTCTTGCCTTGCATATTACTCTATGTATATATATATATATATATATATATATATATATATATATATATATATATATATATATATATATATATATATATATATATATATATATATATATATATATATATATATATATATATATATATATATATATATATATATATATATATATATATATATATATATATATATATATATATATATATATATATATATATATATATATATATATATATATATATATATATATATATATATATATATATATATATATATATATATATATATATATATATATATATATATATATATATATATTATTAAAAATATACAAAACACTTTTTTTAAGTAAAGAAGAAAGAGAAATAATGTGAAACCGACAAAATGCAAAAGAGTGTAGGAGCTGACAGAGGGTTTTATACTCAGTGGTATTATAACTAGGCTTTTTTTTGGCGAGAGCAAAGATAATAATTTTCCAAATCATGATCCTTAACTTTCGGAAATTTTCTTTACCGGTCATTACTCATTTGGTGCACCCATTAGAATTTTGCAACCAACTTTCTGACCCCCTAAAATGTCCAAAGAATTAACCTTCCTACTCCACCACCCCCACCCCTCCTCCCCCCCTTTCCTTTTCTTCCTCCGACCACGCTACTTAACCAACTTTTTCCAATCTATTTTAAATGGACACGTAAGATTTTCACTAAAAAAATACACGCCTATAATAAACAACGGGCGAGTCCCGTAATCCTTTCACAAGATTCTATGAAGGTCAGGATAAAATAATACATATTTATGTCAACACCGGTCTGAGAAAAAAAAATATGTTCGATATTAGGGTATTAAAGCAGTGTGGTCAGCAAAATGTACCAGGCACATTTGATTCCTAGTGGCCCTGCTGTAGCAGAGAAATCGCTGTAGCAGAAAAGTCACTGCAGAGGGAGGAGAGGGGGGGAGGAGGGAGGCAGGAGGTAGAATGAAAGAGGGAGGAACAGGGGCGGTAGCTATGACCCAACTTTTTTAAGGAGATGAACACTTCATTAGGGGTGAGCTTGTTTTTCTTTTTAATGAGGGGGTGGCAGCTAGCAATTATTTGGGCACCCAGTGAGAGACAAAGAGTTTATTAAGATTTGTGGTAGCTGATAGTATGTATAATTACATGAAAGATGTACATGCAACAGGGCAATGGCACCTTTTTATCAAATGTAGGGGCTAATTCGAATTATTAAAATATTTTCGATGTTTTTCATCTAATTTTTTTGTTTTGATTTACTTTTTTTTTTAAACAACACAAAAACAGAACACTTAGTTTTGACCTCCAAATAAAATGCTGATGTCATTGACATTACATAAATCTTTAATTACTCGAACTAATGCCTTGAATGAATTGTTTTGGGGAATATACAACAACCAGTAAAACCAACTGACGTATTTTTGACAGAATTTCGAGTGTAACGCCGCTTAGCATGCTCAGTACCAGCGTGGAAGGCGGAAAAAATAACTCACATAGTGAGGTTCTTTGAAAAGTAAATGTATCGACCCCAAAACCCGTGGGTCAGGAGATAGGACGCAAAGAATCGATAGCTTGCAATCGTCCATGGAAGCGGACAGACCTATGTCCGGAAGACCAAATAAGGCCCTGATTGCTCTGGTCACCTATGGGAAGCACGCTCATCCTGTGGGGTTTCACTGAAGAAAGACGATTAATCCGTGATCATGTTTTCGTAGTCCGAGGTAAGCGGCCTTAAGGCTGGCATAGTTCATCCTGCGCCAAGACGAGAGGAAGGATTCCAAAAACTCTTGGCATCCATTCCTCTCTGTCTGAAAAAGAGAGCACAACAGTGGTGTAAAGTCGGCGCGGATCTGAACTGCCTTGCTCAGCACTAGCGGTAAAAGGTTAAAAATGCCCGGCATACTGCCTGTGAAATAGGCCAAGTACCTACCTAAGTTTCTGTCAATGAGGGTCACATGAAATGTGCCCCTACCTCAACCAAGACGCATCCATCAGCACCGATGGTGAAAGTCTGACGAGTGAAAATTTCGTTCCTCTTAACAGGTGGGAGCGTCTGCTCCACCATCAAACGAGGGTGGCCACCAACTAAAAGTGTAAAGCGGAGGTACCGAGGCGTCCTGGAAAAGACAGCCAAAGGTCTAGCAGAAGAGGGTGTAGGTTCCTCGTGCGACATTTGCACATGGGAGCTACGTCCACCGGACTGGCAAAGTGGGCTATGAGCCTCAGCCAGTCTCTCGCCAGAGGTGTATGCTGTGAGGGGAAAGCGCCAACACCTTCACGGCTAGCACTCTCTCCTCTGTCCAGGATGGTCAAGGTCTCCAGTAAGACCATCTTCAGCGCAAGGGTAGACTTCAACATCCTCTCTATGACTCGCCAAGTCTGGGGGAGTCGAAAGTAGGCATCTGTCGCTGATGGCCGGTGCTGTGCTTCTCATCCACGAACTGTGTGATTCAAGATGGAACTTCTGGATATAAAGAGGCCCATACAGGAAGGAAACATCCTCCCATGGATTAAACTATAATTCTTCCCATAACAGCTTCCTGCTTCTTTCTCTGTCCCTGCTCCGTGACCTGCTCCGTTGTAGAGAGGACCGAGGGAGAGAAGTGAGCAAAAGGCCGAACGTCAGCGAAAAAGCCTGGGTGAAGTGTTGTTGAGTGGGAAGAATCTCTCAGCCTGATAGCACTGATAAGTTCTTTCTAACTTAAGGTTAACGTACGTCGTACACTCTACACTTAACTCTGTAAAAATCGTACACCAGCGGAGTCTTGGTGATCGAGGAGCAGCGTGGCAGATAAGACTGCTGGCTCTGAGCAAAGTTTGTTGAAACTTTACTGATCTAAACCAATGAGTAAAACCCGGCTGGTCAAAAAGACTTGCGTGGTTGAAAAAGTACAGACAACACCACGTTGTGGGTCTGACTGGTACCCTAAACTCTGGTTAGCGAATTAAAAGGCAGACCGTTAATATAAAATATATAATATAAAATGTGTACCGTAAGCAATATATGCTGTTATGCAGAACAGGTTTTAGCAACCAAGGTGGCTGTGACCTGATAGGAAAACCACTTAGTCAAGGTGTCTGAAAACTGTAGCAATTGCGGTAACGCGTAGGTCTAGGCTACTCCTATCAACAGCGAAACTTGATTGAAGTTGATTGGAAAAGGTGTTAACGTACGGCGTATTGTTACAACCTTGAAACTGCGGAGCCTATGGCTACGGATGTGGAGAAAACTAATGTTGTATGTCTGTACGGGTACTTAACTAATAGTCCGTGAAGCCGCAAGCCCAGTTAAACTGCTTTATGAAGGTGTTAAAGTATAGTATGAACTATACAGTTGCTTTTTAATAGCTACCCTGAACGTGGGACTGTCTATCAAACGGCCACCTATGTCAAGAAAAGTATCCTTCGTGGAGTTAATTCTGACAGGGGGTGGAACATACTACATTAACAGTAGGAGTTGTTGACCCAACCACTGGGGTAGAAATCATGAAAGAGTTGGCGTCCTGTGTATACTACACGGGCCGTTTATTCCGTTAAACACCATTCACCACGGAGCTGAGAAGCGAGTGTCTACGTGGGAGGACTATTGCTGCACTCAGTACGCGTCCCCGTTAAGTACTATAGATATGTCGTGGATCTACGAAGGCGTCAACGTGCCAAGTATGTTCTACTAAACGTCTGCCCAGTTTGCCTCTGTTCACCACGGAGCAACAAAGCTAGTAACTACGATAGGGGGACTACTGCCGTACTGGTACGTGTCCCTAATGTAATAGCTATCAGTACAAAAGAACTGCCTGGATCTAAGATAGCATTAACGTACTACATCTGTAACATGAGTAGTTACCTCAGTATACTTCTATTCACCACGGGGCAAATGAATAAGTGGCTACACGTAAGGGAGTAAAGCCGTACTCAGTACGCGTTCCTATTGGAATAGCTAAAATTATACTGGAGCCGTATGAAATACGGTGGAGTTCACATGCTACGCAAGCTATACGAGCTGTTTACTGTTTGTTTTTTCACTACGGAGCTGGTAGCCAGGTGGGGAACTACCGCGTATTCAGTACGTGTCGCGGTAAGAATAACGGCCGCGGAACTCTGTAGCTCCTGGTCGCTTACCATGCAACTGTGCTACTGGTGTGTGCTGTTAACTCCGTTTGTATCTATTCACCACGGGGCAGCGTAGCCGGTGGCTATGTGTGGGGGACTGCCGTTGTACGCATCCCGGTAAAAATAACGACGGCGGACCTTTGTAGCACATCGCTATCAGTCGCATTACCCCGCAGCTGTGTTATCCGGGTTTACGGTACGTTATCCCATGTAGGTCCGGTGGGGGCCATAATGGCCCGTTCACCCAAGCCGTGTAAGTCTGTGGACCTGTAAAACCGTGGCCCAGACTTGTGAACTCATGTCTTAGAGCCGTAGGGACCGGTACGAAGCCGTTTAGAGAGCCCGTAAAGCTGTGGTACTCCCGGAGTTACCGTACATTGTACGAAAAACTGTGCAAATTTCTCTATAGTTTAAACGGAACGCCATCTTTAACTCAAAAATCATATCCAGGGTAGTTCGGACTCTCGTGGAACTACGTAACACTGAGAAAATAGCTCTCGTGATGCTATGCCTCTCGTGGAGATTGTTTACTTATCAAGCGACCACCGAGCTTCGAAACCTAAAGAAGCGCTTACACGTGACGCATCGCAGGGCATTTTAGGTGCGTAACACACCGACACACAGGGACCTGTACTCCGTGTCCATGATTCTGGTAAAAAATATTGCGAAACTGTAACGTTCAACGCGGAAAATCTTACTGAGGCACTTCACATGGCCGCAGAACTGCGTAGCTAATGGCTACAGAAACAAGAAGAAAATAGCTTTCCTGATGCTATACTTCTTGTGAAGATTGTCACTTATCACCTGACCACAGTGTACGTTATCCCGTTACAAAACTCTGGAGCCATACGGACCCGTTCACCAGCCACGGAACCATCCGATGGACCTGCACAGAGCCGTCACGGACCAGTTAACACGAACCATGGAGCCGTTCAATGGACCCGCACAGAGCCGTCATGGACCTGTAAACACGGGCCGTGGACCCATCCGGAGCCGTGAACACGTGCCATGGAGCCGTTTAATGGACCCGTACAGAGACGTCACGGACCCGTAAAACACGGGCCATGGAGCCATATGGACCCATACGGAGACATCACTGACCTGTGAAACACGGGCCATGGAGCCGTACGGAGCCAATCGGACCCGTGAAAGTAATGGAGGGCTCAACAGAGAGCCGTAAAATTACTTGGACTCGTGTATTACTCCTTTGGGTGCCGCCTTTATGTAACCGTGGTCCACAGCGGTGTACAAAGGAGTTACCCACTATTCCTGGTCCCATGGCTACCTTGTTTTACCTCAGAAGACTTGAAAAGGTGAACCAAATAAGATAGAGCAGCATAAAAACCTGCCGTGTAGAAGCTGCAAGGGACAAAATTGTTAGTAAAAGGTTAAATTTTTAAAAGAAAATTTGACCAGTTCCAGTGATGTTGTGATAACAACACGCTGAAAAGAAGTGAGGGTTAGTAGAGGTATTATGGAGGTCAGTGCTGGGCTGGTAACTACGTTTTTAAGGTTGGTTAAAAGTGCGTTAGAATCAGGTCATGTGACCAGATTGCATATTTATAGCATGGAAGGTAAGGTATAACTAGAAGTAAATAAATATGGTACGTCTATTCATCCCCAATTTGAGTAAAAATTGGTATTTTATATAAAAAGTGTTATCATTGCTGTCAAATAGTCAAATCTTTTCAGTCTTTTTTACTGATTTTTAAAGCAATTTAGGTTATGATGCCCCTCTACCAATAAATACTTCTTCCATGATGCAATCATCCAAGAGTAATCTCAACTTAAAACCACAAAGTAATAGGAATCCCAAGTGCAGTTTCTGAAATGCTTAAAGTGCAATAAGTAGACATTGGTACAAAAAGTTGTCATCACATAAACTTAATGTGTCCATATCACTTTGAGAGAGAAAACGTTTGAAATTCTAACAAATTAAAAGATCACCACCTCTACATGAAAATGCATTCTAAAACTATAACAATGTTCTTTGATTTGAGACAAAAATTCTTTATTTAGGAGATAAAATTCTTGATTTTGGAGACAAAATTCTTTATTTTGAAGACATTTTGGAGACAAAATTCTTTATTTAGGAGAGTTCTTTAATTTGAGACAAAATTCTTTATTTGGGATACAAAATTCTTGATTTTGAGACAAATTCTTGACTTTGAGACAAAATTCTTTATTTAGGAGATAAGATTATATAATTGAGACAAACTTCTTTATTTCGAAGACAAACTTCTTGATTTTGGAGACAAAATTCTTGATTTTGGAGACAAAATTCTTGATTTGAGACAAAATTCTTGATTTTGGAGACAAAATTCTTGATTTTGGAGACAAATTTCCTGATTTTGGAGACAAAATTCTTTTTTTTGAAGACAAAATTCTTTAATTTGGAAAACTAATAGTTTTATACATGTGCATTAAGAACATAACATAATAGAAATAAATGGAGATAGCTCAAAAAGTAGCTAGAAAAAGTGATTACAAATTCTACTGTTGGCAAAATAAAATATTGAAGTACAATTTGTTAAGCAAATTTTAAGATCAAGTCAATTTAAAGTCACCACCCATTTAGTACACGCATGTTCGAGAGAAAACATAATATGCAACGAATACAACTGACTACAAACATGGGGACAAATGTCTCCAGTAAATCTGAGCCGAATCTGGGGTACTAACCTCATCATAGTCATGTTCCTCTTCATCCAATACTAACACAAATGCAGCAGTTTCAACGATGTCAAGAGATGTCTTGTTTACCCCACTGGAGAAAAAACGCTTTCTAGCAGATGCCCAGGGCGTTCTGTCAAGTAAAAAAAAAAAATATGTCAACATTTTTCAACACAATATTTACTGTGATAATTCTACTATGCAAAATAATTTGCCCAAAATTCTTAGCAAATTTTGTTGATGCATGATGCTACAATATATGTACCAAGAAAATGATTTTTATGAATAACTGAAAAGTGTGACATCTGGGTAATAATTGTTTTTTAAGGCTGTGAATTTCTGAAACAGAAGTAAATGCCTCAGACTACAAGTTCACAAGTAAACAAACACAAGACAAGAAATAAACAAATTTACCATCTTCAAAAGGTACTAAAAGAAAATGTCTACATGTAAGGAGCATAAATCAAAATTACTTTACCTTTCGCCTGCTGTGAGTGCTGGCAAGTGGAGTTCAGCCTCTGTTGGTTCATATTCATCGTCTAAAATGGCTTGAAATTGACTGCCAAATGGAAAATATAAGGTCTTCATGAAAATTATTTTATCATGAAAATAGTTCCTTTTTCATTTTCTCCTTACATTTTTCAATAATTCAAACTATGCATTCCACACCACACATTTGATACAGGATACCCACCATGCACTTCAAAAATACATTTAATTTTAATATATCAGTTTAGGTACATTGAGGGATAATGTTTCATTTTCTAAGGGGGCCAGTTCCTTTGTGGTTGACAACCTTTTGTGGTAATCTTAGTGTGATAATATTTTTCTTTCTTTCAATAGCAACCAATTTACCTACAAATTTGTTATCATCCATATTTTTGAAAGGGTTTTGTCTTGATTACCCCTGTATCCCTACTGGCCCCTGCATGGTAGACAGAAACAAGGCCTACCTTTCAAGTTCAGCCGGTTGAAGCGTGTATCCTTTCACCTGAAACTGTAGTTTGTACATTCGCCCTCTGTGCATAACAGCAATGTGTCTGCTGTCCTCCAAATGCACCAATCTGAAAACATACCCATTTCTTTTTGTTTAAATACCAATCGCAATTGTATAATTACTGAACAAATTGATAAGAAATTGTTGAAGGAACTGTTTAATGTTATCTGATGTCCAATCAATACATATAACTAGAACTGTCAGAAGGACAGTATGCTCAACAATTCAAAGCTAGTATAGAAAATGGGCTTATAGAGGGAAGCAGAAACAGGGTAGCAGGTGCAGATGATTTCAAATTACTTGAGCTTTGAAAGATGCACTTACATTTTCATTTACACTACAAGCTTCAAAATATCTTTTTGCATTTTCCAAGATATTTTAAGACATAGAAAGCTTAAGGCTACCTCACCCAATAACTCAAAAAACATGTAAAACCTAGCAGTCTATATAACTACTACACTTCTTTAAGTTCTATCAATTGATTAACAAAGAAAGGAAAGGCCCTGACTTGCCAATGTCAATGAAAGAATGCCATTCAACCCCCTTTCCAACATGTACCCTCGCCCAACCCCTACACATTCCCAGAACTACATCCTGGATTGTAAAATAACTTCCAATTTAAGAAAATATGTGTGTCAAGAAAAGTATAGCAGCATGAAAAATGTACAATAACATTAAAGCAAAACAATATTGCTTTATGTATGACAAACTAGACTTCAACACGATACAAATCCCCTCACTGCTAATAATGCATATTTCAGACTGTCCCACATTCCATCTCAACCTGTCCCAAATGTTATCCCACGCCTATACTCCATGCAATCACACCTGAAAACCAGATTCTGTACGTCATTCCACCACTTGCATAACCCACATGCCATCACAACTGAAATCCGGATGACATCCCACCACATGCCATAGACAATGCTCTTCACATATATGTTCATTTGTGTAAAACAAAATAAATCCCTATCCCACTTTAATTTAAGAGATATCATAGATACAAATATTTACATTGTTATGCACATAAGCTAATTAGTATACACACAACCCCTAATCACGCTCACTTAAACAGTACCCCTATGCCAAGTTTATACATGAATGTATACCATAACTTAAGTTATGAAAACTTTAACCGAAAACATAACCAAAACTTTAACCTGACAAATATTTCAATTGTTATGCAAATAAGCTAATTAGTATGCACACACAACCCCCAATCATACTCATTTGAACAGTACCCATGTCCTCTACGCCTCTGCCAAGTCACATGAATGTACACCATTCATAACTTAAGTTATGAAAACTTTAACCACAACTTTACTGGATGCTGACACCAACACCGACGGTAGTGGCATAGCTCTACTATTCTTTGAAAAGTCAAGCTAAAAAGTACCATGAAAAATAGGCTTGGGCGGGATACCGGTACTCACATAAGTACCAGTACGTACCGAAGTACCGGTACTCGCTAAGTCAAAAAGTTTGTTACTACTAAAAGTTTGTTACTACTAAAAGTTTGTTGCTACTAAAAGTTAATTACTACTAACAGTACTGCCGAAAAGTACCATTGGCAACTCTAAAATATAAATACTATTAACCCAAATCATGCTTTCAATACCTAAGTCATGTAAATCACATTATATTAACCTTGCAAGAGGCTTGTATTTAATCCATTTATCAAAACACCACCAATAAAAACCTTTTGTAATTATTCCCAAAGCTGCTAACAATCTCACACACACATAATCAAACTATTACCAATAATTCATATACATTGAAAGAAATTGGGTTTCCCCACCTGCCGCTAGCGCAGGCCTATACGAATTACGTACTATGCAAGTCAAGTCCATTATTTGGAAATCTGGCAATCTGTCACAAAAAAAGTTTTTCTCAGTGAAACTATTTCAGTCACTCCCGTTTTTATTGTACAAAGGCCCAGCTAACACACTGCTCTAACCATATGATCATATGACTGGTACATAATATGTACATCATAATGATCACGTAACGTTGTGTTGTACATTGCATGCATTAATAAGGCTTTGCAACCATTCATGTGCACATGTTCAGAGCTTGCAAAATTAGCTGTTTTTTTTATTGTGGATATTTTAAAACGTAAACTTGCAGTTCTACACAGCCCTTGCAGCCATTTTTCAGGCAATTTTGCTGTAACTGAATGCAGATGAAACTCCATTTTTGCCAATTACTATTGACTGGAGGTATTTTAAAAGTATTTTGGAAGGTATTTCATGCCGTGTAAATCATTGGGCCTGGGGAGTGAGTGTATACACATGTGGGTTCAAGGTTAGTTCATGAATGACCAAGTGATAGCTACCTTCATATGTGCTTGGCAAATGCTGAAATTTACTTGAATTTTGTTACAAGAAGTTGTTTTTAATATAATTTTTTTTTTTAAATAAGACAAAAACATGATTTTTTGACAATGATTCACTTAAGGGCCTAAAATTCTTTTAAACTACACAGTAAATACCATCACGGTTCGCATGCCAATACAAATTGACACCCATATCATATTACATGGCCAATTATAAAAATGGCATCCCATGTCCCACATGGCATCCCATGTCCCACATGGCATCCCATGTCCCACATGGCATCCCATGTCCCACATGGCATCCCATGTCCCACATGGCATCCCATGTCCCACATGGCATCCCATGTCCCACATGGCATCCCATGTCCCACATGGCATCCCATGTCCCACATGGCATCCCAAGTCCCACATGGCATCCCAAGTCCCACATGGCATCCCATGTCCCACATGGCATCCCATGTCCCACATGGCATCCCATGTCCCACATGGCATCCCATGTCCCACATGGCATCCCATGTCCCACATGGCATCCATGTCCCACATGGCATCCCATGTCCCACATGGCATCCCATGTCCCACATGGCATCCCATGTCCCACATGGCATCCCATGTCCCACATGGCATCCCATGTCCCACATGGCATCCCATGTCCCACATGGCATCCCATGTCCCACATGGCATCCATGTCCCACATGGCATCCCATGTCCCACATGGCATCCATGTCCCACATGGCATCCCATGTCCCACATGGCATCCCATGTCCCACATGGCATCCATGTCCCATGGCATCCCATGTCCCATGGCATCCATGTCCCACATGGCATCCATGTCCCATGGCATCCCATGTCCCACATGGCATCCATGTCCCACATGGCATCCCATGTCCCACATGGCATCCCATGTCCCACATGGCATCCCATGTCCCACATGGCATCCCATGTCCCACATGGCATCCATGTCCCACATGGCATCCATGTCCCACATGGCATCCATGTCCCACATGGCATCCATGTCCCACATGGCATCCCATGTCCCACATGGCATCCCATGTCCCACATGGCATCCCATGTCCCACATGGCATCCCATGTCCCACATGGCATCCATGTCCCACATGGCATCCCATGTCCCATGGCATCCATGTCCCACATGGCATCCCATGTCCCACATGGCATCCCATGTCCCACATGGCATCCCATGTCCCACATGGCATCCCATGTCCCACATGGCATCCATGTCCCACATGGCATCCCATGTCCCACATGGCATCCCATGTCCCACATGGCATCCATGTCCCACATGGCATCCCATGTCCCACATGGCATCCATGTCCCACATGGCATCCCATGTCCCACATGGCATCCCATGTCCCACATGGCATCCATGTCCCACATGGCATCCATGTCCCATGGCATCCCATGTCCCACATGGCATCCATGTCCCACATGGCATCCCATGTCCCACATGGCATCCCATGTCCCACATGGCATCCCATGTCCCACATGGCATCCATGTCCCATGGCATCCCATGTCCCACATGGCATCCATGTCCCACATGGCATCCCATGTCCCATGGCATCCCATGTCCCATGGCATCCATGTCCCACATGGCATCCCATGTCCCATGGCATCCATGTCCCACATGGCATCCCATGTCCCATGGCATCCATGTCCCACATGGCATCCCATGTCCCACATGGCATCCATGTCCCACATGGCATCCATGTCCCATGGCATCCATGTCCCACATGGCATCCCATGTCCCACATGGCATCCATGTCCCACATGGCATCCATGTCCCACATGGCATCCATGTCCCACATGGCATCCCATGTCCCACATGGCATCCCATGTCCCACATGGCATCCATGTCCCACATGGCATCCATGTCCCACATGGCATCCCATGTCCCACATGGCATCCATGTCCCATGTCCCATGGCATCCATGTCCCACATGGCATCCCATGTCCCACATGGCATCCCATGTCCCACATGGCATCCATGTCCCATGGCATCCATGTCCCACATGGCATCCATGTCCCACATGGCATCCCATGTCCCACATGGCATCCCATGTCCCACATGGCATCCCATGTCCCACATGGCATCGCATGTCCCACATGGCATCGCATGTCCCACATCGCATGTCCCACATGGCATGTCCCACATGGCATGTCCCACATGGCATGTCCCACATGGCATGTCCCACATGGCATGTGCCACATGGCATGTCCCACATGGCATGTCCCACATGGCATGTCCCACATGGCATGTCCCACATGGCATCGCATGTCCCACATGGCACCGCATGTCCCACACGGCACCGCATGTCCCACACGGCATCCCATGTCCCACACGGTATCCCATGTCCCACACGGCATCCCATGTCTCACACGGCATCCCATGTCCCACACGGCATCATGTCCCACACGGCATCCCATGTCCCACACGGCATCCCATGTCCCACACGGCATCCCATTTCCCACATGGCATCCCATTCCTAGCTATCAGTCCCTGATTGAGAATACTATGTATGAAAGTGTCAGTTTATGTAATAACTTCTTTGCAAATGACTTGTTAAAATGGGGTGGGACCCCATGTCCCACATGGCATCTCATGTCCCACATGGCATCGCATGTCCTACATGGCATCGCATGTCCCACATGGCATCGCATGTCCCACATGGCATCGCATGTCCCACATGCATCCCATGTCCCACATGGCATCGCATGTCCCACATGGCATCGCATGTCCCACATGGCATCGCATGTCCCACATGCATCCCATGTCCCACATGGCATCGCATGTCCCACATGGCACCGCATGTCCCACACGGCATCCCATGTCCCACACGGCATCCCATGTCTCACACGGCATCCCATGTCCCACACGGCATCCCTAGCCCACACGGCATCCCATGTCCCACACGGCATCCCATGTCCCACACGGCATCCCATGTCCCACACGGCATCCCATTTCCCACATGGCATCCCATTCCTAGCTATCAGTCCCTGATTGAGAATACTATGTATGAAAGTGTCAGTTTATGTAATAACTTCTTTGCAAATGACTTGTTAAAATGGGGTGGGACCCCATGTCCCACATGACATCTCATGTCTCACATGACAATTTATCCATGGCATTCGCTATCAGTCCTGATTGAGCATACTATGTATGAAAGTGTCAGTTCATATAATAACTTATATGCAAATGAACTGTTGAATAAGAAAAAAAGGAGGAGTCAAATAATTATGCTTGATATAGCCCTTGGTGCATAACACATGGTATATCATATAATATGTCCCCCATGGCCCCCATCCATGTCCCACATGGCATCCCTCCTTATGTCCATTTGCATTTACATCCTGTCACACTCCCTGGCTGAGCATACTAAATAAAAAGTCTGGTCAGTTCATATACTGTAGCAACTTTAATGCAAATGACCACAATGATAAAGGCGCTCCTGATACAACTGTTGGTCCCCAATTATTTTAAAGAATTTCAAGGATTTTAAATCTCAAGTGCTACAAGAGAGACGTTTGAGGATCTCTGAAGAATATTGGAAAATTATATCATTTTACAGTTATCTTCTAAGGAAATATCAAATGTTTTGTAGACTTTTTAAGGAAACTTGTCTTCAATCCTGTCTTAAGTATCTATGAAAAACTTTAACATTTTATAAGGAAATTCTAACCTTCCATAAAGATACCTGAAGAAACTTTAACTTTTTCTGAGGAACTCTGCAGAAACTTTAACATTTTTTGAGGAATTCTCAAAAACTTTAACATTTCTAAGGAAATCTCAGGACAGATCTGTAGACGGCCGTAATTGCCATTACAAAGGTTCGTATTATAATTCGCATGCGAACAAAAAAAGAGCCAAAACTTCCGGTAACCCCCTAATGAAATTACTCTCATTTGAAAGATATTATATAATACTTTTTTTTTGGAAATCATTATAAAGGATCACAAATCTTTCACATTCTGGTACGAAGGACCTTGAGCATGATACTTTTACCACAAGCTTCAATGGGGCACATACGTAGCTCCATGCTACCTACACTGCAGTGACTTAATCTGAAAATGTATGTTTTCTATTGAGCAAACCTAGGTTTTTAGTTCAAAAATGTAGCTGAGATGAATATTTATCTCACTTGTCTGATTCCATGCCGGGTATACGTGTTGTGTTGAATAACCTCTCATACTGCCAAGAACACAAAGGAATTGCACCCTGGCCCAAAAGAGGCTTCAGAGTCTCCCTCTCTAACATACGACGAAACAAAATAGAGGTGCAGACCAAGTTAGCAGCTCGGGCAGTCTGAATGTTGGATGCCTGAATGGCAATGCTATCCTGTGAACAGGAAAGGAAAATATAAAAGAGTGATGGAGGCAAAGTAATTACTTTTCACATAATTGATTTTTAAACTGACAGTTCATTACCACTTGTTTAGTTTACATTTTTAGGCACATGCCAGGAAAAGTACACATAAATCCCCCTTTGACTTGTTGTTCATTAGAACAACTGAGAAAAAATACTTTGTGATTCCCAATAAGCAAACTTAGATTAAGGAACAGTAGACTCTTGACTCATATGCATCACATAACATAATTACATAATTCATCATTGCATGCACATATGTGCAAATGGGCAGAGGAGTTGCTTCACCTTCAGATAACAAATCTTCAATGGTTATACCTGGTTTTGAACACCAACAATTTATAAAGTTAATACTCTTGAATATGCCTACAAAACTGAATGCATATGGCCCTGACAACTAGTTTACTACCACAAAGTTCGCTTGACACAGAAGCCCCTTTCATTATGCCAAATCACAAAAATGTTTTGCTAAACTGCAAAGAGGTACAGGCAAAATTACAGTTTGAATATGTCTAGTCCTAAAACAGAAATTGGCAAATTAAGACCTCAAATTGCAAATTGAAGAAAAACCAGAAACCAACAGGTTTTCTACGTTTTTTATACAACAAACATGTATACATTAGCTAACATCATTATTATACCAAATAAGAATTTTGAAACCAAACCGACATGTGGTTGCTAAAATATGACCATTTCAAGATCTTCACACTAAGCCTGTAAAGTAAAACTCAATCCAGGAAATAACAAAACTGCTTTTAATTAAGGAAATACTTTTATGCAATTTTGGCATAAGTGACATAGTACATCAAATCATTCAGAGCTGTATAGCGACCACCTGAAGAGTTAAGTGGATAGCTAAAACGTAACCAGGTATATGATACTTATTTACATGGGTAATTATAAAACTTAACCAGTTAAGAGAAACTTAACAGGCATCTAAAACTTAGTTAATTTCATCCGAGCCATTAGGCCCATAGGACTAGCGCCTATCCCCAGTTTCCATGGCACAAGCAGATGAAAGCATATGAACCCCCCTTGATGGGACGCCAGTCAATAGCAGGTTAATTCCCCACTAGTATTCTACAGCCGAATAAAAAGGAGCAAGAAGAGTAAAGTGTCTTGCTGAAGAACACAATGCAGTGCTCATGATGGAGGATATCAAATCTGGTAACTTTTGCATATGAGCCTGGCTTCTTATCCACAGAGTCACTGCACTTGAACTGGAAATCAAAATTTAAGCGGGCATCCTGAACTTAACTGGGTATCCAAAATTTTAAGTGGGCATGTGAAACTTCACCTGACACATGAAAACTAACTGAGAATCCTAAACTTCAACTAAATTTATCAATCTTTACCAGGTATCTTTAGTTTATATCCTGTGATTTTATCCTCGGTGCTTGAAGTGTAGGGTAGGGTGTTCTTCAAACCAAAGTAAACACAATCGGAAATCTTTTTTTTTAATGAAAACCAACATCTAACACCTACCATTCCGTAGTAGTTGCTGTTCACCATGATTGGAGAGCGCCCTCTAAGGTAGACATATTCTTCCCACCAGTCAGTCACATAGTTTGTTGAGAACATCCACTTCATACAGACATACCTCTGTAGCTTGGGCCCGATTCCTTCTTCAAACTCCTTGGCAAGCTGTTCCATTCGTTTGTATTTATCTTCTGTAAAGACTGCTTTGACCGACCTCAAATGCTGTCAAGAAAAAAAAGTTATTTTGAGTATTCATAAATTTCATCTGTACATACTGCAATGCCATGCACTGCATCGATTCAATTTATATCAAAATAAAGTAAGCTTAATTTCAGGCATTTCTAAGTCCAATTTTTTTTTGATGAAGCAGTCATTTGATGCACTACCTAACTTTCTGTTTGGACAAATTAAGAAAAGACCAAGTTCAACAGCTCTAGGATGCTGTGGTGCACTTTGTATACTATTACTTACATGAACCAGAAAAGGGAAAACAAAGGTTTTGAGGTCCCTGTGCACTATATGAATTAAGTTTTTATTACTAGTATAATAAACTGTTTTACAGAATGGTATGGACTTACATAAAAAATGGAAACCCTCTAGAGCTATGGGATTAGATACATAACATTTGAATTAAAAATATGCAAAATTTAATACACAGGTACATGATACTCTGGCCTATAGATCACATGATTAGTAATGTACCAGGTAGACTCTGATTTTGTCCTACATGTATATCCTTTGTAAACTATTGTCTACCAAAAGTCTTTTCAGGGGTGCAGCAAATTCTGACAAGTTGTTTAGAACCAACCACACCGTCACCTAGTGCTTTTAAGAAGAGATTAATCGCTAAATGCTCGCAACTCTTCAAAAAGGTTTAGAAAAACTTTTAAATGATTAATCGTGAACATGCTTTGAGGGTCGCCTAGTCTACCTACCCATGGCTGGCCAGAACTGAATTCAACTAATTGTTGCCACACTTCAAAAACCTAATTTAGGCTTACTGGAGTACAGTCAGTACACAAGTTATTTTGTGACAGCTTTGTCATATGCTGAAGTAACACTTCAGCAGTGTAAGGCAAAACAGCAATATTTTTTGCTGATATTATATTTCTGCACCTGTTTTAAGGTAATTTTAACCCAGAATCTTTATTTTCAACTAGTTTTATCAGCCTAACAGGTAATTTTTATACATAATAATTGCATTTTGGTAAGATTCTTGGCCAATATCTTTTCTGAAAATGCATGATCTATTTGTGTGAGAACTGCCAGTTCCACAAAAATTACATTAAATTTTATTAAGCACTTAAAGAGTTTGTTCTTTTTTAACTGATTTTTGGGTAAAGCTTGTTTGCGTTTAATCACTTAATGTTCAATTAAACGATTAGTGATTAATCGCAAATCAACAGCACTACTGTCCTCTATGAAAATCTAGCTGTAATAGATATTGCTATAACCTCTACTGACTGAAATTGAGAGAATTTTTTTTCTTTATTACAATTTTGAGCTACGGTACCTCGTCAATCATAAAGTCTTGCGTATATCAAACAGAGTTCAGATTTTATGCAATTTTTAAAACTAAAATACTAACTTCACAAAGACTTGATGAGCTCCTTAATAGGCTATTAGTGTTCAGACCGGCGATTTCTCTTCCACTTTTAAAAGAAGGATGGAGGATTGTCTGCCCACACAAGGTTAATTTGTAGAATAGAATATCATTGTTACATACACTATTAAAGTAACAATTTCTCATCAAAATGTTTACAAGGGTTGTTTTGACTAGGAATGCACCAGATATCCGGACTATATGGAAACAAAAATCTGGTTCCGGTTCCGGCTGGATCTGCCTCAAAATTCACCAGGATCATTCTTCAATCTGGCCTAGTTTTTTATTTTTATTTTAATGTGGCTTTCAGTTTTAGCACAAACTTTGAAGGAAGTGTACAATATTTTTCTAACAAACACATTTACATGTACATGTATCAAGTATTATTTTGATTAAACAAAGTTTAACAAGATTATTCAATATCTTACAGCATCTTTACACCTTCTAACAAATTGTATACTTCACCTAAGATAATTCTCCCTCATGCATAATTCATTTCGTTAATGATTTTTTTTTTTGTAATGGAAAAATTAGATTTCATCCAAGATCCAGCCAAATCCTGTTCCGGCCAGATCCACAAATTTGAATCCAGTGCATCCCTAGTGTTGACCTTTTAATATATATATCACTAAAGGGCCAACAACCTAAACTCTTTTGTTCACTTCCACTGTATCAAACCACAGGCAGAATCAAAACAGAAAACAATTCCAACTCCAATGACAACAGTTCAACTATTCAGGGACAAGATTAGTTTGATATTTGAATGTAACATATAAAGCACCAATTCAACCTTACTAACCTTACTGTATACAAAGATAAAAACTACAGACTAACATTTTCAGTAAATAAATTAATGGTGATTACTTTAGGAACTTTGGGGATGACTCAAAAGTAAACAACCTTATATTTAGACTTTACATATTTGTTCCATTAGTACATGCAGTGGCATTAGTAGACTTTCTTTTTAGTTTTTATTTATTTTTCAAATCATTTTCTATAATTTTCAAATTTTTCTTCAAGATCTTAAAATGTGGTGGGGGGGAGGGGGGGATCTGGTGTTGTTTAGAGCTGTTAACGCTTAGTGATTAATCGCTAATTGCTCACAACTCTTCAAAAAATATTAGTTAATAAAACTTTAAAACGATTAATCATGAACATGATACTTGGATGGCCTAGTGTATGAGCAAGAACCATGGCCAAAACTAAATTCAACTAATTGTTGGTGCACTTCAAAAACTAAACTGGGCTTACTGAGGTATGGTCTGTACATAAATTATTTTTTGTCATAACTAGGGCGTTGCCATTCACTCTGTCATTGCAAGCGACTGCAGTTCCAGTAGAGATCCAAAATCAGTAACATTCCTTGCTGATACTTTATTAGGTCATCTAATAAACCCAGGATCTCTATTTTCAACTAGTTTCATCAGCCTAACAAGTAATTTTAAGACATGATATTTGAATTGGCGTACAGTATTTGTTTTCTGAAAATGCATTTTGTAAATGTATGCAAATGCAAAATGCATATGTATTTGTTGATAATTTCACTGATTTTGATTGAACACTCCAAAGTTTGTAATTTTTCCTTATTTTTGGGTGAAGCTTGGTTTGGATGAAGCTTAGCTGTACCACAAGTCATCAATCTTGGTTTATATTTTTCAGACTGGTTTTCTATCATCATTCTAAGCCATCTAAAACTGACCACAATTACTTAATATCCTCCCTTTAGAAATTCTCTGCAAAATACCTTAATGACAGGAAACTTGCACAGTAAATAACAATTCTCCCTTCATGTTAGGTAGGTATTTAGACCAACTATCAAGAATAGCCATAGTGACCACACTTAAAGATTTCCTCCCATTAAAATCAGTCATTGTAACTATGTTGGTTTTATCGTTATTAATCTAAAATGAATTGTTTTGACTGTTTTGCCAAGTTGTTTTTTGTGTCTTTTCCATGAGTGTTAACCTTACTGTACTATGTAGATGGAAATGTGGATGGTTGGGACCAGAAGACAACTTTCGCCTTAATCTTTTTGACTCATTATGCAACCCATGAGTGTGGTATTCATTTCGATATATTTCTAAGAGCGGGACCAACTCTGAAAAAAAGGTTGTTATTGTGGTAAAATAATATTATGGGATTGATTCTGGTTGGCTAAATATTCTGGGGTCAGTGATCAGTATAAGTAATTAGGTAAAATAAATTATACTTTTTACATTGTGTAGTATTTGGAAGATATCAATTTTTAACTCGAAAATGGGGATTTATATAGGTGTTCAGAACATATTCAGATTTGAAAGTAGGAGAATATATTCAAATATCAGAGTAGAAAGACCAATTCCAGTACTACATACAACTCACTTCCTTTTTCTTGCAATTATACATCCACTTTATATTTTTGGTCTTCGATATTCCAATCTGAATAAACTCAAATTAATCTAATGTTATTTGGTATTGTGTATTTCTCTTGATATACCCCACCTTCTATGAAACATTTCCTTATCCTGGTCACAGCTGTCTGTATAATTCATGCACAATATGGGACCAAGCATATTAAAATGCTTTCAAATGCTAATCATACTGTACATGCATTTTAAAGGTAATATGCGTGTGCATTGTTGCCTACAACATTTGCACCAGCAACTGCAGTGGCTTGGAATGTATGAATAAGGTATACCTCTCTATTTTCCTTTGTGTTTTACCCATGTGCCACAATAGCTTAAAGGAGATGATGTGATTCTGACAATGAGTATCGAGTAAACAATGTAGTCCTCACATGAAGCACAAAAGAATATGTAGTTATTTTAAAAATAAAACACCAGTTAGGGAAGTCTCACCTGAAAGGAATTGAACAATGCACTTCGTTAATAAAAGTTTTTCTTACTAATCATTGATTTTTATTTAAAAAACACCAAAAATAACTCATATGTGTTAAAAATAAAGATTATGTAAAAAAAGCATTCTGTCATCATACATGACAAGACTGGTGCTTAGATTAATAGGGTAAAGTTGAAAAAAGCACACACCTTACCAGCACCACTAGGTGAATTGTAAATATTAAACGATTTGAACTTTTAAGAATGTAAATATTGGTCTAGATTGGATCAACCAGACCCCACCCACCCTAGTGCGGCCACAGTTTCACAAGCCATCTACAAGGTCCATTAACTGTTAAAGGAAACATTTCTAGTATCATCAATTTCATAATTTCTTTCAAATGCACAGACTGCCATGAAAAGCTAACATTCCAAACAAAATCTGTTACAAACCAATTTTCTACAAAAGCAAACCTTCATATTGCA
>JAIGNY010000007.1:0-70000 GCA_020152595.1 Chiridota heheva | reverse complement strand
CTCAAATGGTTCAGTTGTAATGATATGACACAATGGGGCACGAGTAGGTCTAGCCGACCACTTTCTCACCAGACATGTGCATTCCTCCTCCACATAATGCTGAATGTTCTTTTGCATGTGAGGCCAGAAAAATCGGTCTCTGACCGAGTCAACAACTTTTTCGGACCCTAAATGTCCCAATTTCTCATGCAATTTCTCGTACACTAGCTTGTAATCATTTTCTGGTAACACCAGCTGCCTACGTGCCTTTCTTTGTAAAAGTCCATTTTTGTCGAAAAGCAATTGGTTCTACTCACGTAGTAGGATATTTGTGTCTCTTGATACAGAGCCGGCCTCCTCCTGTGTGGGTTTCTTGTTTCTTTGTTTGTAATCTAGCGTAGGACTGATAGTTGGATCATCGAGTTGAGCTGATTTTATTTCATGTAGAGAGATAGAAGTCTAGGAAGGATCTGTTCTCACCTCATCAGTATCACCAAGGGTAGTATCAGCATCGGTAGCTTCTATCCAGGTTACTTCACCTTTCTTATATGCTTCAATCACTTGGACAACAGCTGACATTACACCTGGTGATACACACTCAGTGCAATCATCCATATAGTCTTGCATCTCTAATGGTAATCAGAAAAGTGAGTCTGCATAGGCTGTCTGTCTGTCTGGTGTGGTTTTCTGATTTGGCTGGCAGTAAGCGATACCTAATTTTAAAGTACCATCCTTTTTGCCGACGCGCACAATAGAGGATGAGTATGGAGAGCTGGATCGAATTATCCAACCCTTCCCTAGCCGATCCAACAAGTAGTCTTTCACTTGTTTGTACAAGGGTTTCAGGATGGAGACGTAACTTTTCTTCACAGGCTGATCGTCAGCGAGGTAAATATTCATCTGTAAGTGGTCGATACATTCCAAGTCATGCTCGTCTCTGGAGAAAACATTACATTCTTTCCTCAGCATACCCTTCACGACATTCCGTTGGTAAATATTGAAGTGAATAATGTCAACCGGTGCTAACCTACCCTTACTACCGTCTCTATCCTTGTTTGCACTCTTGTCTGTGGCTTCTAATGTATTCAGTGATGGCAGCTCTGATTTGGTTCTTATTCTTTCAGCGTTTGTGGTTGGGAAAATTGATGAAATGGATTCCAACCAGCCCAGTCTGATTCTGTTTGGTAGCTTTAAATTATTTTTTCCCGGATTTTAGATGGAAATGGTAATTCGGCAGGAGGAACCTCTGGAGATCTTGACAAGGCAGATTCAACGTAGGAATCCTCAAGCCACCCATTAACAGCATCTGGCTCAAGTGCAATACTATCTTCCGTTATCCCACCGGTGTGGACTACTCTACACGAAACTCTTACTTCCCCACCTCCTGGAATTATTACATCTTTTTTCCCTAGGTAATCTTCACAGCACAGTCCAGTCTCTGTGTCACTGATGGCATTTACAAGTGCCTGCCCATTCACTCTGTTTAAAGCTTTTTCCAGTAGTTAACTTAGTATGTCAAAGTCAGTTCCTTGCTGGCATCTTTTATTATTTCCTCAATCACATTGTAGTCGACAATTAGTCTGTCCAACTTAACTTTTGTAACCAAAAATGGTACATCTAATCTTTCTCCGTCGTTTTTGTAGTTGGGCAAGGAAAAACAGAACGGTACCCAGCCTTCGAAAGGGATTTCCACACCATTTGCTGTCTTTAATTCTAATCCTTCACGGAAAAGCTCCTTCACTGGCTGCATCATCAGATTTGGGTGATTGTGGTAGAGCCATTCTTTGGAAATGATTGACATTTGAGCTCCAGTGTCCCACAGGGCGTTTGTAAGTTTTCCATGAAGGTGGAAATTAATGGTGTATTTTTCTCCGACTAACTTAGTCAATTTGCCGTCTTTTGGTCCTCTGTATTTCGGTGGCATCAACAAAATTTGTATTCTGTAGATGCCACTGAAATACTAGGGGACCAAAAGACACAGCAAATTGACTCATTTTCTTTTGCATTAAAACGTACATCTGTGGTAGAAAGCTGATTAATTTAAAAACTTCTGATCTTTTCACGTTCTTGGTAATATAGTGACAACTTTCTACTTTGACATTGTTGACTTTCTCGGGAGCTATCTACTAAACTTCTGGAATTTCTATGTCTGTCTGGTTGGACTGTCTGTCGTTTTTCTGAATGCCAAATTTTGTTACAACGGATGGCACGATGCCAAGTTATAAATGGTGACACATCATTCCTTTTCCTTTTTCTCGGCACTGGCAACAGCCTACCTCCAGCACCCTTTTCATCTTGTTCCCGAATTCCTTTCTCCGTTTGCTGCTAGTGCTTCCTGAATCGCTGCCATTTGAGCCTTCAATTCTTATATTTCTACCATCAATGTATTGTAATTTCTTTCTTTTCAGGCTTTGGCTGTGTTTCCTCTTTTACTTCTGTCTGCACCGGACTTACTTTTGCTCTTCTGCCTTTTGTTCCAAGTTTGCTTCGGCTCACTTTCTCATGCACCGCAGCCGCACTCAACGCTTCAAGCATCACCTCTTTCTCTACTTCTCCTTGCAGAACGGTCCTTGACTTAAACTTGATGGCGTCGTTCAAAAAGCCTGTCCTGAGGGAGTGCAAAAACATGTTTTGCACGAGCACTGGGTTGTACTTTACTCTGGAACCAGCCTATTGAGAGGCAAATAACACTGTCTGTTTTAAATCCAAAGCCCTCATGACAAACTCTTGGCTGTTTCTCAGCCATTCTGCGCCACACGGGAAAGTTTGTGGCAAAGTTCCGTTGGGGTAATTTCTTGAAAGTCTTGATCTTGTAATCTGCCTTAGGGTGGGTAGGCTTAAACCTCTGCGCCCTTCAAGGTAGCTACGCAAGCGCAATCCTGGTGTCACTGCCTTTACCACAGCTTCAATAATTTTGTCATCTCTATATCCCATTTTATTCCAGTTTCAATCTGATGGATTAGGATTGTGTAAGACAAACATCCATTGTGATGTTCACCTATGTTCCCACTTATACAGAATTCCCTGCGAAGGATGTTCACAGTGCTCAATGAACTGTCCTTTTCTTCTTTGATCTGCTGCATCTCAGGTTTTGTTACTTTCGTAGACAAAAGAGAGTTTAATGTCTCTTCTATTAGGCACATTTTTTTCTTGGGTCTATTATTATTTCGTCTCTTTGATCAATATCTTTAGTTTTTGTATCTTTAACGTCAAGTGGTATATCCTGTTTGGGAGACAGTAATTCCTTGATTTCTGCCAATTTATTCACACTTTTCACGGGATCTTGCTCGAATTCTTCCAATTTATTGTTTATTCGCCCGAAAAGACCCCTCTTAGTCTTACTCGAAAGTTCTTCTCCCAGCAGATCCACCATGCCCCCCACTTCTTTTAGCTTTATTCTGAATGTACAGCTTCCCCTGTACATCCGTTAGGGCTCCTTCGAATTCAGTGGTCGCCATGATTGTACCTTTGTCTGTAGTTTTTTTTCTGAATGTCAAATCAACCTAGCTCTGCTACCAAATTTTGCCCTCCACTCAACTTGACTCAAGGTATCCTAATGTCAAGAGAAAACAGGAGATAAATCACATGAAAATCTTGCTTTGTTGAGACAAGTGTATTATGCAAGTGTGGTGTGTGTTACAGTGACAATAGATTAAAACATGATGGCTTTCTCAATTTATCAAACAAATATAATACACATGGATATTCCCATTTCACACTCCATGAGTAATACTAACTGGGAATTCCACTTAAACTGTATTGAATATTTATATCAGCAAGTCATGTGATTGAGGTTGTTAAATTAACCAATCTTCCACAAGGAAGCAACTGCCACAAAACAAACCAAAAGAATATGCCCTCATCCATGGATCTACAGCCACTTGACCATGAATTTACACATAACACACAGAATTTTCTTATTAACATCATTATCTCCCTCATTTCAAAATTTCGGTCTATCACAATTTAACACACACCTCAATACATTATATCAATCATTCGAAATATAACGAACTATATCACTCTCAGTACTGCACTCATGCACACACATAATCACAAAGATCTTAACTTCCTCATACCTTCAATTCTCTAAGATACAAAAACAATCTTATAAATAACTTTCTTATCAACATTTTTCCATTGCTTATTGTACTTTCAATACTTTATACCAAGTTGCATAATTACAAAATCACTTATCTTACTTCTTATCACGAAATCTAAGCATTTTCCCTTCCCTATGTGTGTTGTCATGCATGACAACCTGGTAAGTGACCTTTCACAAATAAACTGAACTTATCTGGCATCCTAAAGTACATACATAATAGTAGACACTGGGCTTAAGTAGGTTCTTGGTATACAATATACATTGAGTTGTTGGGTACTGTCTTATGTCTTAGAAATTGGTGTACTTCGTCTTCATGAGATATCAACTGTAAATATGACCAAAGCAAGTGATTTCCAGCAAATATAAGTATACTAACATGTTTTAAGAGATTTCAACTAAATGTTACAAGTAAAAGAAAGAAGAATAAACATATAAACATACCTGTCTGCAGAAAACACGAGATAAACCACATGAAATTCTTGCTTTGTTACGACAGTTTATTATGCAGGTGGTGTGGTGTGCCAGCATTCTGTGCTCCAGCTCTCATGTGGACAGTTTCATTTGCTAGTAGGGGGGTTTGAATGATGTAATTGTTTGGAATTTTGGACCCCTAATGACTTCTTGGTGTTTTTGTTCTATGTGCTCCTCACATTAATATATTATAATATATATATATATATATATATATATATATATATATATATATATATATGTATATATATATATATATATATATATACATATATATATATACATACATACATACATATATACATTTATATAAATTCATACATACATACATATATATACACATATATACATACATACATACACATATATACATACATACATACATACAAACATACATACATATATATGTCACGCTAAACCTTATATCCGGCACTTTCTATCCATACAGGAAACCCAACGACCAACCGGTTTAACTCTCACACGATGCAACCATTTTTAACAATGCCACCAAAGACTACAAAAATGCCTCAATATCAACCCAATTTTGAATACACCCCGCCACCAGCACCGAATGCAAAAATCACAAAAACAAGAGCAGAAAAATCATTTGGTTTAACCCACTCTTTAGCAGAACAGTAAAAACTAATGTAGGAAAAAGAAAATTGAAGCTAATCACCAAACATTTCCCTCACAGCCACAAATTCCACCAAATCTACAACAAGAACAAAGTGAGCTACAGCTGCATGAAAAACCTCAAATCAATCTTCCAGAGCCACAACTTGAAAACTCTGTCACAAACAAGCTCAACCACCCCCCAAAAACAATGCAACTGCCGCATAAAAAGTGACTGCCCCCTGAACGAAGATTGCTTGGCTAAAGCCATTGTGTACAAAGCTCAAGTGCACAAAATCAATGCTGTCTTTACATACATTGGCATGACAGGTGGGTGCTTCAAACAGCGGTTTTACAACCATAACAAGTCCTTCAAACACAGAATGCATTCCAGCGAAAAAGAGCTGTTTAAATTCATCTGCACTCTAAAAGAAAAGAACGAAAACTTCTAAGATCTCCTGGTCAATCGTCAAACAATCACACACCTAATGAATTTATCTCGACAATGTAATCTATGCACCGAGGAGAAAGTAGCCATTGTCAACGCAACCAAAGAAAACCTCCTCAACAAAAGATCAGAAATAGTATCCTCTTGCCGCCATTGTAAAATGAGACCACCCAACCGTATAAAGAAGAAGCGCTGACCTGTTCTGAATTACCTAGAGTCAGTTGCCTGATAATCCGTGAAGGTGAAACCACTGGTTGCAGCTCAGATCCTGCTTGTTGATAATTATGTATAACTGCTCTGCTACTGCATGGAGCACTTTTTACCAATGTTGAGAAACATATTTCTTTCTATATATATATATATATATATATATACACATATATATATATATATATATATATATATATACATATATACATATATATATATATACATATATACATATATATATATATATACATATATATATATATATATATATATATATGTATATATATATATGTATGTATGTATGTATATATATATATATATATATATATATATATATCTATCTATCTATCTATATATTTCTATATATATTTCTATATATATATATATATTTTCTATATAAATATTTCTATATATATATATATATATATATATATATATATACATACATACATACATACATACATACATACATACATACATACATACATACATATATATATACATTTCTATATATATATTTCTATATATATATATATATATATATATATATATATATATATATATATATATATATATATATATATATATATATATATATATATATATATATATATATATACATACATACATACATACAAACATATATATATATATATATACAAATATACACAACCGCCCCATGGGAGTTACATTTTAAAGGGGGAGGGGGATTACTTTAGGTTAATTCAAGTACAATTAATTTTGCTCAATCAATTAATTTTGCTCAATCAAGTAATTTTGCTCAATCAAGTAATTTTCCAGTCAGTTCTTATGTGCATAGCAAGTTCAACTCTTTTGAAGGTGTATTTTCCGGGCAGTTTTTAAATGAGTTTTGGCTGCACCCTAGTGTTAAATCACAATGTGCATTTAATATTACAATATCAACAATCAAAATACGTGTGAATTTGCAATTCTCATCATCAAAAAAAATAAGGGCGTTTTATGTCCCACCCATGTCCCTTTCCTCTCCTCACACCAAAATGAAAAAATACAATACTTAATCCAATAATCAATCGAGTCAACAGTAATGCAAGTCTCATACCCTTTCCATCGTATCTTTGAGGGATGGTACCGGCAGATTTGGCAGCGATCCCTGGTAGCTGTATGTGCCAGGCTGTCTTATACAAAACACTTTCATTAAAATCTGTAAAATAGAAAGACCATTATTAAACCAATTGGAAGAAACACTTATTGGGGATTGTGCATGCAAGTTACCCACCAAAAGCCAATATTTGTGACCCCTCCCACTTATATGCAACCTTCATGCTTTGACATCCCCTCCCCCTGCCTCTGTACCCACATACAGCTGAGTGAAAAGTAGGCCTACAGTAGGAAACATCTGAATGCTTCTTTGTATGGGGAGAAAATGAAGATAGAGATAACCAGAACAAATATTTATCTTACAAAACAGAATACTGAATACATAGAACTAGTAGAAACAGGAAGAAAGGAGCAGGGAAGGGGTTTGACAAATATGATTTCATTAAGTTTAAAAGTGGGAGAGTAAATTATTAAGGCCCTTCTGCCATTAAAAAATTAGTCAGTGGTTGGACATGTGCATTTTGCATGGTACAGAGTTGTCTTGCCACCCATTATGCCCTTGGGACCAGGGTTCATAGATCGTCCCAAGGGCTAAAAGCCAAATCAATTTCAAAATAAGCCAATTAAAGCTAAAAACAGAACCAGACCCAAAAGATTTTGTGATTCTGATGCCTTTTTTCATATGCTAATTAATTTTATTAGTAAGTTTTGTATTACCTGTCATGTCATTGCATATCAACACACTAGCTAACATCACAATTATACGAAATATGAAATTACGACATATGAAATAAAACAATGCAATTGTTAAAATATAAGCAATTTAAGATTTTTACATTAAGACCCACCTACTCATTAATATGCATGATCTCGCCACCAAAAACAATAGGGCACATCAACAGACCATAGGCTATCTGTGTAGGTACCACATATGAACTGAATCCCATGTATCGTTCTTAAGATGTGTTTCCAAGCTTTTAAAAAAAATCATGTTAAGCCCTGCCCACTAAGGGCACTATACATATTAAAGAAATTCAACATTTTGGTACCATGAACATGCACACACGAGCTAACATCATAATTACACCAAATATGAAACAACAGACATGCGGTTCTTAAATATCAGCATTTTAAGATTGTATCATTATGCCCTGCTCACTCATTAATATGCATGACATTGCAACCAAAAACAATAGGGCACATCTGCAGACCATTGGACATCTGTGTATTACATATGAACTGAATTCCATGTATCGTTCTTCAGTTACTGTGTTTACAATACAAGTTCTTTTCAACAAAATCACGTTAAGCCCCGCACACTATGCATATCAATAAAATTCAATATTTTGGTACTATGAACATGTACACACTAGCCAACAACATAATTATGCCAAATATGTCAAAACATATGAATATCTAAAAATTATTACATTAAGCCCTACCTACTCATTCCCGTGTATCGTTCTTCAGATACTGTTTACAAGATCTTTTCAATAAAATCATGTGAAACCCTGCCAATATGCATATCAATGAAATTAAATATTTTGGTACCACAAACAAGTACACACTAGCTACCAACATAACTGTACCAAATTTAAAACAAATCAGTCTTGCGGTTGTTAAAATATGAGCATTCTAAAATGTTATCAATATGAAATGAAACAGACATGTGGTTGTTAAAATATGAACATTTAATTTTTTTTACATTAAGCCCTCCTACTCATTAATATCCGTGACATCGCCACCACATACAATATAGGGCACATCTGCGGACCATGGGCTGTGTACCACATATGATTGAATCCAGTTCATTATTCTTCAGAATATGTGTTTACTTTTTTTTATATTTATTTCAGTTTATTCCTGCCCTTATGTGGAATATAAAAAAAGTTAGTAAGGCTTCCCCATGACCTTTTTAGGAATTACAGCGTGGCTGTGAGGGAAAGATTTGCACGTGGGTCGTTCAGTGGTTGGGAGATATGTACTGTGATTAAAAAATAAATGGATATGGGTGGAAATTTTTTGTGTGTGTATTTGAAGGGTTATGTTAATGAGCGATAGCTTGGGCCTAGCACCTTCCTTATGAGCACAAGCTAGCTGCGTTCCATCCGATCCCAGCTACCGTGGAAAAGTTTGGTGTTATGCATATGGACCCAGGGTGAAATGTGAAGGCAATAACTGTTCAAACATCAACTTCACATATTATCTTCTACGTTATGTCATGACCAATTAAGAACTCGTACTTCAATCCGATATGATACAGCGTGGCCTAAATAAGATTCCAAAAATTTGCATATTCATAGAAGAATGTCTAATTTCTGATTGGAAAATACTGCGATATGATCAACAAGACACATACATGTTCATACAAGTAACTAATGCACGTGTATGGAGGGCCTCCATACCAATGTCACAGCCCAGCGCGGTACCAGGACGAAACGCGAATAGAAATACTGTCTTCAGTTAAAAGAGCTATTTTTAGCACCATTACGTATTGAAATCTGACACTTTTGTGGACAAAAATGTTACCTTTCCGGAGCTTTAAATAAAAAACTACATGAAATATCTCTTATTTAAAGTACAAGTTTTATGAAGCATGCAAAAATTTTGCTTAAGCCAGAATCTTAAGAGCAAAACTGTTAAAACCTAGGAGATGCATTTTAACACAAAACTTTGTACAAGCACATATGGGAGCTCACATATGATTTGATAAGCTCCACTATACCAATCTCTTTTTCGAATAATTCCTTAGTCCTTTGTTCCTTCCATCATGTTGAACAGTTTACCATTTAATAAATATGGACACTTCTACTTACCATCCAAATCTTTGTTGCCAGTGAGGGCTTCCCTCTTTGGTCATACATGTAACCCTTGTAGTAGAGCATCAACTTGAGAGTGTACCTCAGAAAAACAATCATCACAAACCACAGCAGGGTGGCAAATATGATACTAGATAAATAGGTATTAGTTGGTTTGTCAAAATATTGTCTGGAAAAAAAGAAGAAAAAAACAACAAAAAGAAATACAAATTAATCAGTTCCATCTTGTAAAGTATAGAACTGATTGCATTGAATATAATATCATTTTTAGAAGTGCAAGCGGGTTTCCACAAGGGCTATTCTACTATTGACAATATTTTGATATTGCATTCTGTGGTGACTAATTATCTCAGCAAAAAAAAGAGGTAAATTATTTGCAGTCTTTATTGATTTTAAGAAGGCGTTTCACAAAATAGATCGTGATATTCTTTTAAAAAAACTTTGTAGTTACAACGATGGTAACTTCCTACACATTCTTTATCGCATGAATTCTGACGTGAAAGTTTGTATAAAATTTCATAATAAGATTTTAACGTTTTTCCCTGTCACACTGGTGTTCGTCAGGGTTGTGTTCTATTGCCATTATTTTTTTCACTTTTTGTCAACGATATTGAACTTTTACATGGTGAATATTATAAAGGAGTTAAAATAGGGGATGTTGAATTGTTTTGTCTGCTTTATGCTAACGACCTGGCCATTTTTTCAGAAGCTCTTATGTGTTACAAAAGTTATTGAACAGTACACAATTATTGTGAGGTAAATAAATTGCTAATTAATAATAATAATAAAACTAAGGTTACGATTAAAAGGAGGTAGACTTGCCATAGGTGATAATAAGTTTTTTCTAAATAATCAAAGGATTGATATTGTAAACAACTACAAATTTTTAGGTATTACTTTCTCAACAAAGAAAGTAATGCACTTGTACCATTGCACAAAAGTGTCTAGCTGAACAAGCAAGCAAAGCTATTTTTTCTGTTACAAAGTAATATTGCTAGGGTTGGTTTTCTCCCTCATTGTTTATGTATGTTTCTCTTTGATAAAAAGGTGTTACCTGTTTTAATGTATGGTTCAAAAATCTGAGGAAATAATACTTCTGGTGAAATTATAAATGTAAATTCACACTTAAATTACCTACTAATTCAGTCAATGTTACTGCAAGAGGGGAATTAGGAAGAGTAAAGGGGCCTTGTTATGCTACAGTACCGATGCAAGCAGTTTGACACCAAGTGAGTTTTTTTGGCGTTTTACTGCTGCTTTACTGGCGTTTTACCGGTGCTTTACTGGCGTTTTACCGGTGCTTTACTGGCGTTTCACCGGCGCTTTACTAGCGTTTTACCGGCATATTACCGGCGCTTTACAGGTGAGTTTAAAAATGACAAAATCAGGAGATATTTTGTGTTGTTTCACAAGCCATCACCACTGCGAAACAATTTAAATTTAACAACTAGTAGCCATAGTGTCGTTATAACATAAAAATATTGACGTGCCCGTTCAGTTTAGTAATCAATGAAAGGTATAAATTGAGTGAAAACGTTCGACAATATTGAAATGCAATGGGAGTTTGAAACATCATATTGAAGTATTATTAGGGCCTACATCAATAGTATGTGAACATCACTTTGGAATATTCACATCGGAATATCATTAGAACATCACATCGACGACAAGTCGTAACTGAATATGATTTCGAATTATAAAACTAGCATAATCAAACCAAAATTTATACTTTCCTGCCAGTTTAGTGTTTTCCTTTTCAATGTGCAGATTATTTTTAGTTGTTAGTGCAATATTGCTTGTATTTTTTTTTCCTTTTCTTCTATTTTTAATTCCAACATCTTGTAGCCTACATTTGTGTATGCAAATTCAATTTCGTTGAAATAGATACATGTATAATCAACAATTTTAAGCAAATATTTAAAACCATATAAATGAGCTTTGGGCAGTTTAAAAGAGTGCAGTACAGCTGTACTTTGTTTTCTATGAAAGGAATTTAGTGTACGGCCATTATAACATGGCTCGAAATTGAGTGATTTTCTTAATTCATTTCTTGATTGCTCATGATAATTCATGGAATATTTCGAAAGCATGTCAAGTTAAAAAAGGTTAGCAAAACTGTTTCCAACCTCAAAAGACCCAATTCCTTAGACGAGACAGAAAAAGCTGTGCAATGTTTATTACAGCAATCGGCAACTTGTTAGGGACTTTCAAATTAAGGGAAAATATGTACAAAGCGCACTTGAAAAAAGTATGGGAAATACACAACGAAATCAACAACATCAACTTACTCAGATCTCAGCTATATATTTATATTCCAAATATTAAGTGCTGGTCCAAAAAAAATTGTTGAAAACTTTAACAAAACAAGTTTCCAAAGATAAAGAAAATTTTGTTGAAACTTCTCCATCATAGAAAATAAAAAAATGAAAAAAATATATAAGCTGTAAAATTGCAAACAAATGCTATTCCCTCATTTTAAACACGGGAGAGGGATGATGGAAGCATCGCCAATCTTCATTCGGGGGTAACAATTCATAAAAATGGGGAGGGGGAAGGGACAATATCATATACCAAATATGTTTTTACAGTAAAAAGAATTCCCCCCCCCCCTCAAATTCAATGTTTGGTGATCCAATTTGCCGTTTGAAACCTGCAAACGGGGAAATTTCATCAAACAACAGGGCACTGCCGCCCCCACCCCGCCCTACACACCCCTTCTTCCTATTCGTAATACTTCCATTTTTTGTGGAGAAATTTAAGAAAGTGGAGGAGGGGACAATACGATCTACAAAATTATGTTTTCATAAAAGAGAATGCCCCACCGCAAATTCAATAGTTTAACAATCCCAGTTTGTCGCTTCAAGTTGCAAACGAGCTAGGAGATGATCATAACAAAGATCCACTTCCCTGCCTCCCTTGCCTTCCCCACACCCATCCTCCCCCTTCTTGCTGTCGTGATACTTTAATTTTTGTAGAGAAATTGAGGAAAATTGGAGAGGAGACGAGATAATCTACCAAATTAGGTTTTCATAATGGAGAATTCCCCCACCCTATATTTGATAGCCTAATAATATTAAATTACAGATGTACTGTACAAGAAGGAATCACTATGGAGTACCCCTCCAAATTGCTTTTAACCGCTGCAATCCCCCGTCCTTTACCCATAACCACCAAATTCAAGTTTGTGTCTTTAGACTCTAAATATTTGAAAGACAATATGAGAAACGCTAGACCAAAGTCCAGACACAGCTGGCGTCAATTCGTAATGAAATATGTCAAAGGTGCTGGGAATGGGGCAGAGGCATCATTTATGATTCTTTAGGAAGTTTGCCATGTTTTTGCAGTATGTGTTTCAGAGAGATTAATGCTATTGGAGTTTAATGTTCGTAGGTTTCGAGTAAGAATTATAATATTTCTGTTGAAAAGACATTTTTGCACGATCTAATTTATAAAGAAACAATTCCTCTGCACCTAGGCTTATCAAATAGTGGGAGCAACATGTATGTTTCTGTTTACTCTGTCTACTTACGTTGCTGATTTCCAACTTTCGAAAATAGATTTTAATGAATTCTTTTCAACATTGGAAGTCTGTTGCAAACACTGAGCGAAGAGTGCTCAGCTCAGATTTTATTTGTTCTTATTCTATTATTTTTTCTGTTCTTTTCTTTTGTGTTTCACTTTTACTGTATATGGATCTACATAATACAAAGTTTTTGACAATGTTTCTTAATATTTGGTAGAAATATTTCACCTGACTACTTGGAATACTATATATTTCAGAATAAAACATGGAAATCCCATTAAGTTAAACTTGTTTATTTTTATTTCGCCAATCCTTTTTTATTTTGCTTATCAATTTAGTCTTAGTTTATATATTAATTTATTCAATTTTCATTATATGATTTATAAAAAGTGGCTGCGGCCGTCCCGATAGTGGTGACGCAAGTTGTGTTAGGGCCATGGTTCCTTACCTTTCAGGTTGTAATTTTTTGTTGAACTTGAAAATAAATAATGATTATAAATCTCCGTGATACACTCTGCATTGTCGCTACCAATTTGTGTGCTGAACTGTGTCCTTTGAAAAGACATGGGAATTGAAATACCTAATTTTGAAATACTTAATTTTGCTTAAAACAGTAATTTGCATCTGTTTGAAAGTATTAGCTGAACTAAAGACATTGGAAAGAAATTTGCAGGTTCGGTACATGTGCAGACGTTAAATGTTACACACAGCAGATCTTTCTTCGCTGAAAGAAATAAGAGTTGTAATTGGAAAATAATGCTCCTGTTAGTATTTTTGTATTTAAAAATTAAATCGCAAGTTGCATGAAAACTATTACCACATTTTTGGCTTGGAGAATGGGTTTTTTCTGGCACTTTATCGGCGGCTCTACCGGCAGCTTACCAGCGCTTTACTGGCAGATTACAGGCGCAATCATCAAACTGCTCGCATTGGTACTGTATTCATAGAGTTAAAAATTATTGGCTTAAGAGTCTTGAAACATGATCATAATCGTTATACAGTACATTAATTTCTTACAATCATTTTTATGGTAATTCAGACGATAACATTTCTACCTCTTGGGTAAAAATTCGGACACTAACATTTCTACCTCTTGGGTGAAGGATGTTAGATGTTGTTTATTGAGTATTGGTATGGGTGAGGCCTGGAATCGGCAAGGGGTGGGCAACAAAGTTATTTTCTTGCAAGAAGTTTAAAGATCATGTGATATAAAGTTCCAGGATGGGCTTTCTGAAGTTGATAGTATGAATCGGTTGTATATAGTTTTTTAGCATAGTTTGATTTTTGAACCATATTTAACCCTTACTCTACCAGCGTCACAATGACCGTGACATTTACGATCCCTTTTCCAATTTTTTTTTTGAGTACCTTCCCAAAAATCCTATAGAGCTGCAAATAAGTTCATTCAAACCAGATTAAATAGATCTTCCATAATATGGTTATTTTGTTGGGGGAAGGGGGTTAGATTGAAATGTTTTGAGTAAAATCGTTACAAAAAAGGGATTTTTTTTTTTTTTTAAACGGGCATTTTTTTTTTTTTTTTTTTTTTTTTTTTAAAGACAATTGTCATACTGTACATGAATTTTTTTTTTTTTTTTTTTTCAGGTAAAGTATAAAAATAGTTTAAATTGTTGGTTGCTACACGATTTTTACTTGTACTTGGTCAATGTTTGTATTTTTATGAAGAAAATATGCCAAAATTTGTGATTTTGGGCCATTTTTGACTTTTTTTTATCAAAAAATTATAAAAAAAGGCCCAAATATTGTATTGGAATTTTTAAAATCTCTACAGGTAGAGCAGAAATAGATCGTTCAGACGAACTATTACAATACAGATGCACCCCCTCTATATGCCTAAAAGGTCTCTGATGATGGCGTCAATTTGGGTCTTTTCTTTTTTTTTTCTTCGCACATTCGATATCACAAAACGGCGAGATACAACGTCGAACGTGCCTTCCGACTCCTATGTTTTCTTCATAATAATGATGATTCAGAGGGGTCAGAAGGTACTTCTGATGAAGAAGATGTACCAGAACTCGACCAGATTGAGGAAGAGGAGAATATAGAGCCTGCTGAGATGGATAGCGATCTGTTCCAAATTCCGGAGTTGGTGAGTGTTTTTTTCTAAAAATAGCGAAAGTACTACATTGTAAATGTGTAGTAATAAAATAAGGCTTTTAGAATTCTAATGATAAATTAGCTGGGATTTTTGCTTGTTACATTAAACAAGTAAAAGGGACACTAAAATCACATATAAAAAAAAAGGATTTAGGTCCTTTCTATAATAGCCCGGATGAAACAAATGAAAGCTGAACCCCAATAATAACATTTCTAAATGGAATGAAATATATGTATTTCCTAATGGCAATATTGTAAATTTAGGCCTACTGAAATATGTGTATTCCCAATTTCACAAAATCCAAGTTCCATTATTTCAGGGGCCGAAATCACAATTTTATGGGGGAAAGTGGAGTAGGGGTCCCATGTTAGGGCAAAATACACATGTTGGGGGTACCCCAGGCCCATTTAGAGGAAAATGCTTGTACATAGGCCTAGTACCGGTACATTATTTTGATGCCCCATTTTTTGGGACCATGATCCTTTCCCCCTCCCCCTGGCTATGCCACTGTTGTGGTGATTACTAGATCAATAAAACAAACATTTTGGACCCCTGTATGTACCCCCGGGCTTCCCGGCTGTAAAAGTCTGTCCCCACGGTTACCACCAAATTGTGGGGCAGGTTAGAAACCACAATTACATGTTATGCGATAACATGTTGTGCGTATGCTTGAAGAGGACGAGCCGCCCGTTACTTCCAAACCCAAGAGGAAGAGAGACAGACAGTTGAAGATGAGCCCAGGCCCCTCTTCCAGGCCTACCGCTGCAGTCTCGCCACCATCACCACTCAAAGAAAATCCGACTACAGTGGAAAAAGCTGCCTTCAAAACCAGGGAGGAAGAGCGGAATGCTCGGCTGCAGGAAATACAACGGTCGAAGGTCATCCCTGCAGCTGATAAAAACTATCATCTGTGGGAAGTACTGGTGGAGAGTAACCGGAATCGACACGAGGTCTTTGGTAACTGGTTATGAGAAGACCAAACTAAAGTAAGTTGAATGAATATAATTGCAGCTTTTTATATATTTTTTATTCTATTTGCAGCAACAAGGTACAGCAGAAGACATTACAAATTTGGACCTTTTCGGCAAACATTTCTGATGAATTCCATGTGGAATGAACAGAAGTAAGTGTCTAATAGATAATCAGCATAATCTATCAACATAAAAGTAGCTGTGAAGCGATTGGGTCAGAAATAAACAAAAAACAGTTTCGTGCATAATAAATGAGGTAAATGACCCAATTTGCATATCATTTGCATAATTTTTTATTTTATTTTTTTGCAAATGATGTAAACATCTTGTTTTTTTGCATTCTATTAGTTTTGGACATCCTAGAAGGGGAAAATGCATTTTTTTGGAAAATTTAGTGCCATACACTATTAGATAGATTATTCACAAAATCGGGGGATAATTTTTAGGTCAAAATGTACCAAATTTTCCATATTTGTGTCATTTTTTTTCTTCTGATTCCTAAAAATCCATGAATAGTATTAAATGAAAGGTCTTTCCATGGACGATTCAAAAATTCTATCCATATTTTTTTGCTATTTAGCCACAAGGCACAAGCGTGTCATAAAGATAGAATGTTGGGAGACCTAATAAACTAATTCAATGACCTAATTTGCATATTTGCACATTTTTAGAAAGTTCAACATGTTAGCTTTCATAAAAGTCGAACTTGTTTTGGTACAAATGGAGCAGAAAGTGCTGAAAAAATCCTCTTTCCAAAAATTTCAGAAATAGCTTTTTCTATTTTTGGAAGCTTGGGAGAGAAAGGGTTAAGTAACATTGAAGATACTAGTTTGAGTGCATATTTTAACAGCCTCAGCTGTGGTACCCTCCCCCTTACCACAAATACAGGCCACCAGTTCAAAATTCCTAAACACTTGAGACTTTGTACATTATGTAATTTAAATTGTATTGAAGATAAGTATCATTTCATGCAAGAGTGCCCTCTTTATGCTGACCTTCGTAAGATTTACATTCCTCGTATGTTTTATAAACAACCTTTGTTAATCAAATTGTTGAATACCTTGTACAACCAATTGACAAGTCAGCTAATCAAAATACCAAGTTTATTAAGTGCGCACCTAAAAGACAGCAGGATTTACTCAACGTTTGAGTTTATTTCCCTTTACATGCTGTTGAATCTACTTGTTTTTAACCTCCAACAGACCAGAGGCTTCTGTTGTTTTCTGCCCAAGATGTTTTCATTTATATTTTGTATATATCTCGAAAAAATTGCAACTTTATCTTTCTTATTGTTATGTAAAGGCCTGTGGCCTACACATGTGAAGAAACAAATCAATATACAATTACGTGTGATGGGTGTTACGATTCAAAAGCAATTCTTAACTTCAAAATAATTTGTGGGGAGAGGGGTTTGTGGGGAGGAGGTTTGTGATGGGAGGGGGTTTGTGGGGGGAGGAGTTTGTGGGGAGAGGGGTTTGTGAGGAGAGGGGTTTGTGGGGAGAGGGGTTTGTGGGGAGGGGGCTGTGGGGAGAGGGGTTTGTGGGGAGGGGTTTGTGGGGAGAGGGGTTTGTGGGGAGAGGGGTTGTGGGGAGAGGGGTTTGTGGGGAGAGGGGTTTGTGGGGAGAGGGGCTTGTGAGGAGGGGGTTTGTGGGGGAGGGTTTTGTGGGGAGAGGTTTGTGGGGAGAGGGATTTGTGGGGAAGGGGTTTGTGGGGAGAGGGGTTTGTGGGGAAGGGCTTTGTGGGGAGAGGGGTTTGTGGGAAAAGGGGTTTGTGGGGAGAGGGGTTTGTGGGAAAGGGGGGTTTGTGGGGAGGGGTTTGTGGGGAGGGGCTTTGTGGGAAGGGGTTTGTGGGGAGAGGGGTTTGTGGGGAGAGGGGTTTGTGGGGAGGGGTTTGTGGGGAGGGGTTTGTGGGGAGAGGGTTTGTGGGGAGAGGGGTTTGTGGGGAGAGGGGTTTGTGGGGGAGAGGGGTTTGTGGGGGAGGGGTTTGTGGGGGAGAGGTTTGTGGGGAGAGGGATTTGTGGGAAAGGGGTTTGTGGGAAGAGGGGTTTGTGGGGAAAGGGCTTTGTGGGGAGGGGTTTGTGGGGAAAGGGGTTTGTGGGAAAGGGGTTTGTGGGGAGAGGGGTTTGTGGGGAGAGTGGTTTGTGGGGAGAGGGCTTTGTGGGGAGAGGGCTTTGTGGGGAGGGGGAGCGAGGGGAGAGGGGGAGGTGGGGAGAGGGGGGGGGAGGTGGGGAGAGGGGAGAGTGGGAGGTGGGGATGCCTGTGATACAGAACAGGCTAATTTTAAAAGTTTGACAACATTTGCACAAATTTGAAGTAAATTATTAAAAACCTTTCTTTTAAACAACCCATATTTTTCAGTTACGATAAACCTAACCATGTACAAACGTAAACAATAAAACATTATATTTCCACATTATGCATTTTCATGATTTTGTGTTTTGTATATGGTGTATTACAGCTCTCTTTGACATAAATTTTGACTTGTATAATACACCTTCTTTATATGCATTGTGACACGTTTTTCCCCTTGAAATGTCAATTTTGCAAGAGCTTCTGGGGCTTTGCCCTCTGAACCCCTACTGGGGCTTCGTTCTTAGACCCCACCACGGGCCCTTAAGTGGGCCCCTGGACCCCATGCCGACAAGTCGAGCGCTTTGCAACTGGAAGTGTGTCACCTTAACTACACCACTAAATATCGTTTCGGTTCAATTCAATTTTCCACCCCCAATATGAAAATCCTAGCTACACTACTGCTGGAAGGTCTTGTTGCAACACACTATGGTGTTCATACACTGCACTGTACTGCACTTTCAATGTTTTTAATACCTAAAACAAGGTTTAAATGGCAGAAATGCCTAGTCTGATAAATATTGTATTTTCATGTACATCATTCCTAAAATCAAGGATATCGTTGCCTGTTTTTTTTTTTTGTAGTTCATAATACATTTTTTACTTTATACCTAACACCTGTCACATAATTTGTGACAGGTGTTTTGCACCAGAAATTTGTAAATTTAGGTAATTTCATTGACAGGATAAAATTGATATAAAGATATCAATCTGAACAAAGTGCATTTTATGTGTAATTTGTATGCACCATTCCTGTAAAGAATTATACCAATTTTTCTTTTGATATGTGACGGGTGTTACAGTGGCAATTTCCCAAACCATATAATCGGAACATCTAGGAACAATTCAAATACTAAACAAAGGCTTTAAAAGCTAGAACTATAAATTAATGTACATATCTTTGTAAATCTCTTTAAGTTTTGAATGCCATTTACTTTACTGGTATTATATACTGCTTTTTTAACAATGTATGTAGCACCAGTCACACAATTTGAGACAATGTTACATTTTATATTTTACCATATGTTTGGAAATAAGAGAAATTTGTTTTATTGGTTACCACTGAGATATATATATAATACATATATGTAATACATATATATATATATATATAATGCGTTCAAAAAATTCTTTGATCATGAAAATTCACATACTAGTATATACTAAAAGCAAATAATCTACTCCAAATTATTTTCATTTTTCATGCTTTATGATATTATATTTATATATATATTCATCTACTATTACATTTTGGAGATTATCTTTTGACAAATCGACCTTAATGCTTTTTTTCTGTCCAGCATTGATTTAAGATTGTCCAGGGGGAAAATCATGTAATATACTGTATGGCAAGATTCTTTGGCATAAGAAATTAAGATACTGATGTAAATTACTGATGGCATAAAACGTTTTCCAAGACAACAAAGGTCATTGCCTCAAAATCTGTATATTTTCTAAACCTTTCGACCTTTTGGGTGAGTCATCGACCCTCTCCAGATACGATTGATCCATGAAGAATACTAAATCTATTAAACATTCTATAGAAAGAGCCTTAATAGTGACGCTTAAATAAAAGCAAAACAGTCAAAAATGCCATACACTTAGTATCTCAAATACATGCACAGCAAGGCAAAACTCCAGAAATATAAGATGCAAGACTTAGCGGATATACTGTAAGTGTGAGGACATGTTAAGTTTGGATCATTTTGCGCTGCTTATAGTTCAGTACTGGGCTTAGGTCCAAATTTGGCTCATATCTATACACGTTGGATTAAAGCACTAATCTTGGTACATTTAATCTTAAGCGGGAGAGGCATCAATAACAGAACTATTTGTCTATATGAGTTGATAAGCTCAGCCCCACCTCATGTACAACAGAAGTTTGATCACTCATTCATTTCCCATTAAATGCTCAACCTCTTTCACACCCTCTTACCCCCCAAACAAGAGAATAACAAGATAGGTCAAATAAAATACTCACGTAGGAAGAAAATGATCCCTGACAGTGTCAATCATACCCATGGAGGGATCCATGCGGGCATACACACAAACAACCACTGCAGTGAGAACAGCCAACCAGGAGGCAGGGCTTGCAGGATATGTATGTCTCTTCATGCGATTCTGTTGAAATATGATTAATACAAGCTAGCGATAGAAATATAAAAATAGAAAATAACTGAAGATTTCACATATTAAAACCTGCAAAAAATGATGAAACACATTGATATCACACTTCACTGAATAATTGAATAAATATCATGCTTTGACTGACATTACAAACAGGGAGTTGTAGGACCTTCTTAATCCACTGTTGTTTTTCTCTTTAACCTGACACTCAGCATGAACTTAAATTGTAGGTACACTAGTAACCTTGAAAGATAAGCTGAAATCTGCTATATAATACATATATACAAATATATACAAATATATAATATATATATATATATATATATATATATATATATATATATATATATATATATATATATATATATATATATATATATATATATATATATATATATATATATATATATATATATATATATATATATGTATATATATATATATATATGTATATATATATACATATATATATATATATATATATATATATATATATATATATATATATATATATATATATATATATATATATATATATATATATATATATATTATATATATATATATATATATATATATATATATATATATATATATATATATATATATATATATATATATATATATATATATATATATATATATATATATATATATATATATACATATATAGATATATATATATATATATATAGACAAATGCTACTAATAATATTTTGGTTAATTAATAGTCATCTTTGCCCTTTAGTCTGCATGTGGCATATAAATAGCAGGATCTGTATTTCACTATCAAATAAACATTAGATTTAACCAGAACCAAAAGTTTTGTGGTTACAAAGCTTTTTTTTTCTTTTTTAAAAATTAATATGCATATGCTTTTACATCATGAACATGCACATCATAATTGTACGAAATATAAAACAAAACAGACATGCCGTTTTTAAAATACGAACATTTCAAGATTTTTACATTAAGCCCCGCCTAATTGTTAATATGCATGACATCACCATCAAAAACAAAAGTGCACATCTATGGACCATGGGATCTGTGTACCAATTATGACATGAATCCATTTGACCATTCTTCAGATACCTTGTACAAGCTCTTTTCAGCAAAATCATGTTAAGGCTCGCCCACTATGCATATTAATGAAATGTACACACCAGCTATCATCATATTTATACCAAATATAAAACAAAACAAACTTGCGGTTGTTAAACTATGAACATTTCAAGGTTTTACAATAAGCCTGACCTTTTTGGCCAAAATTGACTTTAGAATTTCTACTAAAACTGATATTCCTTCCATCGCTCTCTACTTTTTCTGACACATCATAGGACAGGGCCTAGTTCCCCGTCCGATAAAGTGTACCTAACCGATACGTGGTAAAATCAACATTGCGCCATTTCATGGGACACTATTTTGCGGTGGATTGTCCAGGCAATCACGTATGACCAATCAGTGTTCTTAATGGAACAACCAGTCAAGGCACATAGAGGCATAGCTACATCAATTGCGCTTTTTGGTGGGGTTCCCCTTAACGAGATATTTCGTACTGCTGTTTGGAAAATACCAGCCATGTTTGTCTCCACGTATCTGAAGAACATACCAGACTATCAATATCAAGGTGGAGTTGCAAGGCCGTTCTTTCCGAAAAGGATCATCCCTTTCATAAAGTGAATATCATTTGTCTTTTATTCATGTTCTCTTGCTTCGTTTATGGTACATTTGTTAATTCATTAACTTCTTTAATCCTGTCATTTACTAACGAATTTCTGCCGTTTTGTTCATTTGGAGTAACGCTTTGTTTTTCCTTGTGTTTAATGAAACCGTCCTGGTCAGCTGGTGAACCTTGTAAATTTTCGCCTTGACGTTATTAGTCGTTGTTTACACTTTGCTTTCTGTAAACTAATACCTTTCAGTTTACATGTTCTTTTGGGCAACTAACCCATGTTCATGCAACATTTGCCTCAGTTATTACCAACAGGTGGTTTCCTGTATCGTTAGTTCTAGGAGTAGTTTATGTTTGTTTGTTTGATGAGGTATTAACGGCACCAAAACAACGAGGGTCAAATTGTGCCTTAAAGGTAGGAAAGAAAGGAAACAGGGGGAGAATGAGAGAAATTCAAGAACAAAAGTCAGAAAGCTGTGATCGAGAGAGGAAAGTGCATGGGTGAAACAAAAACAAAGTAGAGAGGGGATGGAAGAGGAGAATAAAATATGGTTGTAGAGGAAAGCATGATAAAGAAAGGAGATAATTTTATCCGCAGGATTTTTCTGGAAGAACTCAGCAATTGAGTAGTGGGGAGCGAGGGAAACTCTGAGAAGATTGCACAGGGGGCAAGCAAGGAGAACCTGATGGATTGTGAGGGTGCAGTGGCAATTATTACAGAGGGGTTGGGGGGAACCAATGAGGAGGTGGGAGTGAGTGAGGTGGGTGTGACAAATTCTAAGACGGGTAATATAAACGTTGTCGATACGAGAGAGGTTGTTGATGGTGGATTTGATCGGAATTGTAGGCTGGATGACATGGAGTTTGTTATCAATTTGGGAGTTCCATAAGGTTTGCCAGCGGTCACGAACAAGGGAAGCAATAAGCGGTTTGATGTCAGAGAGGGTTTTGGAAAAAGGAGTAGGGAGGAGGTTGAGGGCAAGCTTAGCGGCTGCATCAGCCCTGTCATTGCAAGGGATGCCAACATGGCTGGGCACCAGAAGAAAAGACCACTTTTCCTGCAGAAAGCGGGAGATAGGAGTTTCCGGAGCAGGAGGTGGCATGTGAGGTTATCCCATTTATGATTGAGTAAAGAAGTAAGAACAGCCTTTGAGTCGGAGAAAATGGCAAAGTGGCTGAGAGGAGAGTACTCAATAAAGTTCAAGGCGAGGAGAATGGCCTTAGCCTCGGCTGAAAAGATGGATGAGTAGACAGAAAGTCTGCTACTGAGGGTGATGTCTTGGATGACGGCAGCAGCAGCTGTCTTGTTGCCTTCCTTGGAGCCATCAGTATAGATGGAGGTGTAATTTGAGAGTTGGTCTTTAATTTGGTTGTGGAGATTGATGAAGAGGTTAGGGTGGGTATGAGTTTTGTGATGAGTGGAGAGGTCTAGGTGGACAGAAGGGAGGGGGGTGGCCCAAGGAGGAAAAGTGGGCCAGGAGTAGGTGCCAAGAGTGGCGGGGTTGATGCCGAGATGGAAGAGGTCTAATTTAATGCGTAAGCTGAAGGGAGGGGATGGGGTTTTAGTCCTATCAAAGAGGGTGGAGAAATTGGAGTACCTAATGAGGTTGTAAACAGGGTTCTGGGTGTTGGTGAGGACTCTAAAAGCATAGGAGAGGCGGGTAGTAGAAAGGGGGATTCGCTGGCTTCAACATAAGGCTGGTGATGGAGGTCCTGTAGGCACCCAGACAAAGCCTGAGGGCTTCATTTTGGATGGTGTTGATGTGGTTGTGGTATGAGTTGTGAGCGACACAGTAGACAATATTGCCATAGTCAAGCTTGGCACGAATGGTGAGCCTAGAAATTTTGAGGAGAGTATAGCGGTTCGCTCCCCAAGTGGTGTTGGAGAGGAGTCCGAGGAGGTTGAGGGAGCTGTTAGTTTAGTAATTCATATTTAGAGGTTTTTCATCCTAAAAAGGATAGGGAAATTAGTCCTTTAAGTAGAAAAACTAGTTCAAGTATTAGGACCAGCCTTTTGTAGGCTTGGACCTGAACTCCCTTTCTTTCATTCCTCAGTTGCATATTTATAGCATGGAAGGTAAGATTTAACTTGAACTAAATCTACCCCGCTTAGTGTAGCGGGAATATTTGCAAGAGTTGTACTCGAAGATCGCGTTAACGACAAATTTGTCGCATATTACGCCATGGCTGAAATTTTTACGACGCAGGTTGTACCTGCGTCTTAAGATTTAGATATAGCATGTGAAATTATACGCCAGAGTTTTTCATTAACATTAATGAAAATCATGAACATCTATCTATCTTACCTCTCTGATGCAATTTCATTTCACACAAAAATGATTTTGAATTACTCAGACAGTAAATAAAAGAAAAATGACACAACTACGAGACTAACAGCCGAATGATTTAACATGCCCGTAGTACTGTACATAAACACATATAGGCTAATACATAGACCCTATGCATGATGTACGTACACTGTACAGTGCACGTGAAAGTTTTGATGTTGTTTTGAATGCAGGCTGTCAATTGTCAACGATATTATTAGCTAGGATTCTACTTTCCTCCTGTATTGTGTTGATCGTGTATCTGTGAAGTGATCACAATCTGCGAGTCATGTTACTAAACTGTAAAGAAATAGGCGTGTTCGAGATCTGAATACTATATTATTATTGACAACTGGTTAAAGTTCACTAAAACCTCATGAAAGTTTAGATACGATAAACAAAAGTATTTTCTAGTTTATTTTAGGATTGTTAACCCAAATTTCATGATTCAACAATGGTCATTATACAGTACCGCCCGCAATAAATTGGTCATGGCAACGTGAAATATCGTGACGCCACATTAGTCACGTTAGAAATAAGCGTCAAATAGCCGCTATTTCGTTCTAAATTCTGTGCCATAGCAGTAGCTACTTATCAAGATAATTTATGCAACTCTATCGTAAATCTATCATGATCAACGTGGCCGGCGAAATATTTACATAATCAAGTGCACAAATCACGGAATGGGCAACGATTTTGTCAGTTTGCGCTTATTTGATTCACCCATTTAATAATCTATTCCCCAAAAAAAGTTTTTGGCCCACTGAAGCACTGCAACTTTCGTAGTGCTACCGTTTAAATATAATGCAAAAATGTACCAGAGGTGTATGATTACATCTGTAAAATCGGACGTAATAATATAGGGAGTCCATTCCGCTGTGCGTATATTAAATCACGAAAAAGGCGCAATTTACACACGGTACAGATAATTAATTGGATGAGAACAGTTTTGTCTTTTAAGAAGTTGAAGCCGTTGGAATCGCTCCAGTGAGCTAAGTTGTACAGGCAGACTTGAAGGCTATTTTGGAGTTTGGAAGCATGGGGAGGACGAGAAGATAGCAAAATCGTTGACATAGAGAGAGCATTTGAAATTGGGGGGAAGGGGGGGGGGATAGGGCTTTGGTGATGCTGTTAGTATTGATGAAGAGAGTGAGGGAGAGGATACTGCCTTGGGGGACACACAGGTGTTGGATGTACCTTTGGGAGTAGGTGTTACCGAGCATTCCCTGAAATGGACGGTATGGAGAAAGTTCTCGATGAAGGTGGTTGAGGAGGCCTTGAGACCACAGGAGTATAGATCCTTGAGTATACCGTTCCGCCAGGTGGCACAAAAGGCCTTTTCGAGGTCGAAGATGATGAAGATGGCGTGGTGATTTCTGAAGAAGGCTTTACGTACGTACATAGGTGTCAAGTTTGAGGACATTGGTCCAGACAGTTTCGGTTTCTCCTGAAACAATTTTGAGAAGGGGATAGGATTGAGTTCTTCTCAAGGTACCATCAGAGCCTGTAGTTGTAGTTGTACCTTTGGAAGTAGGTGTTACCGAGCATTCCCTGAAATGGACGGTATGGAGAAAGTTCTCGATGAAGGTGGTTGAGGAGGCCTCTGAGACCACAGGAGTATAGGTCCTTGAGTATACCGTTCCGCCAGGTGGCACAAAAGGCCTTTTCGAGGTCGAAGATGATGAAGATGGCGTGGTGATTTCTGAAGAAGGCTTTACGTACATAGGTGTCAAGTTTGAGGACATTGGTCCAGGCAGTTTCGGTTTCTCCTGAAACAATTTTGAGAGGGAGATAGGATTGAGTTCTTCTCAAGGTACCATCAGAGCCTGTAGTTGACCATACGCTCCATAATCATGCCGAGGCAGGAAGTGAGAGTGATGGGCCAGTAGTGGTGGGAATGGGCCGGTCTTTGTTAGACTTGGAGATGGAAGTGATGATGGCCTCTCTCCAAGTAATGGGGAAATATTTGGAGGACAATAGGTGATTATAAATCTTGAGGAGCATGTCATGGTAAGTCCTGGGGAGGTTTTGAAGAGATTATAGTGGATGCAGTCTGGGCGTTGGGAGGAGGACCTCGATTATTTTAGGGCAGAGGAGAGCTCGGGGTAGGTGAACAGAAGGTTGTAGTTTTCCTGATTGTTTAACTGGAAGTTGAGAGGGTTATTCTCAGCCTCGATTTTCCGGTTACGGAAGGAGTGGGAAAGACTTTCATTTGAGGAGATTTTGGTGGAAGTGGATACTAGGCAGTCGGAGAAGTCTTTGAGGTCGCTGATTTTGGTGTTGTTACGGATGACATGAGAGATATTGCTGAAGGAGCTTTTCCCTTTGAAGTTACCGATCATGTTCCAGACCTTGGAGCGGGCGATTTGGAGATCAAAGGATGATAGGTTTATCAGGAGATCTTTTTGCCGAGTTTGATGGTATTCATGGCCTTGGCTCTGAGAATGCGAAAGTTATCCAGGTTTTTGGGGGAGGGGTGGGTTTTGTTCTTGAGAGAAATTGCTTTTTTGCAGTCAGTCGTGAACCAGGGCTTGAAGTTCTGTGGGGTAGAAGTGGAAGTGGGGATAAAGAAGTCGGCAACTTCTAGGTTCTTGGAAGTGAGGAGATAGATGGGATTGTTAGAAAGAAGGATGTCATTGGTGATGGAGATGTTACACAGAGTGGAATAGAGACCCCAGTCTGCATGCTTGAATCTCCAGTTTTTAGGGAGAGGATATGTCGAGGGGGAAGGGTATAGATTAGGATGGGAAAATGGTCACTCCCACAGAGCGATGGGTGAACTCTCCAGTCTGAGAAATGGATAAAGAGGGAGGGGTTCGCAGATGGTGAGGTCGAGGCTGGTAAAAGTGCCAGTGCCTGGGTATAAATAGATGAAGGAGCCATCGTTGAGGAGGCAGATGTTGTGGTGATTCAAAAGGTTTTCAATGTGTTTTCCTTTGACAGTAAAGAAAGAGGAGCCCAATAGGGGGTTATGGGCATTGACGTCACCTATCAGGATGAAGGGTTTAGGGAGTTGGATGATGAGGTCATCGAGGTCAGAGGGAAGTTGGGGGGATGCAAAGGTTACAGAAAGTGATGGTTTTGTGTGGGGTCACGAGACGGCATGTGGCTTGGATTGGATGGGGCTCAAAGGGATGTCATATCTGACGTAAATGGCAGAGCCAGGCTCTTCTGGCGTTCTGGGCAATGGGATCCCATATACCCCAGAATGGGGGCAGAGTCGGGGGAGAGGATCGCAAGGTTTCTTGAAGGCAGATAATGCTGGGGTTAAATGTGGAGATCAGAAGTTCAAGTTCTTTAAAGTTGGCGGAAAGACCACGACAAATCCATTGTATGTCTGCCATTTAAGAGTAGTTTGGAGGGAGAAGCCCCCGTAGTCTGGTGGGGGCTGTCCGACCTCCATATCTTGGAAAGGGTTGTGATCTATGAAAGTGAGGGTTAAAGAGGAACAAAGTTTGATTGGTACTCCTCGTCGTCGTGAGGTCGTCCTCCACCTCGTCGTGAGGTCGTCCTCCACCTCGTCGTGAGGTCGTCCTCCTCTTCCGTCATCTGAAGGTCCTCCTCCTCATTGTCGGGAGGTCCTCCTCCTCGTCGTCATCTGAAGGTCCTCCTTGTCGTCAGGAGGTCCTCCTCCTCATCGTCGGGAGGTCCTCCTCCTCGTCATCGGAAGGTCCTCCTCGTCGTCGTCGGAGATCCTCCTCCTCATCGTCGTCGGAGATCCTCCTCCTCATCGTCGTCGGGAGGTCCTCCTCGTCGTTGTGATGCTTGTTGGTGAAGTGATTTTCCCTGGGGTGAGGGAGAGAAGCAGCATATTGGTGTAAGGGGCCCCGAGGTGTTGTTGCTGGATGAGGAAGTGGTAGGGGCCGCCGGAGGAGGAATGGGGTAAAATGGCCCCTCTCCGGATGGAAAATAGATCAATCTAGACAATGTCGGAGGAGCCGGATGAGGAAGGAAGTTAGAGTGGCCCATCCCTGGATGGAAAGCTGATCGATCCAGACTATGTCGTCTATACGCCCCTAGAGATGGTGTGGGTGCGAGGGGAAGTGGGGGGAGGTGTGGGGCGGGAGAAGGTGGGGGTGGTGGTTGGGTTGGAGTGGGTCATGACTTGGTAAAAGGTGCGGGTGTTGGGGTTGAGCTGGTTTGGGTATTTAAAGTCTAGGATTTTTTTTGCCTTCTGGGTATGAGATCTTCTAATGGGTTTTATTCTTGGAGAACTAAATTCTCCCCGGGCCACTTGGGGCAGGAGTTGGAGAAGGCAGGATGACTTCCAGAGCAGTTTATGCAGTTCGGTTTAATCTTGCAGCTTGTGTGATCATGCGAGTGGGAGCCAAAAGTGGCACAGCGGGGTTGGGAGTGACAATTATTTTTGCCGTAGCTGAATCTCTGGCAGTTGTGGCATCTGAGGGGGTGGTATGTAAGGTGAGATGAGAATGTGGAGGTAACCAATGTGGATGGAGGTGGGGGTGGCCGGGACTTGAATGTGAGGAAGTAGGTGCTGGTTTGGATGGTGGTATTGTTGCAGGAGAGAGAAAGTTGGTGGACGTCAGTGATGCCCTGTGACTTAAGTTCAGTTTTAATTTTCCTCAAGGGGGGTTCCCTGGTGATCAGGGTACTTGATGATCCCCCTGGAGGAGTTGTGGGTAGCTGTGCGGGGTGGCAGTGATGTCGATACCAGTGTTTGCTAGGGTGGTGGAGGCAAGGAGGAGTATAGATTAGATGGAGGTTGAGCATTTGACAAGGTCTCCGGACTGGGCATATTATATGGCCTGGGTCCCAATGAGACACTGCAAGTAGAAATGGCTAGAAAAAGGGTGAAATTTTCAGGCAGAAAATTCAACCAGCCCCAGCGATGTTGCGTCTAGCAAGAAAAGTGAGGCGTGATGTTAGAGTTGGAGGTTAGGGCTGGGTTGGTAACTACGTTTTTAGTTTCATTACAAGTGCGTTAGAATCAGGGTAGGGACCAGATTGCATATTTATAGCATGGAAGGCAAGAACTTGTAAATAAATACTCTTTTTAGAATACTAAGTATTCGCTGCTAATATGATCACTATATTTTCAATAAATGTCAATGAAAATGCATCTAACATGAAACTTCCTCCATGTAATTCAAGAAGTAAATGTAAGGATAAATGATGCAATTACCTGTAACCTCAAGAGTTTTTTTATCCATGTCCGGCGGCCACTATGGTAAATCTCTTTGATCATTTCATGGTTCACATTGAAGTCAATCTTGCCCTCATGGCTGATGGTGAACTGCACTGCCACTGCCTGATGGGCTTCAGCCATCTTTAATTTTGGTCAACAGCAACAATGATGCAAAAACTGATGACAAACAGAGACAAAGGGACTGGAATTAGGAGGATGGTACCCTTTTTTGTTTCTGTAGGAAAAATAAGAAGAAAATCTAAATAAACTGTTCTATCAATAAGATACAGTACATAGAGTACTGATGCCAGCAGTTTGACACCGAAGAGTTTTTTCGGCGTTTTACCAGCAGTTTTTTCGGCGTTTTACAAGCGGCTTTACTGACGCTTTACAGACGAGTTTGAAAATGACAAAATCGGGAGATATTTTGTTCAGTTTCACAAGCCTTTGCCACTGCCAAACAATCTAAATTAAAAACAACGAGTAGCCAGTGTCGTTATAACATAAAAATATTGCCGTGCATGTTCAGTTAAGTAATCAATAAAAGATCTGAATTGAAAACGTTTGACTTTATTGAAACGTAATGGGAGTAGAAACATCGTATTGAAGTATTAATAGGGCCTACATCAATAGTATGTGAACATCACATCAAAATATTCCATCGGAATCTTATTCGTTCAAATCGAAAAAATTAAATTCATTCATGAATGACAAATCCTAACTGATTATGATTTTGAATTATAAAGCGAGCTTAATCAAACCAAAATTGAAACAATCTCCTATGGAAAGGAAGATTCTACTCTACTTCCGGTTCAATGTTTTCCTTTTCAATGTGCAGATTATTTTTAGTCACTAGTGCAATATCGCTTGTACCTTTTTTCCATTTCTGTTACCTTTAATTCCAACATTTTGTAGCCTACATTTGTGTATGTAAATTCAATCTCGGTGAAATAGATACATGTATAACCAACAATTTTAACCCGTACTCTACCAGAGCATTTGAGATTATAAGTGCTATTTTAGGGAACTTTTGAAAAGGGGGCTTTTTCACAAATTTATCTCCAATTTCTACTGTGTAATAAGTTTATGTATTTGTTTGTTTGTTTGATGAGGTCTTAACGGCACCGCGACAATGAAGGTCAAATTGTGCCTGAGACGTCAGATCATTCTAGAGGTAGGAAGGAAAGGAAACGAGGAGAATGAGAGAAATTCAAGAACATAAGTCATTGAGCTGAAGGCTAAGACTTTTAACTTTACATAAGTTTGCATAATTCTCTGGTCCAATATGCAAATTTATGCAAATGAGGCTATTAATTATGATAAGTAGATGTCCTAAAACTGCTATCTTTGTGATATTCTACCTTCTTGTGGCCAATTAGAAAAACTTATTGATACAATTTATGAATTGGTAAAAGAAATACCTTTTATTTGATAGTACTCTTGATTTTTTTAAATCAAGAAAAAAATTCATGTCAATTTTAATTTTTTTTACCTAAAAATTGACCTCTGATTTTGCCAATGATCTATCTGATAGGATTTGGCACTATACTTCCCTATAATTATGCATTGTTCCTTTCTAGGATGCACAAAACTAATATAATATAAAAATAAGAGGTTAACACCAATATTTCAATAAAATTATGCAAATAATATGCAAATTACTTAATTTACCTCATTTATTATGTGCAGGCTAAAACAAATTCAGTTTATGAGCCAATTTCAGCCATTGGAAGCTTTGAAAATACTTAAAAGTCTTGTAGAAACTTACTTTTGTCTATTCCTACAGGAATTTCGGTGAAAAGGTACTCAAAAATGCTTCAGTAATCATGTAGACGTTGCCAAACTTGGTATCCTTCAGTGACAGTTGGTACCACATATGAAATGTCAACAAATTTGTCCAAATACAGGAAAATCCTTAAGAGAATTACAATTTCAACTGTTTCCAAAAAAATACAGAGGTTGGGGTTGGGGGCTCTGCCTTTTTTATATTGGGATGGGGGACCAGGGGTAATGCCATCCCCCCAAAATATGGCCCTCTTCTAGGATCCAAATTGCTTCAAAGAAAAATAATTCCCCCTACATGGGATAGCTTGGCCCCCACCATGAGACTGTTTGGCCCCCACCATGGGTCTCTTGCCCCAACATGTGTCTCTTCCCAACAACGTGGGACCCTTTCCCCTTAAAAATTTTAATCCTACTCCACTGCACTACAACCTCACAACATGGAATTGAAAATTCACGAAATAGGTATATGGGCACTACAAATTAAAGATTGGTCTGTAAAGTGTCATCCAAAATTACTATAATAAAGACAATTCTTGTTAATCACGTCGGGTTTTAGTGACCCATTTACTTGTTTATAATCCTTACAAGTAAGTAATCCCAGCTAAATTACACTGTTTTTGCTCAATTTTGAACGGATCGGAACTAAGTTTAGCTATGCCTAACGTTAAACCTAACGAGTAACGTTAGTAAGCATGAAAAATGCACTCGCGATTTTAGAAATTTAAAAAAAATCATTTCACCTGGTTTTGATAATCTTTTGGCCTTTTCTGGGTTGGGTCCAGGTATTAAAAGATCTCAATCACTGGCGATAAGGAACCAGATTAGATGCTGTGTCGAAAGTAAGGCCGGCCGGTAGCCGGGCAGCTGGCGGCGGCCACGCCGATATAACACCAAACAAAAGAGCTCATAGCAACCACTTTATAATCTGCATGGCCACCGACTTCAGTTATATACACTTGGACAACAATTTTGTGACACACTTGACTGCCTACACAGGCCGACTGGCGCCGCGCGGCTTTACAAACATACTTGTATTGATGTTATGAATAAAAGAAAAGATTAAAAGCCTGCCAATCACGTCGGGTTTTACGTACATTGCCACTTTTGTATTGTTTTTTTGTTTTTGTATCACGCACATGTGTTATTTCCCGCATTGTAATGAGAACATGAAAATAAAATCATATTATCATTCACGGATTTCTTTTTTTTTTAAGAGTATCCAGACAAATAAATTGACTTCTTTGTGTTTTGTCTTTTCTTTCTAATAGGGGAATCCTATTTTCCAATTCCTGATAGTAGGCCCTGTAACAACACAAGTTGCGTGAATTGTACTACCTCGTACTTCTTCGAATCTAGGCTTATATGTCAATGTTCATAAATGAGAGCACTCAATTCTTTTAAAAACTACAAATTTTACCTATCTCACCTCTTTAAGGATTGATGGCCCATGTTTTAAATAAATGTATATTATATCATCCACTTACAATCACGCAATTTTATTACAAGTTTCTGAATGAAAACTTTTCCTTGTATTATAAAGTTGACAGGTGTACAGTAATTTGATGATAATTGCCAAAAAAATGCTGTTAATGTTGCAATGACAACTCCCCAGGGAGTCTCGCAATGATTTAATCCAGGGCTAAAATGTAAATGATTCAGGAATATTCTTACGCTTCGTTAGCCCTATCTGAGACTTTACAACCCAATAGCGCAGTTTCAGTTTGAGTAATGAAAATAAATTCTACCTTTAGTGATGTGAATAACAGAATAATGTGTCTTTTAACATTCCCTTAAAAAGTAACAACCAATTCATCAAAAATTAGTTGCAAACTTTCTGCACATTTACGGACAGATTAAATGTTTACTGCGTAATGTTCTTGTTTTTACAACCGGATTACACATTGTAGCATTGCAACATGTTAACAAAATTAATGAGGAAACCGCCCGCTTGAAATACAATATATTCTTACACTATGTTATCCGACACCCCCCAGGTGTGAAAGGTTAATGTAAGTTACACGTGGTATGCTATTTTGTTCCGTGTAGTTAACTTGATGTATGTACAAGCAAACAAATAATCATCTTTGTTTTTCATGTAAATTGCAAACATTGGAATATTTATTACTACATAACAGCCCCAACGAGGTTAGAGAGGCAAAATAAAATGGCAAAATCATTGAACAAAACCACTTTAATGTGCACTATTTTTTATACGATGCAACATATTTCACTGCATCACTGCTCGAAGACAAGTTTGGTGCTGACCCAGATTTTATATAGCTAGAGAGCTACAGCTGAATTTACCAAGTCCTGCATTCTAAACCTGAATTTATCAAGTCCTGCATTCTAAACTGTTGGATGATTTGCAATATTTTTCATTGAATGAAATATTGGGTTTCACATCAATCAATAAAATCGTCTTTCACCCTCGTCACCTCGTGTTACTTCTAAATAATATTGAAGAGTTGCTTTGAAGAGATCTATTACATGAATATCAAATGCAATGTTTCACTTGCCAGAAGTTTGGACAAAAAGTATTTTCTTATACATTGCAGTTGTCATAGTAGTTGCGTGAAACTTTATGTGTTTAACCCGGGTGTTCAAATTAAGGCTGTTTTTTAATTTTTGTATTATTGATCAACATCTTACAAAATTTTCACTAAAAAAACGCGCCTATAATGAACAATGGGCAAGTTTGTAACCCTTTAAGAAGATTCCGAGAAAGTCAGGATAAAATAATACATATTTATGTCAACACCGCTCCGAAAAAAAACATGTGTTCAATATTAAGGTATTAAAGCAGTGTGGTCAGCAAAATGTACCAGGCACATTGATTCCTAGTGGCCCTACTGTAGCAAAGAAGTCGCTGTAGCAGAAAAGTCGCTGTAGCAGAGAAGTCGCCGTAGCAGATAAGTCGCCGTAGCAGATAAGTCGCCGTAGCAGAGAAGACGCCGTAGCAGAGAAGTCGCCGTAGCAAAGAAGTCGCCGTAGCAGAGAAGTCGCCGTAGCAGAGAAGTCGCCGTAGCAAAGAAGTCGCTGAGCAGAGAAGTCGCCGTAGCAGAGAAGTCGCCGTAGCAGAGAAGTCTAGGGCAGAGAAGTCTAGGGCAGAGAAGTCACTGCAGAGGGAGGGGGGAGGAGCGGGAGGTAAAACGAAAGAGGGAGAAACAGGGGCGGTAGCTATAGCCTAACTTTTTCAGGGGGACGAACACTTCATTGGGGGTAAGCTTGTTTTTCTTTTTATTGGAGTAGTGGCGGCTAGCAATTATCTGGGCACCCAGTGAGGGACAGAGTTTATTGAGATTTGTGGTAGCTGATAGTATGTATAATTACATGAGACATGTACATGCAACAGGGCAATGGCACCTTTTTATCAAATGTGGCGGCTGATTCGAATTATGAAAATATTTTTGTTGTTTTTTATTTAATATTTTTCTTTTGATTTTCCCTTTTTTTTTTTTTAAACAGAATGAAAACAGTTTAAGTTTTGACCTCCATGTAAAATGCTTTCATTGGCATTACATAAATCTTTAATCACTCGAACTAATGCCTTCATTGTTTTGGGGAAAATACAAGAACGAGTAAAACCAACTAAAGTATTTTCAACAGAATTTCGAGTGTATGCTGCATATTACTTTAATCACAATGCTTCTGTTATGATAATGAGTCCAAGGAATGTCCCTTCAGCGCACTGTACAGGCGTGCACTATGGGCGGCACAGAAAGTTTCCAATACGTGGTTTTCCAAGAAGAGATTCATACATGGCGTGTTGGAAGTAGTTCTGACGTGGACGAAAAATGATTTCAACCTATGCACACTGCGCTTTATTCGTGTAGTGTTCATGGCGATACAATCTGCTTTTCTTGCATTACTTTCAAACAATATCTGAGAGTAGAAAGAAATGATGGAAAACAAAAGTATTTCTTCGACACATATTACGTCTCCGACAACAGAAAATGGTTCTTCTGTGTTAAAGCAGGAAAGAGGTTGACTATATTGTGTATTCCTATAATAAAAAAAAAGGCACAAAAATGTTGCCAAGATTTATTACAAATTTCTCCCGTAAGTAGGTCAAAAGTTTGAAGCTAAGAGAACGTAAGTTCATAATACCTTTATTGCTGGGCGTAATACTAGAAGAAATTACACGACACAATGCAACATTTTATTCTACCTCGGACTTGAAATAAAACTCAAGACCTACAGAGTTCCTTTTTTACTTAAAACTTTATTTCTTCTCAAACTCATGAGACAAAAAAACACGAGATATTGTATCGTGAATATTTATTGTTTCACACTCATTATCATCATTCCAGATAAGAGATGATGAAAACAGCAAAAGGTTTTGCTTTCTTTCAATGTTGTTATTAGGTAGAATGGCATAAATTAAAGGAAGAAAAACTTCCTTGAATGGCGTGCACAATATGCATTTACAAAACACAGTTGTATCACACTACGTATAGTATGTATGTACTAACAATAGCCACTCTGTGCAGTGGGTTTTTAATGAGCTCTGACGCGGCCTGAATTCTTTTGTTAGAATATCTTGCTTAGCAACTCAGCCAGGCCGTGGCGGGCTGGTCAGCTGCCGAACATCGGCTGGCCATCCTACTTTTGACATGGCGCCTTAGTCTCTTGTTAATTATCCTTTTTTATTTTACAGAGACAGCAGGTGAGGGCGATGGGGTGGTAGCTGGAGGGGTTGGTACTGTCCTTCCCCGGTTTGGAGACAGGGGTGATGATAGCTGTCCTCTAGATAGGGGGAAAGGAGTGTGAGGACCAAATGTGGTTAAGGGTGGTGAGTAGGGTAGTGGTGACCTTATTTCAGTTCATTTCAATTCAGAAAGGGTGAGGGGGGTGTTGTAGCTCTCGGTATTGTCGGAGGGAAAGGTGATACTTGCCTTTTTGGTTTTGAAAGCATTGGGGTAGTTGGCGGAGGACGAGATGTCGTGAAAGAGGAGGCAAAGTGGTTAACAAAGTCCTTTTTCAGGGTGAGAAGGTTACCATTCCAGGAGAGATGGGAGACTTGCCCACCCTGCCGTGAAAGCTGTTAACCATTCTCCAAATCTTCTTAGTAGTGGTGAGAGAAGAGTTAAAGTTGTTCCAAGTGTTGGTTTAACTGTCATTGATAGTGCGCCTGGCCTTGGCACGGCTGATGCAAAAGAGTTTGAGGTTGTGGGTGGTCGGGTTAGTTTTGAAGTTCCTGAGGGCCCTTTTCCTCAGTGAACCAAGGATTAAGGGGAGGGGGAGGGGGGTGGTTAGGGGTTTTGGGAATAGAGCAGGTGATGATGTTATTAAGGATGTTACTGATGTTTGACCATGGGATCCCTCAAGAAGATGGGGGGAGAGGTGCGAGTCGCAGCGGGATTCAAAAAGAGGCCAGTCGGCCTTCTCGAGGTTCCAATTGGGTTGTGGTCAGTGGCGGTTTGAAGGTTGGAGTGTATAAGAAGAGGGTAATGGTCACTAACACAGAGATCAGCAGTGACCTTCCAGCTAAAATCAAGGAGGTTGGGGGAAAATATAGACAGGTAAGGGTGCCTGTGGTAGGGTGAAGGTAAGTCGGGGAGCTAAGTGTTGAGCAATGAGAGGCTGTGCTGTCGAAGAGCAAAGAGTGTTTTTGATGAGCTTGCCTCTGGGGGTGGAGGTTGTTAAAGCTGGTTGGCTGAATGTTGGCATTAGGAGGGGGGGGGGGGAGATATTGCAAAGAGTGAAGGTTTTGTGGAGGGAGATAGACATACAGATGGCCTGAAGGTCAGTGTTCACACAAACATGGCTGTGTGGGATGTCGTGTTTAAGGAGAATGAAAACGCCTCCACAGGCCCTGTCCGCATCCACTTGATGTTTATGATAGCAAGCGAAGTTATTGAGGGAATAATGGTCAGTGGTTTCCAAGAAGGTTTTTTGTAGGCAGAAGATTGGCCTTAAGGCACCTCCTAATGTTCCATTGCATAATATTGTGGGTGTTATTGTAATTGTTTGTGTTGCACGCAATGAGATTATCTGTAGGAAGATCTGTTGGATCTGAGTTGGCTTGTTTTTTTCTTTGGATCTGTCCCTGTTTCTTTGGGAGCGGTTGTTTTTTAAAGTTGGACGAGAAGTATGTTCGGTTTGTTCAGTAATCAACGATCCATGTTCTCTTCAGTGTGATACGTGTGGGTTTGGATGGTAGGCTGTTTTTTATTGGTTGTTTGTTAGTTTATAAGTTAGTTTGTTGGTTTGATGTGTGTAGACCAGGTTGGCTTGAGTTTGATGGCATTAGAGGTGTTGGGGTAGGAAACAGTGGGGGTCTTAGAAAAGGAAGGTTGGAGAGAGAAGTGGTGGAGGTGGTTTGGGTAATGGGTGTGGTTGGCTTGTTGGCAATGGTGATGGCTTTAGGACTGGGTAAGAGCCAGGTGAGAGAAAGGTGAGGTCGGTTTGGGCATGCGAGTCAGTTTTAGTTGTGTTAGGAGGGGCAGTATTGGTGTATGAGGAGACTGTGCTGGCGAAGGAAGGTTTGGCCTCCGGGTAAGTGATGCTGGGATTAAGGGATTTCAGTTTGGTCATCTGCTTTTCCTGAAGCCAGGTAGGCAGTCTTTTGAAAAGGAGGGATGGTTGGCTGGGTGAGTACCGTCACAGTTGGTGCAGAGTGGGGTGTTGGTGCAGGAGGTGCCGTCACGGTCTGGGGCTCCACAGTTGCCACAGCACCCTTGGCTGCGCAAGGAGTTTTTCCCATGGCCATACCTCTGACACTTATGACAACGGAAGGGGTTGGGAATGTAAGGAGCGGCTGGGATTCTCAGGTAGCCGGCAGTGATGTGGGAGGGGAAGGTTGGTGTGGCAAAAGTTAGGAAGATGGTATTGGTGGGTATTTTGCTGGAGTTCAGGGAATGGTGGGGGGTGACTGTAACATCAATACTGGTATTGGCTAGGGTTTTGGTGGTGAGGAGGGTGGTGGCTTGAGTGTCCCTGGTGTAGTGCATTAGGAGATCACCGGATCTGAGGGTAGAGACCTTGGGGAGGGTACCGACAAGGCCTTGGAGCACCTTGTGTATGGCAAAAGGGAAAATCTTTGAAAACTTTTTGGTTTATTGGTGGCCTGTATGATTAGAATTTGGGGGACTGGGGCTGAAGAATGGTCAATGGAGGTAGCAGGTGGGTCACGGGGAAGGAGGGTCAAGGTAGAAGTGTTTCGTCATGATGGAAATAAAAAAGAAAGGCCCTGAGACCGAGACAACTAAAAAAAAAATGGCGGAACTACTATATAACCGCTGTACAGGTAATGCTAAGGCGCAAAAGTCTGGTCAGAACGAGAGGGAGGAAAAAGAAAAGAAGAACAATCTCACCAAAAGCAGATACCCATCCACAGAGAGAATCCCAGAAAATGAAGATACAAAACAAAATTTAGGTGATAAAGTGCAAGGTAAAGTGAATCAGAATAAAAAGTGGAGAGAATAGAAAAAAAAATTCGTTGCTCTCAACACGTCGAATGATATCTTATGATCGTAAATCTCTGCGGTACACTCTGCATTGTCGCTACCTATTCATTGTTCGCTGAACTGTGTCCTTTGAAAAGACGTGGGAAATGAAATACTTAATTTTGCTTAAAACAGCAATTTGCATCAGTTTAAAAGTATTATTTCAACTAAAGACATTAAGTGAAATTTGCAGGTTTGGTATGTGTGCAGACGTTAAATAATACACCCAGTAGACCAAGGACTTTCCTCGCTGAAATAAGAGTTGCGATTAGAAAATAACGCTCCTTATAGTATCTTTGTATTTCAAATTGTAATGGCAAATTGCATGAAAAACGTTTTTGGCTTCGAGAATGTGTTTTATTTTCCAGCGCTTTACTGGCAGCTTTACCAGCAGCTTACCGACGCTTTACCAGCGTTAAAATTACCAGCACAATTGTCAAACTGCTCGCATCGGTATTGTACACTCTGCTTCGCTAAGCCAAGTCTGAACACCTGTATTTATCCATGTCTCCTCACCAGCAAGAAGTTCATCACTTTTCCCTTGGACATAATATCCTCTTATTTTTAATCGATACTCGTGATTAAACCCACTGATATACGTTGTAAGCATACTGTACATTGATACTAAATTTATACCCGTGCTAGCGGCAGAGGTTGCATTAAAAAAAAATTGTCTGGTGTATTTGGTTACAACAAGCCCTTGATTTTCGGCGTATTTTGTAAATTTACCGTTGTATATACACGTAGAGGGCACTGGGTAATGATCAGGGAACTGCACGCTAGTGAAGCTTGCAACATTTACCACACTCCAGGCTTGCTTTTACTCATACAGCACAATACAGGAAAAAGGGAGAATAGTTTGTTTGTTTGATGAGGTCTTAACGGCACCACGACAAAGAGGGTCGAATTGTGCCTGAGAGGTCAGATCATTCTAGAGGTAGGAAGGAAAGGAAACAGGGGGAGAATGAGAGAAATTCAAGAACAAAAGTCAGAAAGCTGTCATCGAGAGAGGTGTATGGGTGAAACAAAAACAAAATAGAGAAGGGGTGGAAGAGGAGAATTAAATATGGTTGTAGAAGGGAGCATGATGAAGGAAGAAGATAATTTTAACCTAAGGATTTTTTTGGAAGAACTTAACAACTGAGTTGTGGGGAGCGAGGGAAGCACTGGGAAGGTTGTACAGGAGGCAAGCAAGGAGAACGTGATGGATCGTGAGGGTGCAATGGCAATTGTTGCAGAGGGGTTGGGGGGAGCCAATAAGGAGGTGGGAGTGGGTAAGATGAGTGTGACCAATTCTAGGACGAGTAATATGAACGTTGTCAATACAAGAGAGGTTGTTGATGGTGGATTTGATCGGAATTGTGGACTGGATGACATGAAGTTTGTTATCAATTTGGGAGTTCCATAAGGTTTGCCAGCGGTCACAAACAAGGAAAGCGATATGGGGTTTGATGTCAGAGAGGGTTTTGGGAAGGGTAGGGAAAAGGTTGAGGGCAAGCTTAGCGGCTGCATCAGCCCTGTCATTGCCAGGGATGCCAACATGGCTGGGTATCCAGAAGAAAAGTACACTTTTCCTGTAGAGGGTGGGAGAATGGGGTTTCCTCCGGAGGAGGTGGCATGTGAGGTTATCCCATTTATGATTGAGTAAAGAAGTAAGAACAGCCTTTGAGTCGGAGAAAATGGCAAAGTGGCTGAGAGGAGAGTACTCAATAAAGTTCAGGGCGAGGAGAATGGCCTTAACCTCGGCTGAAAAGATGGATGAGTAGTCAGAAAGTCTGCTACTGAGGGTGATGTCTTGGATGACGGCAGCAGCAGCTGTCTTGTTGCCTTCCTTGGAGCCATCAGTATAGATGGAGGTGTAATTTGAGAGTTGGTCTTTGATTTGGTTGTGGAGATTGATGAAGAGGTTAGGGTTGGTTTGAGTTTTGTGATGAGTGGAGAGGTCTAGGTGGACAGACGGGAGGGGGGTGGCCCAAGGAGGAAAAGTGGGCCAGGAGTAGGTGCCGAGAGTGGCGGGGTTGATGCCAAGATGGAAGAGGTCTGATTTAATGCGTAAGCTGAAGGGAGGGGATAGGGTTTTAGTCCTATCAAAGAGGGTGGAGAAATTGGGGTACCTAATGAGGTTGTAAACAGGGTTCTGGGTGCTAATGAGGACTCTAAAAGCATAGGAGATGCTAAGCTTTTTACATCTAAGTAGAAAGGGGGGTTCGTTGGCTTTACTTGAACAAGAACATAAAAGATGCAAATTAAGGAATGTGACCAGTAAGTCCCTTTATTTGTATCAGCTAGAAAATGCAAATGATTGTCAACAGCTCTCAGTAGCATAGCCAGGATTTTTATATTGGAGGGGGGAGAGGGGGGGGGGGGGATTGAATTGAACTAACACGATATTTATTGGTGTGGTTGAGGTGACACCAAAGGTGTCAGTTCGTTCGCAAAGGGCCCCTGGTGGAGTCAAGGGGTGAAGCACCGGTAGGAGTCCAGGGGGAAAAGCCCCTGCCCAATTGATATTACAAGGAAAAAAATATGTTACAACGCATAGGGAGAATTATATTAGTGTATAATACTAGTCATAATCATGTCAAAGAGAGCTATAATACACATATACAAACACAAAATCAAAGCGCAAAGCGCTTGACTTGTCGGCGTAGGGTCCAGGGGGCCCCCTTAAGGGGTCCAGGGGCAAAGCCCCGGTAGGTGTCCAGGGGGTAAAACCCCCGGAAGCTTTCGCAAAATTGACATTTCAAGGGCAAAAATGTATGTCACAACACATAGTAAAAAGGTGTATTATACAAGTCAAAATTCATGTCAAAGAGAGCTATAATACACAATATACAAAACACAACTCATGAAAACGCATGTGGAAATATGTTTTATTCTTTACATTTGTACATGGTTAGGTTTATCGTCACTCTTTCAAAAATATGGGTTTTCTAAAAGAAAGGTTTAAAATAATTAACTACAAACTTTTGTAAATGTTGTCAAACTTTTAAAATGAGCCTGTTCTATATCACGTGCACTCTAACACCCACCTCTAAAGGTCTAATAGTCCTGTGTCCCCTGGAAAGAAAAAATTCTGGAAAAATGTGATGTTTTGAGGCGAAATTCAAGCAAATTGCGCCCCACATTACGTAGATCACTCCGAAATTCTCAGACTTTGTTCCTCTGCAAAAACCGCTGATTGAGTCCATTTGAATAGATCCGATCCCAAATTTTTTGACACTTTTTAAAAGCCTGGTCTCTGTCTTAGTTCATGTATTTAAATACAAAATCGCACAAATGTTTAATATATTATTACCGTAGAAGCTTTTTTTTAAGAAAGTGCCGTTTTGAAATCTAAAAACATCGCACCTCTCTCTGGCTACGCCACTGACAGCTCCTCTATCACCATAGCGATTAACAAGAAACTTAACATACTTGATTAAATAACACTATCACTGCCTTGTAAGTTGTAATAAAGAAGGATGAAGTTCCAAGTGACTTCAAGAACCAGGGGGATAACTCTTGACAAAACTTGGGTACAAAGAAAAACTAGAACGGTAAATACCGTCATGGTTCGCATGCCCATGCAAATTGACACCCATATCATATGATCCGGCCAATTATAAAAATGGCATCTCACACTTAAGTCCCACATGGCATCCTATGTCCCACATGGCATCCCACCCCATGTCCCACATGGCAACCCACCTCATGTCCCACATGGCATCCCACCCCATGTCCCACATGGCATCCCATCCCATGTCACACATGGCATCCCACCCCATGTCCCACATGGCATCCCACTCCATGTCCCACATAGCATCCTACCCCATGTCCCACACGACATCCCATCCCATGTCCCACATGGCATTCCACCATATCTCCCACATGGCATCCCACCCCATGTCCCACATGACATCCCATGTCCCACATGGCATTCCATCATATGCCCCACAGGGCATTTTATCTCCCACATGGCATTCCAACACAGTGTCTCACATGGCATATTCCACCATGTCCCACATGGCATTCCACCATATGTCGCACATGGCATCCCATGCTATGACCCACATGGATCCCATCCTACATGTGTGTCCCACATTAATCCAACCATATGTACCACATGACATCCCTCCCTATGTCCCACATGGCATCCCTCCCTATGTCCCACATGGCATCCCTCCCTGTGTCCTGTATCAGTGGCTTCCCACCTGTCCCACATGGCATCCCACCATATGTTCCACATGGTATCCCTCCCAATGTTCAAATGACATCCTACTTGATGTACCATATGGCATCACATCCCATGTTCCCATGGCCTCCCACCCTATGTCCCACATAGCCTCCTACCCTATGTCACACATGGCATCCTACCTTATGTCACACATAACATCCTACCTTATGTCACACATGGCATCACAACCTATGTCACACTCTGTGTTACTCGTGGCATCCCATCATGTCCCACATGGCATTCTACCCTGTTCCACATGGCATCCCACCCCATGTCCCACGTGGCATCCCACCCCATGTCCCACATGACATCCCATAGGCTCCATAAGAAGTCTCATCCTAGCTATCACAGTCACTGATTGAGCATACTATGTATAAAAGTGTCAGTTCATATAATAACTTATATGCAAATGACTTGTTGAAATGGGGTGGGACGCAATGTCCCACATGACATCCCATGTCCCACATGACATTCCATCCCATGGCAATCCACCCTATGTACTGCATGGTATTCCGCCACATATCCAAAGTGGCATTCCACCCTGTTCCACATGGCGTCCCACTCCATGTCCCATATGGTATCCCACCCCATGTCCCACATGGCATCCCACATGTCATCCCACCCTATGTCTCACATGACGTCCCATAAGCTCCATAAGAAGTCTCATCCTAGCTATCACAGTCCCTGATTGAGCATACTATGTATTAAAGTGTCAGTTCATATAATAACCTATATGCAAATGAGTTGTTGAATAAGAAAAAAAGGTGGAGTCAAATGATTATGCCTGATATAGCCCTTGGTATATACAACATGGTAAATATTATATCATATGTCCCTCATGGCCCCATCCATGTCCCACATGGCATCCCTCTCTATGTTTATATGCAATCACATCTTGTCACACTCCCTGACTAAGCATGCTAATTAAAAAAGGCTGGTCAGGTCATATACTGTAGTAACTTTATGCAAATGAGCACAATAATAAAGGTGGAGTTTAAAAAATCATGCCTGATATAGCTGTTTGGTGCCCAAATATTTTGAAGAATCTTAAGGATTTCAAATCACAAGTGCTACAAGAGAGACTTGAGGATTTCTGAAGAATATTGGAAAATTATAGTATTTTACAGTTATCTTCTAAGAAAATATCAAATGTATTGTAGACTTTTTAAGGAACTAGTCTTTAATCCTAGCATAAGTACTTCTGAAAAACTTTAACATTTTATAAGGAAATTCTGAGGAATTCTCAAAAAACTTTAACATTTCTGAGGAAATCTCAGGACAAATCTGTGGACGGCGGAACGGATGTAATCGCCATTACATAGGTTCGCATAAATGCTTCGCATGCGAACCAAAAATGGGTGAGAAATATGAAGAAATTCACTGGTACGGGAGAGGGATAATGAAAGCATCGCCTTATCTTCATTCAGGAAAACAAATGAAAATAAGGAGGGTGTAAGGACAATATCATATACCAGGTATGTTTTTACAGTAAAAAGAATTCCCCCACCTCAAATTCAATGTTTGGTGATCAAATTTGCAGTTTGAAACCTGGAACGGGGAGATCTTAACAAAGATCCATGGCACTGCCACCGCCACCCCTATCCACCCCCTTCTTCCTATTCATAATACTTCCATTCTTTGTGGAGAAATTTAAGAAAATTGGGGAGGGGATGATAGGATCTACAAAATTTATTTTCATAAAAGAGAATGCCCCCACCCCAAAATCAATAGTACAATCATCCCAGTTTGTCGCTTCAACTTGCAAACGAGCCAAGAGATCATAACAAAGACCCACTTCCCCGCTGCCCTCGCCCCCATCCGCCCCTTCTTGCTGTCGTAATACTTTAATTTTTAGGGAGAAATAGAAGAAAATTGGAGAGGGGACGAGATAATCTACCAAATTACTGTATGTTTTCATAAAGGAGAATGCCCCCACCCTAAATTCAATAGCCTGATAATATTAAATTAAATACGTAGAAGAAGGAATCTGGAGTACCCCTCCAAATATTTAGAAGACAACATGAAAATCAGGAGGATGCATATATCTTTGTAAGTATTTCCTTTTAAATGTGAAAATCGTAAGTATTCCCCTTTAAATGCGCCAATCTTAATTAATTGGACCGCGCTAGGTCAAAGTCCAGACGCAGCTGGTGTCAATTTGTAAAAAATCTGTTAAAGGTGCTGGGAATGGGGCAGCGGCATTATTTATGATTCTTTAGAAGTTTGCCATGTTTTTGCGGTATGTGTATCATAGAGATTAATGTTAATGGAATTTAATGTTTGTAAATTTCGGGTAAGAATTAAAATACTTCTGTGTTGAAAGGAAAGACATTTTCGCACGATCTAATTTATAAAGAAATAATTTTGCACCTGGGCTTATCAAATAGTGGGAGCAACATGTATGTTTCTGTTTACTTACGTCACTGATTTCGAACTTTTGGACATAGATTTTGATGCATTCTTTTCAACATGGAGGTCTACACTGAGCAAAGAGTGCTTAGTTCAGAATTTTATTTGTTCTCATTTTATTTCTTTTTCTATTCTTCTCTTTCACTTTTCAAATGGAACTACATATTAAAAAGTTTTTGACAACATATCTTAATATTTTGGAAGAAATATTTCACGACTTAAAATTTTACTAGACTATTTGGAAATTGGAATACTGTATATTTCGGAATAAAACATGGAAATCTCAGTATGTTAAACTTGTTTATTCTTATTGTGCTGATCTCTTTTATTATGCTTATCATTTCAATTTTGGTTTATATTATTTCATTCACTTTTCATTTCATGATTTATAAAAACAATGGCCGTGCCCACCCCGATAGTGCAGACACAAGTTGCATTGCCATGTTTCCTTACTTTTCAGGTTGTAATTTTTTGTTGAACTTATTGAAAATAAATAATGATGGTAAATCTCTGTGGTACACTCTGCATTGTCGTTACCAATTCATTGTGGGCTGATCTGTGTCCTTTAAAAAGACTTGAGAAATAAAATACTTAATTTTGCTTAAAATAACAATTCGTGTATAAGCTACAGTATTTGTTAGTTTTTCTCCGATTAGATGTACAAACGATGAATTTTCTACCAAATGACCGTCAAGACAATCTATTCGCCCAACAATTTGCTGCAAACTATAAGAAACGGAGCGATGACGTAATTGCAGTGCTGCTTCTTCATGACGTCATTGCAACATTTCTTTAGTTTGCAGCAAATTGTTGGGCAAATAGATTGTCTTGACGGTCAATTGGTAGAAAATCCATCATTTGTACATCTAATTGGAGAAAAACTAACAAATACCGTAGCTTATACACGAAAAAGGGAGTCTCCACCAGATGTGAGTAGAGTAAAAAAGTGTAGGCCTAGGCCTAATTAAGATTCGCGAGATGTCAAAAAAAAGGATTTTTTTTATACGGTTCGATAGTCGCGTTAGAAAGAGTCCTACCTTTCTTTATATATAAATATAGTAAGTATATAGCTTGCCTGCCCATGTTTCCAACATGATAATGATATATGATTATGAGTAGGCTTAAGCCTACCCGTAATTTTCGATGACTGGCCAAGCCGACAAAAGTACTCAAAAAAAGTATCCCATTGACTGTAGCCTGTAGGTCTAGGCCTAATAAAAGTTTTCCTCCAACTTGGCAAAACCGTACTGAGCTCGTACTATTCGTAGTCCTAGGCCTACACGGTTAGCCTACGTCGACTCCGACCATGATACTAAGTACTAAATTAGTAATTAGGCCTACTGTACTAGCCTACTAGGCCTGTACTAGCCTAACGCTAGGATTGAACTTTTTTTAAATATCAAACTAGAACTTAGCATTTTCCACAAAAAAGATCTCCGTAAAAAAATTGGGAAAGAAACTTACATTTTTTGAAAAACGAATACTAGGCCTAGCCTAGTTCCGATTGCAAGCTTGACTCGGCTGTTTTGTACAAAACTAATTCAGCACAACAGGTTACGTAGCGATGCGTAATGTACATAGGCCTATCTGATAATAATTGATATAGGCTAGCCCAACATTGGGCATGTGGTCGAGTAGTAAGCTTATCAGATTAATTTACTTATGACGAGAGATAGGATCTATTATATTTTCGGTAAATAAAACTACATCAAGAAATAAAATCCTGATTCTATTACATTCTTGAAGCATTGAATAGTAAAATCAATAAATTATTGAATATTTATCAATTTAAATGCTACAATCAACGTGCAATAATCTTAGCTTATCTTCTTTAAAATTCCTTTAATATATTTTACCGCTTTAATCAAGAATGGTGCAATCGAAAGGCTCGTTTGGAGGCAAAAGCCAGGCTAGGCCAGTGTAAACGTGTAAACACAAGTGACTTTGATATGACTTTGAGGAAGTAAAAAGTCCAAACGATCTTGATCCTAAGCTCAGATGAACTGGCCTGGCTAGCCCAGTGTGTACGTTGTGTAAACACAAGTGACTTTGATATGACTTTGAGTTTGAGGAAGTAACATGTCCACATATCTTGATCACAGTCAGTTCTCAGCGTAGCGGTAATGACGTGACGTCACTTTCTTTGCACAGGACTCCGCCCATTTTTAGATTTGGGCTTTTTTTCTCGCGAAACTAATCACTAAAGAAATGAATTTTCTTTGCGGGGGGTATGACGTATTATACTGTAACAAACAAGAAGTCTAGTCGAGTTAGCTCAAACTTTTTCTCTTTCGATTGATATCAATTTGTACATGCTTTACTGAACTATTTTTGAGATATGTGCTTTACAGAATGGTACATTAAAATATGGGGTAATTTTTAGACCGATTTTTTGCCAAGTCCTGACCCTCTTCCAGAAAATTAATCAAAATATGAATACAAATCTGTAGGCGAAGCAATAAGCCTTCTGCCCATATCAAATTTGTGGGGGACGGGTGACGATTAAGGACAATACTTTGCAGTTGAAGTGGGCCAAGATTCTCAGATTTTTTCAAGCATGTCAAGGGTTCATCTAAAATGATCGCTATCATAACTTGGCCCGCGTCGTACGTGAAAAGTATATTCAACGTAGCTTTCGAGGTATTTTAATCATTTAAGACACGGTTTTAGACTTGAGCATAGTGAGGCCTAGTAATGGTTAATTAGTGAGATGACATCTCCCTCCGTATGCCCTACATGCTACGTACCACATGCAATAAAGAGTGAGACTCCGTCCTACAGGGTCAGATTTCGACATGTGGAAGCCCATGGGCAACTTCAGGAGTGGAGGCCACTCTCATGACCGCCGTTCTGGGGGAGGGGTGTACCCTTTTGGACAAATTAAGGGTGCTTAGATACAAAATGGTGCAGTATTTTGTGATTTTTGAAGTAAATTTATGTTCAAGAATTTTTATTTTGCCTTTTTGCCTGCCCAATTTTCAGTACAAATAAACAGGTTGTTACCACTCCTACCAATGCAAATTAACAGGTTGCTACCACATTTTCCTTCTTTTTTTCTCCATGAAATATGTGCAGGCCCCTGGTTGTGGAGGCCCACGAGCAACTGCCCACGTTGTCCATTGCTAAATGCGGCCCTGCTGTCCTATCTGTTTTAACGTGGAAATCGCCTCGGTCCTAAAATCGCGACCACCGTCTATTTATGTCACCGGTTACAATGCAAATCCTGAAATGGGTACAAATGTAAGCCAATATTGTATACGTACACTCCTTTCAGTTCAACCAAAGAGCTGTGTAGAAGCTCTTTGGTTCAACCGTACGCTCTTGGAACATTTTTTATATATTATGTTAACTAGGGTGCACTACACCGATACACGTACTAATAAATATAACGTCGGCAAACTAGACGCACGTGCCACCGCGGCCGCGCCGGTGCACGGCGTGATTTTTATAGAAGTTGTGGCGTTGTTATAACACACTGGGTGTCCGGCCTGCGGAGCTTGCTAGGTATAAGCAGAGACGTGACGTCATTACAGACCCAGTCACAATGATCTCACTAGCCTACTTGAGTTGAAGAAATCCCTCCAAAAGCTTGGTAAAAATGCTGACAAAAACAATGTTATTCTTGCTGGTGATTTTAACCAGCCTAATATTGACTGGGAGTCAAAACATTATTTCAGGAACTAACGCTTCCTCCGAAGCAGCCAAAATTCTTCTTGAAGTGACCAATTCATTCAATCTCACTCAAATGGTGCAGTCACCCACCAGAGATAACAACATCCTTGATCTTGTTTTTACTAACAATTCACCAGCTGTTACCTCAGCTAATGTCATTCCCGGTATAAGTGACCATGATATTGTTGAATTGACCCTAAATATCTCCCCTTCTCGTAAAAAGTTACCTAAACGTAAAATCTATTTAAAGAAAAAAGCTAATATAAAACGAATAAAAGAAGACCTGACCAAATTTAAACTGCAATATTATACTCAATTCAATAACTCCATTGATGTTGAAGAAAAATGGAATTTCTTTGAACAAGAAATTAAATTGATTATTGATAAAAAAAAGACGCCTCACAAATTCACCTCAACTAAACTAAATCTGCCCTGGTTTACCCGTATCCAACGCCGTCTCTGCAGGAAAAAACATAAACTGTTTAAAAAAGCTAAGACTAATCAACAAGCCAATGACTGGACTACCTATAAAAGCTTTAGAAAGGCTGTTTATAAAAACCTCAAAGAAGCTAGAAACACCTTCATCTGTGATAAACTTAAAAACTCACTTAACGAAACCCAAAGGCATTCTGGTCCTATATCAAAAGATTAAGAAGTAACTCTGTAGGTGTGTCTGATCTACTAAATAACGGTAAACTCTGCAGTGACAGTAAAACTAAAGCTAACATTATAAATGACCAGTTTTCCAGTGTTTTCACAGAAGAAAACACCTCCCAAATTCCTGTAACTAAACCACTTACCAACAGCAAAACAAACCAACTTATAATTACCCCAGAAGGTGTCAAAAAGCAACTGCATAACCTAGACCCCAACAAAGCTTAGGTCCTGACCAAATACCACCATGGTTTCTAAAAGCACACGCTGATGACCTCTATGAAATTCTAACTGATCTCTTTCAAACCTCTGTCGATAATGGTACTATCCCTAACAAGTGGAAAGAAGCAAACATATGTAGCGTTTTTAAAAAAGGTGATAAACAAAACCCAGCTAATTATAGACCTATTTCCCTCACCTGCGTTTGTAGTAAAATCCTTGAGCATATAATCCACTCACATGTGATGACATTCCTTGATGAGCATAATATCTTAACTGATTTACAACAATGGCTTCCGTGCAAAAAGATCGACTGAAACACAACTCCTCTTAACAATAAATGATATCTCTAAACAAATTGACCAAAACAGTAACGTCTCTATGGCTATTCTTGACTTCTCAAAAGCCTTTGATAAAGTCCCCCACCAGCGCCTGTTATCCAAACTTTCCGCCTATGGCATTGATGGAAATCTTCTGGCCTGGTTTGCATCATTCCTCAACAACCGCATCCAGCGTGTTGTTTGCAATGGTGAAATCTCTGATTCTAAACAGGTTTTATCCGGTGTACCACAAGGTACTGTCTTGGGTCCATTACTTTTCCTCTTATATGTAAATGACATCCCTGATAATATAAACAGCACAGTCAGACTGTTTGCTGATGACTGCCTTGTGTACAGAACAATTGATAACCCCTCTGACCAACAAATCCTCCAAGATGATCTTAACAAACTTGAACAATGGCAAAACAAATGGCAAATGAATTTCAACCCCTCTAAATGCTACATCTTGTCAATTTCCTCTAAGAAATGCTTTAAATCACCTGTTTATACCTTATGCAACCAGCCACTAAAACATGTCAACTCCCACCCATACCTAGGTGTTGAAATTGATAATAAACTTAGATGGGATAAACATATACATGACATAACCAAGAAAGCTAACTCTATACTTGGCCTATTAAAACGTAACCTCTCAAACTGTCCCGCCGACGTTAAATCCACTGCTTATAAAGCTCTAGTCAGGCCAGTACTTGAGTACGCATCTGCAGTCTGGGACCCCCATCACCAGTGCGATGTGGATAAACTTGAATCTATTCAAAGGAGAGCAGCCAGGTTCTGTATGGCAGACTACTCTTATAAATCTAGTGTAAAAAACATGCTTTATAAATTAGATTGGCCCCTGCTTAAAACAAGAAGATACAACACCCGGCTACATATGATATATAAAATCAATAACAACCTTGTCGCCATCAATAAAGATGAACTTATCCCCACCGTCAGAACTAATACAAGAAATAATCATGACCTTAATTTCCAGGTTCCCTATGCTAAAAAGAATGTATATAAACACTCTTTCTTCCCTCACACACTAAAGGATTGGAATGCTTTACCGTCAGACATTGTACATGCACTAAGTCTCAACTGTTTCAAAGCTAAACTTACTAACACTTGTATTGCTAACTAGTTTTTTTATATTTTTTTAACTCATACTTTTTACGCTCGGTTGGCGTTCATGTCCTCTTGAAGGATTTTTGCCGACTTAACCGATTCAGATTCAGATTCAGATTCGCCCTATACTATGTGAAGGCCGAAACTCCTATACCTACAGTGCTATGAAATCATGATATTTTTTTAAGTCACCCACCCATGTTGGTTCCAAGTGAGGACGGTAGAGAGTCAAGCATTTGAAAAATGTAAAATAACAGAGAAATGTGTAAATTAAATACTCTACGTAAATTGTTGCATTTAAAATTTTGTTATAATGTAAGGGGGCACACACCGTGGGAATGTGTTGGGTAAACCCGCAAGACAGTTTGGGGTCTGCCCTACAAGTCGGACAAATAGGCACGAAACAAAAAGTAAACAAGCACCTGAAAAGAAAAAAAAAGATTTAAGTTCACGCAACTTGTTTCTAGCTGAGGGGGTGTATCCCTAAACAAACAGAATCAGGGGGACTGTGGGGCTTCTTAATTGATATGATACGATAATTACTGGCATTTACTGGGAATTAATAATACACGCACTTAAGAACAATCAAAGGGGTACCTTTACCTTATGGCAAAAGAGACAAAGAAAAGCTACTTACAGTTTGTAGGGCCTGGCCTGCAATTGCTAAAACTAACCAAAGGTAATTAATAACTATAACAGTTCTGTCCATTGACGGATCCATCACTTAATAAACAAATTCGATGTAAACGTTTCTAGGTGATTCTAGAATCAGTTGGTGCACATATCACATTCACGCAGAGATTTGTGGCAAAGATGGCAAGTATCACAGGTACAAGAAGGTTAACCAATGTCACATGAAATTTTGCGAGGAAAAAGCAGTATCAATATGGAGGTTGTCGAAAGAATTTTTTTTACGCCAGTGCACCCCAACTGGTTATCAAAGGTCGTGGACATTGACTTGGTTGTCAATGTTTTGTCTGTCCGTACGTCGTACCTATGTTTCCGTTTGGGTCGTATTAAGCGTTTCGTGATAGCATTGTTACTATCATAACCGAATACGCCGGCGACGACCTCGTCATTGTAATTGTGTGTTCACTCGTCGTCGCCTGTCACAGCTGTAAAAAGTAAGGTGAGAGGAGAATGGAGGTCAATGAAACTTTTACAGGTCCTGCACAAATAGGTTCTGGAATAAATTTAGAAGAGATTTACTTCAACGCAGAAGACTTTTAAACAGATACATTATGTTCCCTGATAATACTCCAAGTCGAAAGAAAATTGAGTTTACTGCTTCAAAAAGAGTTTTTACAGAGATTTATTCCGGGTATAGGTCCAAAGATATGCAGGTATAATCCAGAAATGATGCAAATTGAGTTATTTATTCTGAAATGTATTCCAATTTTCGTGCTACTGATAAGCTTACAGCGTGTATTTAGTCTAGGGGTCTTATTCACCTCTCCTGGGCATGGTGATATTGGAAAAGACTGGACATGTGGTTATCCATAATACTCTGCATGCAAATGAGTCACAAGGTCCAGTGTAGCTCTTTCCATTTGTCAGGAGTTTCACATTAATTAAAATTCAGCTCCATCCCAGACAAAGGAGATACCGCCTGGTACTGCGTCATACCCTCAAACAGAAAGTGTCTGCTCTCTCAAGGTGAAACTAGATATCTATCTGTCCCCTGGGTGGGCAATGGAATCATTACATGGGGCTTAGTGCAAAGTTCTCACTACAGTAATGTTTATATACAAAGATGAAAGGTGGGATTTAGATTTTAAAGAATTAGATAATATCATGGCTATAAGTAACTTAAAGTCGAAGCAAATACACCAAAATATTTGTATAAAAAAAGTATACTAAAGATTGATGGGCAGTTTGTCCCCTTTACATCCCTCCTTGCTTAATGTTGGCTCTACATGCCAACGTATGACCAGGAAAAGTAATCTTGCATCCTAGCTAAACCTAAACCAGACCACAGCCACTCCAAACTAATAACAACAGGCTTCAGATCACAATTAATCTGTTGTTGATGATAGTCTTCAGGAGGGATTCCTTTCAATCTGTTTGACCTTCGTAGCATCAGCTGGGGGTCGGGTGAGGCAACACGAGTTTCAGGCGGCGGCTGCTCATTAGGTGGAGGCATGGTTGAGGGAATAGATTCCTCAAGTTGTTGAGATACATTTTGTGGTGTGGGCACGTATATAGGTGAAGGTTAATTCTGTGTTGGAAGGTCTGCACTTTGAGTAGTGGGCACTGCTATTAAAGGGACAACATTGTCAGCTGGTAAAGACGCCGACACATTTCCTGCAGTTTCACTACACTCTGGAATTTCAGTTGAGTTCTTGCGCCTGTCTGAAGCAAATGTTAAGAAGCATGGCTTCAATTGATTCATGTGAAGTGTCCTTTCTGTTCCCTCTCCGTTTTCTGGTTTCACCCTGTCAGCCTGTGCACAGGGATGTTTGGGTTAGGTTGGTCTAACACAATAAATGGGGTTGGATACCAACAGTCTTCTAACTTATGTCGCCTTCTCCATTTGTTCCTCTTGACTAGAGCTCGTTCTCCCCTGTAAAGCGGTAATTCCTTTGTCAGTTTGTTTTTCGGTCGTACATGCGCTTCTGTGATGCAGATAATTTGCATTGATTCTGTGCTGCTATGTCGTGTGCCTCCTGGTGGCGGTTCCTGTGATGAAGCATCCACTCTTCAGTCGGGCCACTGAAGTGATTGGTTTCTAGGTTGAAGTTGATGTCAATTGGCAAACGACCATGTCTTCCCATCATCAAGTAAAATAGTGCATATCCTGTAGAGGCGTGTGGCATGTTATTGTACACATATGTCAATTCAGATAGGAGTGACGGCCAATATGCTTTCTTTTCTGCAGGAAGGGGGCGAATCATGCTGATCAAGGTGCGGTTAAAGCGTTCACATAACCCATTCCCAGAAGGATGATGTGGTATCGTGCGCGACTTCTTTATGCTGTACAAGCTGCATAACTCCGCTTTAAGCCGAGATTCAAAGTTGGCCCCTTGGTCTGTGTGTATTCTAGCAGGGCACCCATACTTGGTGAAGAGATGTTGCCATAATGTCCTGGCTGTGGTAGTTGCGGATTGGTCTCTAGTTGCTACAGCAACTGTAAAGTTCGTGAAATAATCTGTAATCACCAAGATATTCTCATACCCGTCCCTTGACCTTTCCATCTTCAAAAAAACAACGCCAACCATTTCCAATGGCGCAGATGCTTGTACGGGGATGAGCCCTTGTGCTATAGTAGATGGCGGTTTCTTCAGCATGCATCTTTCACAATTCTTGCAATGTGATTTGATGTCCGGCATCATTTTTGGCCAAAAGAAACGATGACGTATCACAGCCCATGTCCTTTCCACTCCAAAATGGCCAGAGTTGTTAGGCAGACTTTGCAATATATCCGGTCTGAGCGCCTTTGGCACTATCAGTTGATACCGCTCTTTAGCACGTCGCCTTTCCTTCAACATGCGGCATAAAACTCCATCCAGCACTTTCAGTTTCCGCCATTCCCGCAAAAGACATTTTACTTCTACAGACTTCTGACGTCCTGAAGGCTATGTTGAACTTCAACCCATTTTCTGACCTTGGAAATATCTGCATCTAAGTCTTGCAACCTTTTAATATCCTTCTGGGAGTAACTTGGGGCTGCTTCCATTTGCATGGAGTGACATCTCTCCTCCGAGGTGACAATCTGTTGAAGCGCATATGCTGAATCATCATCATCAGTGACTTGCTGGTCGGCTGGGCCAGTAGGCCCTTGCTGTACTCGTGACAAGGCGTCCGCGTTGGAGTTATCCCTTCCAAGACGATAGTGGATTTTGAAGTTGAAGTTTGCCAACCTGGCACCCCAGCGTTGCTCAAGTGCCCCTAAATCAGCAGTTGAAAGATGAACAAGGGGGTTATGATCTGTGAAGACTCTAAACTCGGAACAAAGTAAGTAATTCTTTAATTTCTGGGTGATGGCCCAGGTGAGAGCTAAAAACTCCAACTTAAATGCACTATAGTTCTGATCGTTTTCTTCAGACTTTCTCAAGCTTCTGCTGGCATACGAAATCACCCGTTTCTTTTCATCTTGAGCTTGGGTTAACACTGCTCCCAACCCTATCGTGCTGGCATCGGTGTAAAAACGGAATGGCAGACTGTAATTTGCGTAGGCTAGTATGGGTGGGGAATTCAACCGTGCTTTCAAAGTCTTAAACTGTCAAATGCCTCTTGACATTCACTGGTCTACTGGAACTTGGCTTTCCGTCTTGATTTCTCCAGTTTCTTTGGCATCTTCGTCAGGAGGTAAAGTGGGCCTGCTGTTTTAGAAACGTCCTTCACGAAACGCCGGTAGAAACCAGCCGGGCCTAGAAAAACTTCTCACTTCCTTGATGCTTTTAGGTGTTGGCCGGTCCTGTACAGCTCTGCACTTTTCTGGTTCTGCAGCAATACCATCAGCTGAAACATTATGTCCCAAATATCTCACTGAAGACTGCAGAAATTGACATTTCGCAGGCTTGACCTTGAGGCTGTATCGATGTAAGCGCTCCAGCACTGTACCTAACCTCAAAAGGTGTGTCTCAAAATCGTTCGAAAAAAACAATGATGTCATCTAAGTAAAGGAGCACTGACTCAAAATTCAAATCTCCAAGACAACTCTCCATGAGGCGCTGGAAGGTCGCTGGGGCGTTGCAAAAGCCCGAAAGGTATCCGGTTTAATTCGAACAGCCCCATATAAGTAGTGAAAGTAGTCTTATGGCGATTCCTTGGGTCCACGGCAACCTGCCAGTATACCCACTGGCTAAATTCAGTGTGGAAAATCGCGTTGCTTTGCTCAAGGCATCAAGTGACTTAGTTATTCTTAGAAGCGGATATGCATCCTTCCGGGTCCTTTCATTTAGTTGACGGTAATCAACACAGAGGCGTATGGAGTTATCCTTTTTCCGGACCAAGACGATAGGAGCAGCCCATGGACTACTGCTCTCCGTGATGACTCCTTTTTCAAGCATGGCTTTTAGGTCTTCCTTTACTTCCTGATACATTTTGGGGGTATCATACGGTACCTTTCTCTTGAGGTCTGCGCATCACCTGTGGGTATGGTGTGTATGATGGTGAAGTGCAACCATAGACACTCTCACTCTTAGAAAATACAGCTTGGTGGGTTTCTTAAAATTGTGAAAGTCTTTGAAACTGGTACGGAGAGATGGCGTCTCTGTCAACATCAAATTCTAAGAGGATGTTTCTTTGTGGTGACCCCTGCCTGTCTTTAGATTGTAATGACTGAATCCCAACTTCAAGGGTGCATGGTCCTACTTGAGTTAATTCTATGTCATCAGCTACTTGGGACATTAAATCAATTTTAGACATCTGGCCAAGAGGTGTGCCTTTCTCAAGAACGACATCCTCCGTTCTGGTATTCATCACACGGACACGAACTCCTTTATTTTTTACAGTCACAAGTGTTCTGGCCACAAAAAGGCAGTTGGGCAAGTTATTTTCATCTATAGGGTCAATAAGAGCCTCGAACTCATGGTCACAATCTTCAGGCAAACAAATGCACCTAGTGCTAATCAGCACTTCATGGCGGGCTTGAATTGTGACATGTCCTCTTCCCTTGACAATAACCACACCTACTGACCTAGCTGCTGTGTTTGCGTTGTTGTTTCCTCTTTGCTTTCCAGCTGTTGTATTACTTAAGACAAAACTTTGGTTGTGAAAACTTGGGCCATAGCTGTTGAATAACTGCTCACGACACCTACTTATAACGTTCATACCAAGGAGACAAGATACGCCTTGCAGCGGCTCCCTTGTAACAACCAAGACAGTAACATCCGTCAGTTTCAGGCCAGCTGCCTCCACATCCAGTTTGATGCACCCAGAGAATGGAACCGCAAACCATTAGCTTATGTGAGCTCAGCCATTTAAGAGGGCCTTTTTGAACAGTCCTTTTGGTAAAATTCTGCTGGAAAAATGACTCTGAGATCGTCGTGACTTGTGACCCAGTGTCGATCAAACACTCCGTTTCCACACCTCTTAGTTTGGCGATAGTAAGCATGTAGTCACCTATCATTGCTTGATTTGCTTTATCTCCTGTGTAATGATATGAGCCATGCACGTCAACAGTATCCACAGTCTGGCTCCCGACAATGGACGGCGCTAGTTTAACTGCTCTCCCTCCTGTCTCTGTTGTTTGGCCTTGGTCCTGCACTCCCTCTCGATATGGCCCAGCCGTTTGCAAAATCGACAAATGGGGCGTCCTTCAGCAGTAAATTCATCAGTTGGCCTCCTAAACCGTGATCTGGATTGACCTTGCAGAGATGCTTGGAGGTTGGACATCTGCTGTTGCATAGTTTCCAATGTCAATGTCATTTCCTGTTGCATTTTGTTTATTCTGTCTTGCAACCCCTGAACAGTTGCACCTGATTGGTCCTCGGTTTTCACTTGGTGTATATGATGGTGAGTTTGGGGTAATGGAGTATTTCTATGCTCTCATATTTACATTCATCCTCCAGTTGCAAAGCTTCCGCCTTAATCTCGACACATGTGAGGGTAAAGAATTAGATGATATCATGGCTAGAAGTAACTTAAAGTTAAAGCAAATACACAAAAATATTTGTTTAAAAAAAAGTATACTAAAGATTGATGGGCAGTTTGTTTCCTTTACAATAAGGATTTAATTTTATCATATTTTTTTTGTACACTTTTACTTCATTACACTAATATTTTATATGTTTTTAATATAACAACTTTGATTTTGACGTCATCCATGGATCAAGCGCGAAAAAAACTGACAAACCATATGCCATGCACACATCACAATGCACGCAGGTACTTTTCGCGATACCGGTACGTACGGACCGGTACGGTACCGTATATCATGCCGATATGCGTTTATTACTCATTGTTGTCTGAACATGACAGATTGAAACTTAAACTTACAGCATTTTTAAGGAATTACTGCCTAGCCTTATCGAGCCGTTATGCAATTACATTAACTTTAGCGATGGGCCTAGCCACATTAAGTCCCCGATGTGATGATTATTGCTGTCGACCGTTTAATAAAGGCTAGGCTAGCCAAATGCGTACGTAGTCGGACATCTGCAGTCCTAAACGATTTGCAATGTAATATTAACTAAGGTGAATCTAAGCCTACTTATTGAAGCCTAGTTTAGGTTTCGGATTCTCGGGTAGTATGAAAAAGGACTGAAGAATTACCAACTTAACCTATTCAAATTCAGACCTAACCGTTAGGCCTACATTCTTGCAAGACCAAAGAGTTGTTAATGAGTGCAATAGTTTGCCTGAGTGGTTAGTTAGCTCCATGTCTGTTCGCAATTTTAAGGTCAAAATTGATAAATTCTTTACTAGCTCTGGGCGTCTTTGATTTTTGTTTGTTTTGTGGTGGTGGTGTTAGTTTGGGCTTTTATGGGTGACTAATCCTTCTTAGCCCGTAATCTTGTTATGTTATGTTATGTTAAATGCAAGTTAGAACTTGACTAACAAGAATTTAGGCTATGACTTGCTTCAGAATAGCTGCCCAGACCTAACTTGATTCGCCTGATGGTTTATTGTGTATACTGCTTGAATTAACAAATCTTGTAAAAAATTCATGAGGAATACTGGAAACCCATATTCGTGAAATTAATATTATTTGCGCCAAACATAAGGTAAAGGTAAATAACTATGTAAGCTACACACTATAGTTCTATGTCAGGAAAAGCTATTAACTCTTATTATCAGTTTATCATGTTCAACCTAATGAATTGGGTAGCTTTGCCATGCCTATCTCAAAGCTATGAAGCTGTCTGGTGTTGAAGGGGAAAACATTTGTGTGGAGGGTAAAGGAAGTAAAAATTGTAATTAGTACAGGAAATACATATATTAATTGACTCAAACATCTGGTACAGGCTACATGAAATGGTGTGTAAACCCAGGTGTTTAAAACAGATCAAAACATATCACGGCAAGAAAAGTAACGAATACGCTGGCCTAAACTTCACTTAAACTGAACGGAACCGCCTTTTTAAACACGACTTATATTCGTGCTTCCGTGACCATGTTTCTCATAATGTTTAAGACATACTTAATCGCCTAGCTCTGAGCGACGGAAACGCCGGGCTCCGGGTGATGTAAACTCCATGTTTAACGTATTTTACAGCGTAAACATGTAATTTAATGCAACTGAAATGCCCCTTTCCTGGTGACGTAAACGCCGTGTCTAGGTGACGTAAACTGCATGTTTAGCCTGTTTGCAACGTTAAAATGTAATTTACTGCGACTTAAATGACTCAATCCTAGTGACGTAAACGCCGTGTCTAGGTGACGTAAACTGCATGTTTAGCCTGTTTGCAACGTTAAAATGTAATTTACTGCGACTTAAATGACTCAATCCTAGTGACGTAAACGCCGTGCTCCGGGTAACGTAAACTCCCTAATTAACGTGTTTACAACGTAAAAATGTAATTTAATGCAACTAATACCCACTTCCTGGCGGCGTAAACGCCGTGCTCCGGGTGATGTAATCTTCATGTTTAATGTGTTTACAACGTACAAATGAAATTTATTGGAACTTAAATGTTTCATTCCTGACGACGTAAACGCCGTGCTTCGGGTGACGTAAACTCCATGTTTAACGTGTTAGCAACATAAAAATGGAATTTAATGCAACTTAAATGCCCCATTCCTGGCGGCGTAAACGCCGTGCTCCAGGTAACATAATCTTCATATTTAACGTGTTAGCAATGTAAAAATGCCCCCGACGACGACGAGTGAACACACAATTACAATGACGGGGTCGTCGCCTGCGTATTCGGTTATGATAGTAACAATGCTATCATGAAACGCCTAATACGACCCGGACGAGAACACAGGTGCGACGTACGGACAGACATAACATCGACAACCAAGTCAAATGTCCACGGCCTTTGATAACCAGTTGTGGTGCACTGGCGTGTCTACCCAAGCCAGGCTTGAACCCAGGGCCTCGTGGTCTGTAGACAGGTATGATAACCACTACACCACAGTAGGTAGATATGTAAAAATGGAATTTAATGCAACTTTAATACCCCATTTCTGGCGGCGTAAACGCCGTGCTCCAGGTGACGTAATCTCAATGCTTAGTGTCTTTACAGCGTAAGGACGTAAAGTTGGTGCACAAGAAACATGGATTTTCCGTTGAGTATAACACCGGAAATTCGGTACTTCATTAAGCAAAAATTCTTTGCTTAAAGTGACGTCAACTCAATGCTTTATTTGTTTACAATGTAAGATTGTAAACTTGGAAAACCAGACACTGGCATATTTCACGCTCCCAGTCGACGAAAACTACTTGTTCTCTGCATTGGAAACTCGATTCGGACGCCAAAGTCGGAAACCTGTTTCTTTGGTCGGAAATGCAGCATAAATAGTCCAAACTGGTAATTATTGGAACTGAAGCATAACTATATATTTACTGCTATTAAATAAAACAAGATAAAAACTGTTTGTCATATATTTGGGTAGCTTTTATTATACATTTAAGATTGAGTAAAATCATAAACCTAGGCAATAAACGTAGGCAATATTATGGAACGGCATTATGACGAGCTTTATGGCTGTTGAATACTCTAATACAAACAGCTGTCCGCAATTGATCTTATAGAAAACTGACAAAATGAAAAATGTTGACTTAAAATTGACTAGACACAAAATGAGTAAATTGTTCAAATATTTATTGACCTGTTTTGCCTCGGAGCCCAAAGTGTTTTACGTTACATATCTCAGGTAAATACCTGAGTACGTGGTATAACATTTGGTCGTATAAGTTTTGTAGCCCTTCACGCCACGAGGGTCAAAAAGCTTTGCTGCTCTAATATGTCGGTGAAGTGCCCCTTTAACTTTCAAGTCTTCTTTGTGATTGGTCAGCTTTGCAGTTTTCCTATCTGTCTAGGTTGATATTGAGACTTAGAAGACTGGATGAGAGAAAAAAGATGCATGAGGCCAATTGATTAACATTCTTAAACACAAAGCATATAAAAAGGAAAAATAAAACCTTAACTTCAAAATATGTTAATTTTTCTTCAATTTAAAAGATCACTTGAATAATTATTGTTCCTACGGGTTATGCATTTATAAATTAATTACAACTATCATAAACAGATAAATAAACGTTTTTTTGTTTAATTACTTTCTAACTCACTAAAGGCTTCCCTATCTATATTTTGATGACTGTAGGACGTTATTCTTAACTTTTGAGGTTTAATTTGATAGTTTTTGCCATCCTCAAACCAAATTGTATTCGTATATTTTTCTTATGCCTACTTCAAGAATTTTATATAACTTTACATTCTTAGAATATTTTATCAAAGTTCATTTTCAAAAAGATAGAAAACGGATGATTTGTCAATTTCTGTATTATAATATTTTGAGCGATGACGAAAGTGATGGCTTTCAACTCTAGCAAAAGATTCAATACTTTTTAGAAAGAGACGTTTCTAGAATTGATGAAGGTAGAAACGAGAATATTGTGAGAATAAGATCAAAATAATTTTGTTTAAAATAATTTACCGAAAAAGTCAAAATAAAATTCGAGTATGCAGGTATGTACGGGTATTAAGTCATGCTGTCGAATTTTCTACATAACATTCGAAATTTCATATAACGCCATCATTGGGGCTAACGCCTTGGGCCTCTCAACCCTCATGATGACGTAATACACAGCTTCCAAGCTGTTACAGAGACACGGGGATTATGATTGAATTTAATCCCTGAATAAGATTTCCCAATGGACGAAAAATGACTGAACACTTTTCACCTTTGTAAGCTTACGTACTTATATCTTAATTTGATAACAAGGACATTCACACACTGATGAAAATCGAGATCACAATCGATCCTGAATGATCAAATTTATGACAGTTCGGGAGTAACCGAAAAACTGGGTACTTTGAAATACCTAAAAAATTGGGTACTTTTTTGTATTACGTCATCGCATGAGCCTACACATTTGACTAGCCCACACTGAACATATGGGGTTTTTCATTTTCCGCGCCAGATTGTCCAAACTTTCACTAGATATCCTGAAATTTTGGAGGCGGATAGTAAATACATATTCAAAACTTTTTGCCTCTGCTTTTTTTAATTCATAGTGGCGTTTTGAAGAAAATAAACAAAACAGACTGCCCATGATCTGTTTTATTCATTTTCTCAAAAAGGCGACCGTGAATTTCAATACATTTTGAAGAAGGAATGGACCTCTGATAAGTTTTCGGTGACAAACATTTAGAAAAAAAGAAAAAAAAGATTAATAAATAAAGATTGCGAGTAGTCTGTCCATTTCTATTCGACGTAATGATAATCCTCACACTTTGATGAGCCATATCGGGAGCGCTATAATCTTCAAACTTTAATAAACCATATCGGGAACACTAATTCCATAATATGAAGACTGTTTAACTATCTAACCAAACTTTAAAAGTTTGTCTCAAATACTATATTCATGTCTCAGTCATATATCAGTAGACGTTCACAGACCTTTGTAATGGTAATGGTACATGTGATTAATATGTGTAGTACTTTGGAGAACTGACCGATTTGATAGAATGTCATCTCATATAAATGCCAACAACCGTTTACGTCCCCTCTCTGACACCACACTTGTCAAATAAAAGTAATACTTGGCTTTTTCTTATAGTTTCTCATTTGGCTGACTCCGGGAAGATTGCAAATTATTTTCAACCTCCATGTGTGATTGTCACCCGACATGCCCGATAGCCAGATAAATGGATTGACAGCAGCTTGGCGATCGATCATGCTCTTCTTTTGCTCACATTCCACCCAATAAAGCCATTGTTTTCTGACGATGATTTTCTGAAATGCGAAAAAACACAAATTAAATAACAGTAATCAGGTAATGAATTTGATGAAAATTAGATGTGAACACGCGTGAGCCGGCTTAACTCAAGGGGGTATGGTGTGACCCATATAATGTTTTGTCGGGCACCAACATGGTACTGAAGAGGTATAGATTATACATTTATATTTTTGTCACAGTTCGCAAAAAGACAAAGTACTTCTGAAAATGCTTTAAAAAAAAACACCATGGTTATTCTATGTTATTTTCACGGCTGTACGAGGTAGGGAGTGATCCGAGCACTGCTCTTAATCGGACAGAGATGCAAGGACAACGGATGATGTTTGAGTCTAAGGGCACAGAAACCAGGGATAATATGATAACGTGTTTTGTGAGCAGTTATGATACGATTAAATGGAACATATTGGAATATGGTCCTATAAGCGGGAAGTAGGGAGAAAGAAAATTTGTTAAAAATCTAAAAAACATTTCACCCAAATAAAGGAAATTGTCCGAAAATTGAAGAAAACTGCACGAGAATTAAGGAAATTGCCCAAAATTAAAAGACATTTCTCGAACAATGAAGGAAATTCACCGACAATTTTTCGTAAATCGAAGAAGAAATATCCAGTACATTGAACTGTTAAAGGAAATGTCCCTAAAATGGAAGAAACTTTATCTAAAATTGAAGAAAATTTCTCCAAATTGAAGGAAATTTTCCGCAAATTTAAGAAAATTGACAGACTGACTGAAAATCGAAAAACAATTGCAATAATATGCATGGTGAGCGTGGCTTAACGTGAAAGCACTAAATGATGTAAACACCATAAACGATATTTCAGATTTATGCTATATGTGGTACACAGATGGGTCATGGTCTATACGTATGTTTTAATGTTGTGGTAGTGATGTCATGAATGCTTGCTGACAAATTCTTGAAATAGGATAAATGAGCAATCGTTTTTGCATCATACTTGCTTTGATGATGTTGTTCATTATTGTGCAAATGCTAATGTTGTCAACATTTTATTGATCTTCATGGTGGATATGGCTTATGAATAAATATGGAACAAATATTTTCTGATATGCAATTACATGACAGTTGATACAAATTTTGCAAATCAATCAGCTTATGGAAAAGCACTGGAATCACAAAACCTTTTGTTCTGGTTCAATTTCTTTCCTTTTTTAAGAAATTTTCCTCTTCTATTTTGGCGAAATCTGTTTATTTTTGTGAAATTCCTTCATTTTAGGGGAAGTTTCTTCAATTTTCTTTCATTTTGGGGAAATGTCCTTCATTTTGGTAAAATTTCTTCATAATTCTTCATATTTTCAACACCTGTTGATAACATAAGCATGTACAGAATAATAAACAAAATTATCGTGCCCAATATAACGCAAAATGGACATACAATAAGTTGTTCATTTATCACTTTTTCAAAATTTTCACTTTAAGCCCTTATCAATCAATATGCATAAAATCACCACCACAAACACGAGGTCATATCTGCATACCATGGGATATCTGTGTACCGTATAGCCTAATACCTTACTCTAGTTTACTGTTCTTGAAATACTGTGTTTACATTAGCTATTTACAGCAAAATCATATTTAGCCCCGGCCACTATGTATATTAATAATATTCAACATTTTTACTTCATGAACATGTACGCACCAGCTAACATCATGATTAAACCACACATGAAATAAAACAGACATGTGCTTCTTAAAATATGAACATTTTAAGATTTTTACATTAAGCCCCGCCTACTCATTAATATGTATGACATCAAAATTAACAGGGCACATCTGCAGACGTGGGCTATCTGTGTACCACATATGACATGAATCCAGCGTACCGTTCTTGAGATATCGCGTCTACGAGCTGACCGTCACATACACACACAGGCACATACAGGCACACCCTCCCACACACACACGCACACACACACACACACACATATATATATATATATATATATATATATATATATATATATATATATATACATAATATATATATATATATATATATATATAATATATATATATATATATATATATATATATATATATATATATATATATATATATATATATATATATATATATATATATATATATATATATATATATATATATATATATATATATATATATATATATATATATATATTTATATATATTTGACGTTTATTTATTCTAAAAAATTCCAAGTTAAGGCAATTTTCATTTCCCTTGTGCGTTTTGCAAAAAAAATTTTAAGCATAATTGTCGCAAATGGTCTTTTATTTTTTTCTCAATGCTTTAAACATAGATTAAGATTAGGTTAGGGTTAGGTTTAGGTTAGGTTTTAGGGTCAGTTAAAGGTGAAAAATTATATAAAATTATATATATATATATATATATATATATATATATATATATATATATATATATATATATATATATATATATATATATATATATATATATATATATATATATATGTATATATATATATATATATATATATATATATATATATATATATATATATATATATATATATATATATATATATATATATATATATATATATATATATATATATATATATATATATATATATATATATATATATATATATATATATATATATATATATATATATATATATATATATATATATATATATATATATATATATATATATATATATATATATATATATATATATATATATATATATATATATATATATATATATATATATATAGCTCAACTCCAAATCTAAAAGATAAGTTCCGCGCAATGGCCATTACAAACAAAACAAAATAGGAAAAAATGGCAATGTCTCTAGCCAACAGATTATTTTAAAAACCAAATATTTCGAAAACTCCTGTTTCCTTCTTCAGTGGTATGAACTTAAATGACGCTAGAAGATAACAGCGATGATAGCTTGCACGTTAGCACATTTCAAAAAGCGCCAAAAATCGTACGCGTAAAATAGGAGGCGCAAAAAGGAAAAAGCGCGCAGAGGATAAAAAAAAAAAAAAAAAAAAAAACCGGCGCCAAAATGCGCTACGGCACGAAAACAAGAGAAGGACTAATGAGACGAAGTGGAAGTGGAAACATTTTCCCTAAAAACAGAAAAAGGAGAAAGATAAGACAGGTCTTTATTAAGTCCATAGATGTGGCTCTTAGTTTTAATCATGAATTGCAATTCCAGCAACTTTCTGTCTTCTGTGCTTCTAAAGTTCCCCCTGATGAGAACCACCTTCAAATGTTCCAACTTATGTCTAGGCAAATTAAAATGCCCTGCCACGGGATAACCCTCACTGTCACCATCAAAATCGCGAATAGATTGCTTGTGGTTATTGAACCTCAATCGAAAAGAGGTTCCAGTCTCACCAATATAAGAAATTTCCGGACATTTCGAACACATCACGCAGTAAACCACGTTAGAAGAATCACAGAAAAAAGTTCCCGGTTTGATCACGTGATTCCTCAGGAAAGATACCGTCTCATCCGTGACTATGTGCATGCAGATTTGACAACGCGGCTTCCTGCAGGGTTTATTGCCTCGCCCAGGCATCCTGCGCGATATGTTGGAACGTACCAACAAATTCCTAAGACTCGGCGGCTGCTTTAGAGCCACAATCGGTGGTGCAGAGAAAATTCCTCCAACCTCTGGGGCGTGTTTCAATATCCCCCATGACGATTTAATACACTTCAAGAGAGCTGTATCTGTGTACTGTGCGAAACTACGAGGGGAATGCGTGCGGTCTTAGTCTTGATCTGATACTATAAAAGCTCACTGCGATTGACAGGAATAACCTTGTCCATGAATTTCCTTAACAGTTTCAAGGGATAGCCCCTTTTAAAAAGTGCCCCGACATAACGTTAAGTTGGATCTTGGGATCATGAGGGTCAGAACAAATTCTCTTAAGACGAAGGAACTGGCTATAAATGATAGATTCCTTAGTGTGTTGGGGATGATTGCTATCATAAACTAGGTAAGCATGATTATCAGTGGGCTTGGTGTATAAGGAGGTAACCAATGAACCCTCGCGGATTTTGACCAGAACATCCAAGAAAGGTAATTCATCCTGGGAAAAATCTTAAGTAAATTTAATGGACGGGTGATACGTATTCGCGAAACCAATAAATTCCCGCAACGAAACCTCGCCATGCTGCCAAATCATGAAGATATCGTCGATATAAGGGACATAAAAGGAAGGAGAGAGTGTGCACTCTTGTAATATCTTACCCTCAAGATCGGCCATAAACAAATCCGCATAACAAGGAGCCATCTTAGTACCCAGAGCGGTGCCCTTGATCTGGTGATAAAACTTATCATTCAATTCAAGGCAGTTATGAGTAAGAATAAATTGGATGAGTCTACCGATATCACGAACGACATTATCATCAAACGAACCAGATTGCCTGAGATGCTTAATACATGCCTCCACCCCATCCGCATGAGGGATATTCGTATAGAGTGAAGACACGTCCATCGTCACCAAAATAGCTGTATCGTCTATCCTATCTACCTCGCTCGATAACTGTTAAGGAAGTGAGTTTGTCTCCTAGACATAGCTAGGGATATCACGAAGGAGTGGTTGTAATTGAGTGTCCACATAAGCGGACAAGAATTTCGTGCAAGTCCCTTTACCTGAAACAATAGGCCTACCCGGTGGGATAACACTATAATCACGACAAAGGCCGACTAGATTGCTATCTATATCTACCTATATGGGACCTGTCTGACTCAGGTACCGTTCTCTCAAGAATACCTTGCAACTTATGTATTTTAAGTAAAGTATAAAATATACCGGTTTTGGGGTTAGGTGGGATAAGTTTCTCAACATCACTCTTAGTTACGTCATGTAAAACATTTACCAGGTTAACAAGTGCCAGCCTTCATTTTAAGTATGGGATCAGAATCCAACCTCTCATAAAAGGCCTCGTCAGCTAATTGCCTCTCAGCCTCCAAAATATAGTCTACCCGGTTTTGAATAAGGATTGCACCGCCCTTATCAGCGGATTGAATAATAACATTATCATTGCGTTGCAATTCTCTAATGGTACGCAAGTGATCAGAAAAAACATTAGGCGTGGGTGCTTTAGAATGTTCATTACAAATCTGAATCATTATGCAATTATCTTTTGAATTTTAAGTTTCAAAAACAGTCCCACTGTCCAAAGAGCCATGAAATGTATATTTCATTCTCTGCAATTCTTTGAAAATATCGTTTGAGTAACTTTGATGCTTTTTGGCGGAAATCAAAGTGACGTATAACTGTCTAAAGCAAATCATTTAAAATAAATATTTCAGTCTCACCGTTGTTGCATTTCTTTTACCGTTTTTCTAGGTGAGTTTCTTCTGTTGCTTCTCTGTCTTGTGTCAGGGAGATGACATATATGCCTAAATCTGTCATTTGCCAAAATCTTGCAAATTAGTATCTAATTTTGTAAAATCAGAATAAGAAAACCGGTAACAATTATGACAGGATAATAGGAATATCTCTACATTTCCTTGCGTAAACTGCTTTTGTTAATAGTTTTCTAAGAACACAAAAAATCATTAGAACTTAATGTTTTCTTGGCAAATAACATTTTCGGACTAAGTGCTCATGCATCACCAAAATGCATGAATATTCCTAATAGGCTTATGCGCAATCAAAGTTTCTTGTTCGAGATATTAGTTATTACTATAAATACTGACGTGCCAAGAAATAACTGAGAGGAAGTGCCGTCACTAGTAGTAGTATAAAAGCATGAATAATTTTACCGGTGACGTGTCAAAATACATTTTCTTGGGACAAGAATCCTTCTTTAAACTTTTATCTACACAATCATCATAAAAATGGAATTATGAATTGGACAACAAAAAATGGTAAACCTAGAATTCCTAACAGTATTGGAATACTTCTCCTGGGCCGTTTATCATTGACAAACAAACATGAAAAAGCGAAAAGTTCATTGATATATATATATATATTTTTGTATATTTATATTGAAAATGGTAATGACAGCAATAATGATAACAATAAACGATTCATTGAAACAGGCATCAACACTGAATGTGGCAAATATTAAATAAAACTTACCTTTGTATTAAAAAGTTACTTGCTTTTTCAATCGGAGTTGTCAAAAAATTCCCCGAAATAGACCGATTTTTCAGAAGGATATATCCCCTCCCCCTCCCCCCTCTTTTCCTCCTCCTTCCTCCCAAACCAAAAACTGTGGTGAAACGATTACTCAAAATTAATAATTTATTCACAGATTCGATTTTTCGTCGTAATATGTTTTCGAGTCTGGCAAAAATTTACCGCAACCTGAGTAAAATGGTCCCGTACGGACATGTAAGAAC
>JAIGNY010000006.1:162500-171929 GCA_020152595.1 Chiridota heheva | reverse complement strand
CATTACATAGGTTCGCATAATGCTACGCATAATGCTACGCATAATGCTACGCATAATGCTACGCATAATGCTACGCATAATGCTACGCATAATGCTACCCATAATGCTACCCATAATGCTACGCATGCGAACCAAAACTAACGTCACATCATCAATAAAGATTTGTATGCACAATGAACAACAGCAATCATAGTGTAAACTATCACTCAACATATAAACTTTCATGTAAATATGAATTTCTGAAAGATAGGCAGTAGCAAAGTACAAAAAAATGAATGTGAGAAAAGAAGTACTGTACCTTAGGCCCAGTATGTATTTCAGTTGAACTAACCAGAACACACCAAGTTAAATAGGCCTACACCTTATTCATTGATAGCATTAGGTAATTAAGGTCCAAGGTCCGATTAAATGAATAATTTAAAGCAGAGTATTATTCTTGAATTCCCCATATTTGCAATTTAATATTTTTGTAGAATTTTCTCCTTTTTACAGATCCTTAGCATATATAAGTAAGCATGTCTAAGAGTCAGTTTAGAGAAACTGGTAAATTCATTGTATGGCAGTACAATTTTAATTTAAGAATTTTGAATTTTTATTATGATTTCATTCCATGTTTAAGAATTTATTCCATTATCATGTTAGCACAAATATTCATGCCCAAATAACATAGTGACCCGGATTTGGGGCATGAACGCACGTGTCTTGAAAAAGTCGAACAACACACTGAAGCAAAAGTCAATGGGCTACAACACGTGTCTAAAAAACGTTGCACTAAACATTTAGTGCCACCCAATTTGGGATATGAAAACTTTTTTACTTTCGTCTAAAAAACAATCTCACATACTTTGATTCCTTCTTTAGTAATCCATCAAAGAAAGATTATGACAGGCCATTCGGAAGACAGTTTTCACTCTTCAAACAAAAAGTTTGTAAAAAAAAGTGGTGTGTGTTTAACCAAAACAACATATGCACACTTACATCTATGATAGCAAGCACATAGCGTTTGTGCATACTTATCTCTTACTGTGCATTCTGAGCTCCAAGTGTGTCATACGCGTACTGCACATATAAAACTTGAACCAGTACTGTAAGGTGTATTTTTGTAAGGTGTATTTGGTCTCCTTAAGCTTAGTCCTTATGCAAAATCACCATGGAGAAAGCGGCAAGACGTTATGGAGTAACAAAAAAATTAATTGATAAGATGTTCCATTTGTAAATCAATTTTGCACGCAACTCAATTTTGAACATTTTTCGCTCGCCGTGAATAGACCATCGCATGAGCAGCCGTTTAATGTTTTTGTATACTCCCATTTAATTGTGTATACCCGCATGATACGAGAAGTACACGAATACGCAGAAGTTAGTCATTTCATATGAGGTGGAGTGGGTGGACAAGCAGTACTGGTGGACGGAGTACAATTTAAAGTTTTAAAAAGTTCTATTGTCTAACAATATTTTGAATAGTAAGTAAATTTTTGAACCTTTTTATGTATGGTTTATTATTTGAGAAAAGGAAATTCAAGTGTTCTGTTCAACTTGGCCATTTTAAATTACCATTGGATTGCATAGGCATGCTGCTATTTAGTACTTCCCGTAGTACCGTCAGACTGATGCCAGTCGTGTAAGTATGGTGCTGATAGTGATTGCTGGCCGTCCGAGTGTACTACAAAAACCTGTACACCGCTGTACTGTTTTAAGCCTTGTGTTAAAAACATAGGAGAATCTCAATTTTAAGATCTTTGTGAAAACGAAACATGTTTACCTTTTTGTCCTACCCACAATGTTCATGATGTTTGAAACCCATCCATGTCTTCAAAAAAATTTCATGGTGATTTTTAATTACTTTTATCGAACACATGTACTTATACTGGGCTACTTTTCCTTCCGTAAAAATCTTCTGACGAGCTCTCAAAAGTATGGTCAAAGTTCAAAACACTGCTAACGGGGCTATAACATTTTAGCAGGGGTAATATGTTTTAGATCATTTGAGAAAAGAAAAAAAAAAGATAATACTTATAAAGTACAATTATATAATATAAAGATTTCTTGGTGTTTTGTTTATTTGTTTTCACACACAGATTTTATACTAAAATCATTTAATAAAATGATATACACCAACAAGAACAACCTTTAAAATTTGTTTAAGTGGCATTTATAATTCTTTTGTATATTTATGATATACCACCTGAAGAAAGTTTGAAGAAAAATAATTTGAATAGTAAACATTTTAAATAAACTTTCTTTATAATAACTTTGAGGAATCTGAGACTGTAAATAATACACTTTTCCTAAATCTTTACCCATTTAGCACCATGACAAGATAAAGTTCTCATTCATATTTTTGTTGTGAGAGTTGTGAGATTCATATTTTAGTCGCTATTTTCTAATCACGGCATGTTTGTTATTAATTTATTATATGTCCGCAAATAGGTTTTAGAATGTTCCACTAAAATGCAAGTTGATTTTTTTTCCCTGACAACATTTTCTTTGTGCATATAATTTTATCAAATAGTTTTGGTAAAAAAAAAAAAAAAACTGTGTCTGAAAACAAATAAATAAAACATCAAGAAATATTTAGATTATATAATTGTACTTTATAATTATTATCTTAATTTTTTCCTTAAATAATCTAAAACATATTACCACTGCTAAAATTGTTATAGCCCTGATGGCAGTATTTTGAACTTTGACCGTACTTTTCGAGACCTCGTCAGACAATTTTTACGGAGAAAAAAAAGTAGCCATACTTCAATAAAAGTAACTAAAATCACCTTAAAAACAGTTTTTAAGACTTAGATGGGCTTCAAACATCGATTTTAATCATTGTGGGCAAAAAAAAAGGTAAAATGTTTTCATTTCCATTAAGATCTTAAAACTGAGATTTTCCTACACTTTTAACACCTTGCTTAAAACAATACAGGAGGGTACAGGATTTTGTAGTACCCTCGGACGGCCAGCCATCACAAATTTTCGGTGGTATTGGTAATTTTTCTATAAACACTGAAGTTTTGTGAACGTTTTCCTTGGAACTATTTTTTTCGCTCAACTGGTCCACATGTAGGTCTATCAACTTTCTGTGTTAAACTGAATACAATTTTAGCCCAAGAATAAACATATTAATGAAAATAATAATCAAAAAAACGCATAAAAACCTAATTCTTTAAACTCTATATAGCAATTTACCACTATAGTATAAAGTTTTAAGTCTTTTTAAAAGTAAATAAAAGTGAAATAAAATATTCGTGAAACTAGCTAATTAAGGAGTCCAAAATTAATGATTCAATCTTGTAATCTACAAATTATCTTTGCGTTTTAAGCAATTTCTTTCAGATAAATATTAGAAATAAATCCAGTTATTACTCACTTTTTTCTTTTCTCTTCCCATTTTATATTTCTTAATGTAGAAACGATAATATGCTACACAACCTTACACGAGTTACACTGACATGTGCATTTTCGGTGACGTCGGTTCTACGTGACGTCATACTTGTGCGCTCTCTTCTAGCGTCACGCTGAGCATTTAGAGGAAAATGCTTGTATATAGGCCTAGTACCGGTACATTATTTTGATGCCCCATTTTTTTATCCTTTCCCCCTCCCCCTGGCTATGCCACTGTTGTGGTGATTACTAGATCGATAAAACAATTATTTTGGACCTCTGTATTTTCCCCCGGGTTCCCCGGCTGTAAAAGTCTGTCCCCACGGTTACCACAAAATTGTGGCAACGTGGGGGCAGCTTAGAAACCACAATAACTTGTTATGCGTATGCTTGATGTTCTAATTATTTCAACTAAATTGTATATCTTTTTCACAGCCTAGACAAGAATTGTATAAAGAGGAAGAGGACGAGCCGCCCGCTACTCCCCAACCCAAGAGGAAGAGGGAGAGACCGTTGAAGATGAGCCCAGGCCCCTTTTCCAGACCTTCCGCTGCAGTCTCGCCACCATCACCACTCAAAGAAAATCTGACTGCAGCGGAAAAAGCTGCCTTCAAAACCAGGGAGGAAGAGCGGAACGCTCGGCTGCAGGAGATACAACGGTCGAAGGTCATCCCTGCAGCCGATAAAGACTATCATCTGTGGGAAGTACTGGTGGAGAGTGACCGGGATCGACACGAGGTCTTCGGTAACTGGTTATGGGAAGACCAAACTAAAGTAAGTTGAATGAATATAGTTGCAATTTTTTTTTGTTTTTGTAATTCTATTTGCAGCAACAAGGTATAGCAGAAGACTTTACAAATTTGGACCTTTTCGGCAAACATTTCTTATGAATTCCATGTGGAATGAACAGAAGTGTCTTATAGATAATCAGCATAGTCTATCAACATAAAAGTAGCTGTGAAGCTTGAAATGGCTGAAATTGGGTCAGAAATAAACAAAAAACAGTTTCGTGCATAATAAATGAGGTAAATGACCTAATTTGCATATCATTTGCATAATTTCTTATTTTATTATTTGCAAATGATATTGTAAACATCTTGTTTTTCTGCATTCTATTAATTTGGGACTTCATAAAAGGGAAAAATGCATCTTTTTGGAAAATTTAGTGCCATACACTATTAGATAGATTATTCACAGAATCGGGGGATAATTTTTAAATCAAAATGTACCAAATTTTTCTTATTTGCGTCATTTGTTTTCTTCTGATTCCTAAAAATCCATGAATAGTATCAAATGAAAGGTCTTTCCAAGGACGATTCAGAAATTGTATCCATATTTTTTTGCTATTTAGCCACAAGGCACAAGCGTGTCATAAAGATAAAATGTTTGGAGAGCGAATATGCTAATTTAATGACCTAATTTGCATATTTGAATTCGGAAATCACATTTTTGGAAAGTTCAACTTGTTAGCTTTCATAAAAGTTGAACTTGTTTTGGTACAAATGGAACAGAAAGTGCTGAAAAAATCCTCTTTCCAAAAATTTCAGAAATAGCTTATTCTATTTTTGGAACCTTGGGAGAGTAAGGGTTAAGACCGGATACACTTAAACATTTTAAACAACACTTTTCAACTCTAAAAAAGGGCACTTATAAGAATTGCAAGGGAGAGAGGGTGTCTCTGGTTCTGCCTCTCGGACGAAGATCCAGCAAAACACTTAAACACTTAACCTATGATCTTGAATGGGGCAACGGGCAGCTTGCAATCAATCAAATCATTCAAACATGCAGATATATGTCAGATGAATTACAATATCAATCGTGTATATATAGTCGCACGTGTATAGAACAGACCCAAATACACTATTTTCATTTTCCAGGAATCAAATAAAACAAATGTATCTTTTTTTAAATTTTTATGAAAGGGCAAAACAAGTGGAATTGCATCAAAGCAGTTGACGGTGTAGTCTTCCCTTATCAAAATTAATGTGTATAAATATTATAAAAGGCAATAATAGATCATTTATACATTACGAATGTTTATTGTGAGCAATATGATAATAACAAAAGTCGTATGATTGATTACCTGGTTGAAAGACGGATATATACGTCCTTAAATTTCGCTAAAGTAAAAAACGATTTAAGTGCTATATAGCCACCAACGACAAGTAATTACGACTATGATTTGCAGGATAAATATGGAGATGAAAATTGACTCAGGTGGATGAACTTCATTTTGCTGATTAACACATTTGGTCTTAAAGGACGTCTGAACTAATCTTTAACAGTGCCTACCCAAACATTTGACTCCCGGAAGGCGCAATAGTCCTTATGCCACACACACGCACACAGACGCAAAAATCACACAATTTTGTCCCGTTCCAAAACGTATGACCCCTAACCCTTAATACGAGGTCATCATATGAGTGAATGGGAGGTGAAGGGGGAAGGGGGAGGAGGGGGTGAGGGGGTGACCATGTAGTGTGGGAATTATAGGCAGTTATTTGCCTATACAATAAAGTGACTACAGTATCTCATCCCCACATATATGTATATGTGGGTGATGAGATAAAAATGGATATCTGCTGGAATCTACGATGAAGTGCTGGAAGAAAGAGCTTAATTGACAGTGATATATAGGTTTGATATATATATATATATATATATATATATATATATATATATATATATATATATATATATATATATATATATATATATATATATATATATATATATATATATATATAATATATTATATACTTATATATATATGTATATATATATATATCTATTTATATATATATATATATATATATATATATATATATATATATATATATATATATATATATATATATATATATATATATATATATATGCCTATAAGTATTACCTTTATTAAGATATTTTGATTTCGTGACATCATTTCTTCCGTTTGAAAGTGCACTAGACTGAATAGTGAGGGCGTATTTCTAGGGGGTCCCTCAAAAATCAAATGCTTATCTAGCATGCAACTGTACAGCAATATTCTGGTAAATATGGATATTCAAGTGACCGCTCTGCTTTCACGTTTCATGTGGGCTATAGGCATGAAGTTTATGTGTCTGTTGCGGATAATGTATCGCAAAAACAAGCGCCTTTCTTTTCGGTCTAGAGCTCCTTAAACATTTGTAGCTGTTTAAATAAATATAGAAGACTGATATCAGATTTGTAGAAAATTGTTTGACTCAAAAGAAATGACTCACGCGTATAGTTTTTTCACCCCTTATACCGGTTCATCATCAATTCTTCGTATTATTATATTTGTATAATTGTGGCGTAGACAATCATGGCCAATTGTAAGGACAAACTCGTATCACAAACAGTAATCAAAATTTAATTAATATTTCGTTAAAGTGTTTGTAAAAGCAAAGAGTTAAATTTTTCGTATTATTATAAGTGTATAATTCTGAAGTCGTAGGCAATCGTGGCCAAAAGTGCAAGGACAAAGCCGTCTCACAATCAGTGTCGGCGCTACGTGGGGGAGGGGGGGGGAGGGGTTTCCCATGAGATTGCTTTGTCCCGACTTGCCCCACAAAAAAGTGTTAAAGTGACATTTTTTTTTCGATTTATAGGCTTTTTCCTACCATAAGACAAAATTGTTCTTGTCTTTTCCTCCATAACCAAAAGCATGGCGCGGCCGATGCCCAAAAAATCCCACAAAAGATCAAACCCATAAGTAGTCCTTTTCGCCGCATAGTAGGTATAGATCATTTTAATTATGAATCGGCAATTGTATACTGGGGTAATCGTTGCCAATCAAATACTGTGGGATTATTGGCCGCAGACCGTTTGTACATTTTATGCAGAGATTGGAATCAAGCGCACTAAAAATACATCAATACGCTAATCATACGGGTATTTGAAATTCTTTACACACAAAGATTTAATATAATTATATTAGTTTTAATCATGTAGGTCTTTTTAATCAAGATTAATAATCATTTTATTTCTAAGAAGAGCACATAAACAACTATTTCTTTTTACAGTACATGCAGGACGAATATAAATAAATATAAGCCGAATGACGTCACGCTCTGGCAATCACGTACACGTATTGTTCAGTGGCGCAACAATAGGATGGGTAAACAGCACGGGCCCCGAACAAAATTCAAGATTTGGGGGGCACGACTAATGACACTGCAATATGTTTGTTATCTGGTTATAGGGCCCCAAACCCTAAATTCCACACGGCCCTAGACCTTTAGTTGCGCCACTGGCATTGTTGCTTTTCATCCAGCAAATCTCGTCGATTGGTTGGTAACTAAAGGGAAAATTCCCCCAGAAGTTGATTGGGCAAAGCACTGGAGTAATCACGTCCAGCTAAACTCGGTTTTGATAGACAATTTCAAACCGTGTTTACCCAGAGAGCGTGGCGTCACTCGCCTTATACTACGTTTCAAGACAGACATTTACTATTTTCTTTTGTTTTTAATTAGCTGACGTTTTCTTTTTTTGTTAATGACTGCTGACGTTAATTGATACACATAGGCCTAACTGTACAACGTATTCTAATTCAGTAAATGTTGTTAGTGTACACTTAACTAATGTCTTATAGTAGATGCGCGTGTACAGTGAGTATGTGACTAATAACTAACTTCACCCAACTTTACTATAACATGTATAAATGATCTGGAGGCTTTCTTGAGTCTGTGTAAAAATGGAGATGATCCCTTAATAACCAGATAACAAAACAGCAAAAGTAAACAACAAATTGCAGCGAAATAAAAAGTAATATCATAAGCTTGAAATGAGCATGTTGTTACAAATTCTTATTAACAAATCGATGAGGAACTTGAAGGCTTGAAGTTTTTTCACATCAAGGCTACCAAATTGCAAATGGTTTCACACATTGTAGCCTAGGCCGGAGTACACTAACGTTACATTACTGTAGCCTGGCTACCCAACGCACATTAGTTGTTCTGCTCCCTAAAGTTTCAAACAGTCAGACTCGACCTGATAAATAATCAGGTCGGGTCTGATTTTTCCTCTTTATTTTCCTTATTCTAAAAACCTTAGTTGTTGTGGAAGTTGGTGCTGAGTATCATATTAGCAATAGACGAAGTCCTTATTGTGTGGTTATTTTAATTAAGATAAATTGGTCTCACTATTTGCTACAGCAAATTTGTGGTTATGATTTGCTAGAACAAATTTGTAAGGAGAAGGACAATTCATGAATGGCCTATGATTACCACAGCAACGCTTTTCAAAAGCAATTAATCGCTACGTACATATCTAATAAAATAAGATTTTATAAGCAACTTATTCTTTTTCCTAAATAAAACTGAAATCATTGCCCATACTTGTCAGCGCTTACGTCGGTCAATTAAGGCTAAACCAACGGCATGCGTACGGCGTTAGCTTCAGATCAGACTTCAACAACAACTGGCACAATTATGATAGCACATTATTTAAGGTCTACTAAAATTGTTCAAGACATTTACTAGTTTTGGTCATTTATCCCTTATCAAAAAAGTTGTTTGCGTAGTATTTTTCTTTAAATATATTTAGGCCCAAGTTAGTGAGCGCAATACATGCCTGCCTACAATCTAACGCTGCGCTAAAGTGTTGTCGTCCTGCATGTACTGTAAAAATAATTCGTTGTTTTGGGGTTCTAGTTAGAAATAAAATGAAAGTTAAATCTTGATGATTAAAACTAAGATAAATATATTTAATCTAAGTGGTAAAGAATTTCAATTCATACATTTTTAGGTTAAATCAGTAGTTTGCTTTATTTGTATTGCCCTCTCTTGGAACCAACATGGGTGGAAAGAGTATCACGCTCTGAAGTATAGGTTCTACTCTCGGCCTTCGGCTTTTATGAAAGATATAGGCCAAATGAAGTCACTCTGAGAGAGAGAGAGTTGAACACACAATTACAATGACGGGGTCGTCGCCTGCGTATTCGGTTATGATAGTAACAATGCTATCACGAAACGCTTAATACGACCCGGACGAGAACACAGGTACGACGTACGGACAGACATAACATCGACAACCAAGTCAATGTCC
>JAIGNY010000006.1:0-157500 GCA_020152595.1 Chiridota heheva | reverse complement strand
TTTGAAAGTTGATAACAAGAAATTTTATAACCTTCCTTTTTACCTTTTTTGGATTAGTTTTCAATTTGACATCGGGATGGTGGTTGGACTCTGAGTCAAGGCCTGAAGAATAAGTTTGAAGTGCCTCATATGAGTTAGTACAATTGATGGAATTGTTAGTTGAGAAGAGAGAATCGGAGGTTCATGAAGTCACAAGTATCACATATCCAGGTACAGCTAGAATGCATGAGGTCGCTGTATTTTCAGTCATCCATGTTGCAGCACTTCTAAATCTGAATCTGAATAGGTTAAGTCGGCAAAAATCCTTCTAGAGGACATGAACGCCAACACTTAGTGTGGATCCATTGATCACAATTGTCACACTCAGTACTGCTTTATCAGATCTCCTACACTGGAGTCCACACAGGCCACAAGAAGGTGAACAAAACCAATTATCGGTTGATGATGCAAGGGTGTTGTAAGCTACATTACTAATGCCTGCACACTTAATATGCACCCAAGAGTCACAGTAAAAAAAATCATGTACAAACAAACAAATAAACAAGTTTATCATCAATTAATACAAAAAAAAATATCGCAATAGACAACACCGAGATCCCTTTTCTTGATCAAGATTGGAACTATTCATGCAGTAAATCAAAAGGCACATTGCTCTGATCTGCGATAACTTTGACCAAAAGCTACGCCCTGATTGGGCATTAAAACGTTTGAAAAAGAGCAATAATTAAAAAGCGGAAATGACGTAATTTAAATCCTAACCCGCGGGAAAATTAACAATTGTGCAGTGCAGTCGATCGAACATACATACATTGCGAGGCTGGTAAATAAAGTAACGTAGGCCTTGGCCTAGACCTGCTTATATTTACTAGGCCTCTGTAGCTTGAGCCGGAGAGTAACAGACTGAAATTTTATGCAATTAATTTACACTGCGTGTCTGACAGAAGGTGGAAAAGGAGAGGATGGAGTGAAAACGCAGTATGATGCAATCAAAGATCCAACACTGAGAAGACTATCAGGTAGGACCCATAACTTCAGCACACGGGCGTTCCTAGTAGTAGCAGTAGCATTAATGGATAATGGCAAGCTAGGCCTAGACCATAGGGGCACTATCGTTACGGTCATAAAAGAAAACACGAATTTTTGTTGTGACGCCTGGCAAATGTTAGTCCGATAAACATCTGACCGTACTATTTAGTATCGCTAGTATCATGACTGCGAATATGTATTGCATGATAATGCAGGCGTAGTGCGTAGCATGATGTAGGGCATACGGATGTTATCTCACTAAGAAAATGTAGGCCTATATTAAATACCATTGACCCAGTGTAGCCCCGCTGGTCAAGATTCTAACAGTCCTTAAAAAAATGAGCATCATATCTGAGGCCATTATTGAGTTATAGTTGAGGAGATTGTGTCCTGTTACAAATTATCAATTGGTCAACAATCTTCTAATGTAGATGAATTCTTATTCCTGTATGTTATGTATCTGTGCGAATTTATGTAAAAGGAACTGCTTTATTCAAACGTATCTTTATTCTCATCTGTGCGATCAAGCAAACCCTAATGTTTACCTTTTCCAATACTTCAGCCATATGTCACAAACCCATTAGTTATTTCAAGCCCATTTTCAAAAGAATTTTTGCATTCTATCACATAGGCCTACAGCATGAGTGGCAGATATTTTCTCAGACTTTCAAGAAATAAGTTTTATAACAACTGATCTCTAAAAGGTCACTTTTGTAAGGTCATTACCAGTAGGGGCCTATACAGTACTATATACTGTAGGCCTACATCAAACTAGATTTTACTTCAAAGTGGTTTGTTTTTTCACATTTTAAACTTTGATATGGATTTGCATACAAGTTCTGCTACTGTAAGTACACACATAAACACAGAGAATAGATGTTTACAAATTTTATAAAATGGAATTCAAATAAAATTTTAATCAAATAGATATCATAAATGTATAAGCTGTGTAAGAGCTTTTACTGAAGTATCTGCAATGACCTCAAGTATGTATGGCACTAGGCCTACTGTATGACAGACCATATAGGGATAGTAGGCTCCGCCTTTGAATATCCTGACTTTTCCAACTCTTTCGTGAAAGCCAACAAAGTAAAATTCAGTCTCATGACGCATACCAGCATGAAAAGTGGGCAGAATTTTCCTACCAAAAGGGGGGCAATGTCAAAAGTTTGGGGGGACAAAATCACGCTTAGATGCAAAAAATAATCTTACAAAAGGTTTAAATTTGGGAACAGTCAGAAGAGAGAGAGAGAGGGGGGTTGCCTTTCTTTCAATTTTCCTTTCAAATCCAGCTTGTGTTCATGAACAACGGTGACCGGTATGGTTAATATTCTCGTTTACATTCACCATGTGGTATATGTTACGTATTGTTGTCAATCTTGTTCATACTTCCAACATCAAGCTTTGTTATTATTGGTAAGCATGCTAGTTGTTCGATTTAGTGGTGTACGCCCGCGGATTCTTTTGACGCTTGGACGTTCACAGTGTTTTCTTACCGGCGCTAAATTTACTGCCGTAATTGTCAAACTTCTTGCATTGGTACTGTACTGCTCAGTATCCCTTCAATCAAATTTTCATCTTTTTTGAGATATGGTTTCCATACCTGAACTCTGTAGTGTACTATTGATTTCAGAAATGATTTATGCAAACTGATGATAATTTTGCTGTTCTGTAAGTTCCTTTTGATTATTTCCATCACTTTTGCTTGTCTTGAGTAGTGCTATTATAAACCTTTACAGTAGGCCTCTTTCTTCTTTTTTGTTGTTGAAAGTAGTTTGATTATTCATCACATCCCTTAGGTAGGGATTATTTAACAATTCCTTTATCCACGGCAATAGCTTTCCTTCTACACTGTAAGCCTCTACCTCTACACTGAGTAGCACAAGATCAAAAGCTCATATCCAAATAACGAACATCCACTTGTTCACCATTATCAATTTTACTTGTCAGGTGATTTCACTATTCCAAAAGATTTGTTACACGTGATTGTTTCCTTCTAAAGCTGTATTAACTGTTTCCAATCAACGTGGTATTCTATGAATTATCTGTTATTTAATCTTTTATTTCTAACATCTCTGAAAATTTACCAGGTATTCATGCAGGGTCTGATAAATGAATATGAAAGAAATTTGTCCACCCACCAGTGATTCTTGACATGAGTTTGTTTATCTTCAAAATATCTGAGCTTCATACAAGTATTAAAGTAACTGCTTTGTCAATATCTCTTTTCTGCTTTGTCTGTTTGATTGTCTTTTCTCTTTTGACTCTAGCTTCTTTGTATTTGGTATTTTATTGGTCACTATAAACTGAAAATCATAAAGCTGTTATTCCTACAGTCTCGTACTCTATCCTTTGCCAGTGCATCTTTTTTTGCTTTGAATACTAAGACTGTGCCTTGGCAGTATATAAGTGACCCTAATGGCAAGTTTGTTTCAACTAGCATTGAAACAAATAAACCAACAGTTGAAGTTGGTGTGATTAGCTCTGTTTATCTTTCTTGCTTGGCATAAGTCAACTAAATTCAACTTCTTCTTACTATGTTACTTATTACTCTGCCTCATTCACACCTGAAGATTATTGCAGAGCCATGAATGAACATGAACTGTAAAGCTTATTAACTTCCATGTTCAACCTTTTCCTTTCCATACAGCCTTTTCATGGCACCTTCAATATATTTCAAATGTAGAAGACACATGTTCTTTGATATTTCAGACTGCAGCTCTGGTGTGATTTAATACGAATGAACATTTGAATACATCTCAGGATAAATCATTCCATATGTTCCATTGTGTATTGATTGTTTTGTGAGACGATTTGTGTTTCTTAAGCAAACTGCAATGAAGTATTAACTATTAGTGCTACAAGTACTATTCAGAATTTGCATATGTCTGACAAAATAAAAAACCTATTTTGACATAACATACCGTAGCTTCAAAAACATGTCATCTGAATGGATCACAGTTTACATCCTTAAGTAATCCTGCTCATGGTAAAAACAGGCTTGCTCATAGTAATACCGTACTTGCTTGTGGTAAAAGCAGACTTGCTCATGGTAAAAACAGGCTTGCTCATAAGAATACAGTACTTGCTTGTGGTAAAAGCAGACTTGCTCATGGTAAAAGCAGACTTGCTCATAGCAATACAGTACTTGCTTGTGGTAAAAGCAGACTTGCTTATAGCAATACAGTACTTGCTTGTGGTAAAAACAGGCTTGCTCATAGCAATACAGTACTTACTTGTGGTAAACGCAGACTTGCTAATGGGAAAAGCAGACTTGCTCATAGCAATACAGTACTTGCTTGTGGTAAAAGCAGACTTATTCATGGTAAAAGCAGACTTGCTCATAGCAATACAGTACTTGCTTGGGGTAAAAGCAGACTTCCTCACAGCAATACAGTACTTGCTTGTGGTAAAAGCAGACTTGCTCATAGCCATACAGTATTGCTTGTGGTAAAAGCAGACTTGCTCATAGCAATACAGTACTTGCTTGTGGTAAAACCAGACTTGCTCATGCTCTAGTCATTTCTGTCTTTGACAGCACTTCTGGTGTTGATTCTGGTGTTGACTGCCAACCAACCATACCCTATTTGTTAAGCACTGTGCACCTTCATGTTGTTTTAAGGGGTTCTCTTTTTCTCTTTCCATCAAGTTACAATTACCTGTGGTCTTCAAATTCTTTCCCCATTACTTAAAAAGAGGCCATCATCACCCGAATCCCCTAAAACTAACAAAGACAGATCCAACCCAAAAAACTACAGACCCATTGCTCTTACCTCCTGCCTCTGTAAGGTCATGGAACGTATGGTCCTCTACAGACTCTGCTGGTACCTCGAGAGGAACTCCATCCTCTCCCCCACTCAAAATGGCTTCAGAAAAAAGAAAAAAAAATGCCTGGACCAGGTCCTCAAACTCGACACCTTCATCCATGAATCCTTCATCAGAAATCATCATGCCATCTCCATCTTCTTCGACCTCCAAAAGGCCTTCGACACCACGTTGTGTTATGGTTTCCTCAGGGACCTCCACTCCTCTGGCCTCCGAGGCTCCCTCCCCACCTTCATCCAGAACTTCCTCCACTCCTGCCACTTCGGAGTAGGTGTTACTCATTTGTAACTCCTAGTCTCAAAGGTACACCCAACACCTGGGTGTCCCCCAAGGCAGCATCCTCTTCCCCACTCTCTTTATCCTCAAAATGAACAGCATCACCAAAACTCTCACCCCCAACATCAAAAGCTCTCTCTGTGTCAACGATTTCACTATTTACCCATCCTCTCCATGCTTCCATATTCTCCAAAATAACCTACAACACTGTCTGGATAGTCTGGCTCACTGGAGCAACTCCAACGGTTTCAACTACTCAAAAGACAAACTGTTCTCATCCATTTTAACAACAGCAACTCCTTCTTCCTCCACCCCATTCTCCACCTCAAAGATTTCATAATCCCCAGTAAAGACAGTTCTTGCTTCCTCGAAATCACTCTCATCTCCAAACTTTCCTATCTCCCCCACATCAACTTCCTTAAAATAAAATGCCACAAAATTCTCAATCTCCTCAAGGTCCTCTCAAGCACTGACTGGGGAGCAAAGCGGCTCACTCTAGGCTGGATTATGGCAATTTCATCTTCGCTTCTGCCCGTAAATTTTAGTTGAAACACCTGGAGGTCACTGAGAACACCGCCCTAAGGCTTTGCCTTGGCGCCACTCACACCTCCCTTATCACCAGTCGCCATGTTGAGACCAATGAACTCCGGTTCGACCTCCGATGCATGAAGGCCGGCCTCAACTTTGCTCTCCGCATCCTCACTGATCCACGTAACCCTTAATTCCATTCCATCCGTTCTCCCTCCTTCACCAACCTCTTCAATCTCAACAAACGCATCCTTCTACCTTTGACTATTCACTCCCCCGCCAAGGTATCTTGGTCTTTCCTCAAGCTCTTCACAACCCAGCCTTCTTCCACTCTAAATACTGCCAACTCTGTAGACATTTCCAGGACTACTCCTTCCTCTTCACTGACGACTCCACATGGGAAGGCTCTTCTGCCGCCGCCTGTCCTGGCCTCACCCTCTCCTTAAGGCTACCCGATGGCACATCTAATCTACCAAAGCGAAAGCCATCCTCCTATCCTTAAACTTGGTAGAACTCTCTTTCCGCCCCCATTTCATCATCTTCTCTGACTCAAAATACGTCCTCACTGGCATCCTCAACATGCTCTGGCCCAACCCTCTCATTCTCCAAATCCTCAACAAACTCCACACTCTCTCCTCCTTAGGAAAAAACATTGCCTTTCTTGTTCCTATTCCACACTCAGACCTCCGTCTCTCCATCTCCAACTACATACAAAAAGAAAAAAAAAAACTAGCAAAACTTCTGGAATCACGAAACTAGTAACAAACTCCACACCATCAAACCCAAAGACGGGACCAACACCCCTTTGCACAGTAGCAACCGCAGGGAAGACATCGTTGTTACCCGCATCCACCTCGGCCACTCCTCTCTTACTCACTCCCATCTCTTATCTGGCTTCCTTCTCTTATCCGGCTCCCACCCTTCTCTGCCCCACTTGTAACACCAATCTCTCCATCAAGCATATCTTTGTAACCTGTCCCTTATACCAGAACTCCAGATCTCTTCTCTCCTCACTATCCTCAATCTCGGACCTTTTCAAAAACAATTCTTCCTCAAACATCATCAACTTCCTCCGCAACAACGACCTCTTCCACCACATTTAACTCCTCCCTTCACCCCCTTTCTACACCTAACCTTACTTGCCTCTTTTTTTTCTTCCCTTTTTCTGTTTTTCCCCCTTTTCTCCCTTACAAACCTTCCTTTCCTCACTATCCTAAATCTTACACCATAATTGATTAACACCCTCTTGGCACATTTGACTCTGACTGTCGCGGTGTCATTAGACATCAAGAAACCAAACCAAATCATTAAGTTGTCATGTGAGAGCAGTGTTACCTAAATTGTTTGGTCTCTCTTGAGAATGTGCCCAATCCAGTTCTATCTCCTTTTTCTCAGTTCAGTATTTGTGTTAGTGCATCCAAGGATTTTTTTGGCCACCTTATGATGACAGTTCTTAGTCAGCTATTTTGGAAGACGTTTGATGTCTTTTCCTCAGTTTTGTTGTAAGACTGGGACTTAGAAATACTATTACTGAAGCTCAATACATTTTCATTTTCTTAATTGTTTTAGCTATACTTGTCCTGTATGCAAATCGATGTCAAAGTTTAAAATGTTGTAAAATGAAAACTAAAGAAGTTACCATTCCCATGTTTGACTGGGATCTGGTTTGGAGGTACATATATGTACAGTATTACAGGCTTCTACCAGGCTTTTTAATTAGGGACATAACCTTGCGAAAAGTGATCTTTTAAATTTCTATGCATATAATGGTATTCAAATTTCAAGCTCACACATTTCTTGCACCATTAAGAATTGTCCTTGGACTGTTATGAATGTCCATTTCTGGATTCCTCACCTCAGAAAATTTCTCAGTATCAAATTTTAACAGAATAAGATGAAAATGTAAGAGGAAAATTTAGAGAGAAAATGAAATGATTTCCAGCCTTAACAAAGACTTATGTGTGGGTGCATGTACATGTATGATGTTGTTATGGTGAGGTTTGTAACAAAATATTTTGGCTTCCAAATGAATGGAATATTAGTCTAATTTAAGTAAGTTTCTGGGCATTTCCATAAGTTATATTGTAGTAAGTTTAATCTGTGTAATGAATCAAATTTTTAAAGAGAAATTCACTCGATTAAGTTTCGATCAATTTATGGTTGCCTGGCGGGCATATCAACTTGTAAATCAACTAGCCCGGACATAAATATTAGTTGGTTTTGGACTGGCAATTTGTTGAACATTGCCATAGCAACAACACCATAGATGGGTTTTTTTCAGTATATAGTTGGGCACAGTATCTCCATTCCCTCTTCCCCCCTTCCCCACTTCCATCAGCCTGAGGCTTGGACCTGCTTTTGTATGTCAAAGATGAAATGTTGTTATCCTAATTGATCTCCCTAATGTCTTCTCCTGTAATGCTTTTCATAATCTTTTACCATAAATGACTATTCTCTATAATGCACCATCCCCCCCCTTCCCCTCTTCGTGGTAAAATTTAAGACCTGCTAAACCTCATATGTTCTTCTGGTGTTGTGGTGTGGTGTTGTGGGGCCCTCAGGCCATGCCTTCTACCCCAATTATTTTATTGGGTGGCTTAGTACCATTTTGGCCTCCCATATAGATAAAGGTCTAAGAATTTTATTTTGTAGAGTAGGATACATGGCACCATTTCGCCTGCTAAGTTGCTTTACTTTATCTAAGTACCTTTATATTCTCTTAGTACCTTTCTATGTACTTATGGTTATCATGTCTTTATACCATGCACCTTTGCCTTGTGATTCTATTACCATTACAAGTTATAATATACATGTCCATTATCTATTGTATCAACACATTGTATGCCAAAGCTAAGTCGCCTGCTTGGTATACATTACTTATTGCATTCATTAGGTCCCGTGCTTTGGCCGCTGCATTACTGCCTATGGTAAAGTTAATGCATATTGTGTTCCTAATTATTCACAGGGTATCTTCTGCCCAGCTCATGAGCATCACCTGCCGTGCCGACTACTTCGGTAGTCTTGTCTGCTCATTTACTTATTCGATCAATCGACCAACCAGCAACGCATTCCAAACTTACTTGGAATGTTTCTAACTTACTTGGATTGTTGGTATATCCTACTCCTAACACTAGTGATGGCATATCCAACTACTTTACCTGCGACATCTCGCTTCTCCGGTGATTTAGGTATACCAACATGGGCCCCATTGTATTTATTTACCATTACATCTTTATTGTATTGTAGCATATTCTTATACTAGCACACACGCTCTGCCTACTTACTTAGTTACGCGTGTATCCATAGGGATCCTCTTTATGTTTTCATTTACAGGACCCCCAGGGTGACAGCAGCTTCCAGGCCACACCACGTTATCCAAACCGGTGGACTATAAGGTCAGTCCCCACAACTTAAGTAAGCAGCATACTTATGGTAACTAAAGTAAGCATAATACATACGGTAACTTAAGTAAGCAGCATACATATGGTAACTTAAGTAAGCAGCATAAGTAAGTAAGCATACTACGTACGGTAACATTAAGTAAGCATAATAAATACGGTAGCTAAAGTAAGCAGCTTATGTATGGTAACTTAAGTAAGCAGTATGTGTACGGTAACTTAGGTATGTAGCATACGTACGGTAACTTGAGTAAGCAGCATACGTACGATAACTCAGGTAGGCAGCATAAGTACGGTTCCTAAGTAAGCAGCATAAGTAAGTAAGCATAATACGTACAGTAATTTAAGTAAGCATAATAAATACGGTAACTAAAGTAAGCAGCATATGTACGGTAACTTAAGTAAGCAGCATACGTACAGTAACTTAAGTAAGCAGCATAAGTATGGTAATTTAAGTAAGCATATGTACGGTAACTTAAGTAAGCAGCATACGTACAGTAACTTAAGTAAGCAGCATAAGTATGGTAGCTTAAGTAAGCAGCATACCTACGATAACTTAAGTAAGCAGCATGAGTACGGTTACTTAAGTAAGCAGCATACGTACGATAACTTAAGTGAGCAGCATATGGTTACTTAAGTATTAAGTAGCATACGTACGATAACTTAAGTAAGCAGCATACGTACAGTAACTTAAGTAAGCAGCATAAGTATGGTAGCTTAAGTAAGCAGCATACCTACGATAACTTAAGTAAGCAGCATGAGCACGGTTACTTAAGTAAGCAGCATACGCATTTATAACTTAAGTGAGCAGCATATGGTTACTTAAGTATTAAGTAGCATACGTACGATAACTTAAGTAAGCAGCATATGTACGGTAACTAAAGTAAGCAGCATATGTACGGTAACTTAAGTAGCATGATACATACCGTAACTTGCAAAATAATCGCATGTAACTTAAGTAAGCAAAATAAATATGGTAACTAATGTAAGCAGCATAAGTATGGTAACTTAAGTAAGCAGCATACCTACGATAACTTAAGTAAGCAGCATACGTACGGTAACTTAAGTAAGCAGCATAAGTATGGTAACTTAAGTAAGCAGCATACGTACGATAAGTTAAGTAAGCAGCATAAGTACGGTTACTTAAGTAAGCAGCATACATACGATAATTTAAGTAAGCATATGTACGGTAACTTAAGTAAGCAGCATACGTACGATAATTTAAGTAAGCATATGTACGTTAAGTTAAGTGAGCAGCATACGTACGGTAACTTAAGTAAGCAGAGAGAGAGAGAGAGAGTTGAACACACAATTACAATGACGGGGTCGTCGCCTGCGTATTCGGTTATGATAGTACAAATGCTATCACGAAATGCTTAATACGACCCGGACGAGAACACAGGTACGACGTACGGACAGACATAACATGGACAACCAAGTCAATGTCCACGGCCTTTGATAACCAGTTGTGGTGCACTGGCGTGTCTGCCCACCCCAGGATTGAACCCGGGGCCTCGTGGTCTGTAGACAGGTATAATAACTGCTACACCACGGTAGGTAGATAAGTAAGCAGCATAAGTATGGTAGCTTAAGTAAGCAGCATACCTACGATAACTTAAGTAAGCAGCATGAGTGCGGTTACTTAAGTAAGCAGCATACGTACGATAACTTAAGTGAGCAGCATATGGTTACCTAAGTAAGCAGCATATGTATGATAACTTAAGTAAGCAGCATATGTACGGTAACTAAAGTAAGCAGCATATGTATGGTAACTTAAGTAGCATGATACATACCGTAACTTAAGTAAGCATTATACGTACGGTAACTTAAGTAAGCATAATAAATACGGTAACTAATGTAAGCAGCAAAAGTACAGTAACTTATGTAAACAGTATACATACGGTAACTTAAGTGAGCATAATACATACAGTAACTTAAGTAAGCAGCATAAGTAGGGTAACTTAAGTAAGCAGCATACATACGGTAAGTTAAGTAAGCAGCATACGTACGGTAACTTAAGTAAGCAGCATACGTACGGTAACTAAAGTAAGCAGCATAGGTACGGTAACTTAAGTTAGCAGCATACGTACGGTAACTTAAGTAAGCAGCATACGTACAGTAACTTAATTAAGTAAGCAGCATACATACGGTAACTTAAGTTAGCAGCATACGTACTGTAACTTAAGTAAGCATAATGCTTATGGTAACTTAAGTGAGCATAATACATATGGTGACCAAAGTAAGCAGCATATGTACGGTAACTAAAGTAAGCAGCATACGTACGGTAACTCAAGTAAGCATGATACTACGATGACTTTAGTAAGCAGCATATATAAAGTAACTTAAGTAAGCAGCATATGTACGGTAACGTAAGTAAGCAGCATACGTACGGTAACTTCAGTAAGCAGCATAAGTATGGTAACTTAAGTAAGCAGCATACATACGTTAACTAAGGTAAGCAGCATATGTACAGTAGCTGAAGTAAGCAGAATACGTACGGTAACTTAAGTAAGCATAATGAATACGGTAACAAAAGTACGCAGCATATGTATGGTAAGTTAAGTAAGCAGTATATGTGCAGTGACTTAAGTAAGCAGCATACGTACGGTAATTTAAGTAAGCAGCATAAGTAAGATAACTTAAGTACGCAGCATACGTATGGTAACTTAAGTAAGCAGCATATGTATAGTAACCTAAGTAAGCATAATACCTAAGGTAACTTCAGTAAGCATAAAAAATACAGTAACTAAATTAAGTAACATATGTATAGTAACTTAAGTAAGCAACATACATACGGTAACTTTAGTAAGCAGCATAAGTATGGTAAGTTAAGTAAGCAGCATACGTACGGTAGCTAAAGTAAACAGCATACGTACCGTAACTTCCGTAAGGCAATAAATACGGTAACTAATGTAAGCAGCATTTGTACAGTAACTTATGTAAACAGTATACATATGGTAAGTTAAGTAAGCGTATTACATACGGTAACTTAAGTAAGCAGTATAAGTACGGTAACTTAGGTAAGCAGCATACGTACGGTAATTTAAGCACGGAGCATACCTTTGGTAACTTAAGTAAGCAGAATACGTACGGTATCTTAAGTAAGCAGCATAAGTAGGGTGAGTAAAGTAAGCAATATACTTATGGTAACTAAAGTAAGCATAGTACTTACCGTAATTTAAATAAGCAGCATATGCACGGTAACTGAAGTAAGCAGCATACGTACGATAACTTAAGTAAGCAGCATATGTACGGTAACTAAAATAAGCAGCATATGTACGGTAACTTAAGTAAGCAGCATAAGTATGGTAACTTAAGTACGCAGCATACGTATGGTAACTTAAGTAAGCAGCATATGTATAGTAACCTAAGTAAGCATAATACATACGGTAACTTCAGTAAGCATACAAAATACAGTAACTAAATTAAGTAACATGTGTATAGTAACTTAGGTAAGCAACAAACGTACGGTAACTTAAGTAAGCAGCATAAGTATGGTAAGTTAAGTAAGCAGCATACGTACGGTAACCAAAGTAAGCAGCATACGTACGATAGCTGAAGTAAGCAGCATATGTACGTTAACTCAAATGAGCAGCATAGGTACCGTAACTTCAGTAAGCCTAATAAATATGGTAACTAAAGTAAGCAGCATTTTTACAGTAACTTATGTAAACAGTATACCTGCGGTAATTTAAGTAAGCATAATACATACGGTAGCTTAAGTAAGCAGTATAAGTTTGGTAACTTAAGTAAGCAGCATACGTACGGTAATTTAAGCAAGGAGCATACTTTCGGTAACTTAAGTAAGCAGAATACGTACGGTAACTTAAGTAAGCAGCATATGTAGGGTAAGTAAAGTAAGCAACATACTTATGGTAACTAAAGTAAGCATAATACTTACTGTAACTTAAGTACACATAATATGGTTACTTAAGTAAGCAGCATACGTACGATAACTTAAGTAAGCAGCATATGTACGGTAATTAAAGTAAGCAGCATATGTACGGTAACTTAAGTAGCATGATACGTACCGTAACTTAAGTACGCCTAATACGTACGGTAACTTAAGTAAGCATAATAGATACGGTAACTAATGTAAGCAGCAAAAGTACAGTAACTTATGTAAACAGTATACATACGGTAACTTAAGTAAGCAGCATAAGTAGGGTAAGTTAAGTAAGCAGCATACGTACGGTAAGTTAAGTATGCAGCATACGTACGGTAACTTAGGTAAGCAGGATACGTTCGGTAATTTAAGTAAGCATCATACGTACAGTAACATAATTAAGTAAGCAGCATACGTACGGTAACTTAAGTAAGCAGCATTTGTACTGTAACTTAAGTAAGCATAATACTTATTGTAACTTAAGTTAGCATAATACATATGGTAACCAAAGTAAGCAGCATATGTACGGTAACCAAAGTAAGCAGCATACCTACGGTAACTTAAGTTAGCAGCATACGTACGGTAACTAAAGTAAGCAGCATACTTACGGTAATTAAAGTAAGCAGCATACGTACGGTAACTTAGGTGAGCAGCAAACGTATGGTAACTTAAGTAAGCAGCATACATATGGTAACTAAAGTAAGCAGGATACGTACAGTAACTTAAGTAAGCATAATACGTATAGTAACATAAGTAAGCAGCATACGTACGGTGACTTCAGTAAGCAGCATACGTACGGTAACTTAAGTAAGCTTACTTCGGAAGCAGCATACATACTGTAAGTAAAGTAAGCAGCATATGTAGGTTGACCTAAGTTAACAGCATACGTAGGGTAGCTTAAGTATGTAGCCTACGCACAGTAATGTTAGAATCTTGAATGTAAGAGTCTTTGATTTTGATGTGTTCCGAATGGATATTTCTAAATAATATGTTTTTGAAATTTTTGGTGTATAGATCGTATACCTTGAGGTGTTCAATCAATGTTTTATCTTGATGAGGATTTATTTTATTAAGCTGAGTTACATTGTCATGATTGTTTATAAGTTAAAATTGTATTTTAGTTATATAACTTGGTGTTATAGTCGTACTTCCAGATTTACTAAATCATAGTTACGGAAGTTTCTTGAGTTATTTACGTCACGAATGTATGCTAAGAATTGATGACGTTAGGCTTTGGATATTTATTCTTTGTTTGCATAATTTTCACATGTCTGACTCATGTACATCAGTTGTTAGACTTCATCTACATACATTTACATATTTAGATACTTTAGTCCAATAGGTAAAGCAGGGTTAATCATGGGACCTTTGACATCCAATCACCTTGAAGTGTCATTATTAGTTTGATTTACATAGTATGGTACTTTCCTCCAATCAGATGGTTAGATGTGATCAGGTGTTCAGGTCTATCCATTTAGGATAGTTGTTTACTTGGAAGTGCGTATGATCTATCCACTTTGAGTCAAGTCTCGTCCGTGTGGTTGTTCTGTGAAGTGTGTGTTGTGGTTTCTCTTATTTATTACATATCATCTGTTGTATTTTCCTTTCAAAGAACTGTCAATCATTTGTAAAAGCCATTGGAACTTAAAGTATCTTGAGGATTTAATAAACTTACGACCAGAAATTGAAGAATCTTTCTCTGATGTTTCATTTTATCCACTGAGTGCAGTTTGTGTTGACTTTGTTATATAATTAAGCCTAGCATTATAAACCGTAAGATTTTGACTATCCCATCACTGCCACTGATGTAAGATAGTCCTAATCTTACGGTTGATAACACTGAAAGGAAAATACAACAGATGATAAGTAATAAGTGAGAGAAACTACAACACACACTTCACAGAACAATCACACGGATGAGACTTGACTCAAAGTGGATAGATCATATGCACTTCCAAGTAAACAACTATCCTGATTGGATGGACCTGACCACCTGATCAGATCTAACCATCTGATTGGAGGAAAGTACCATACTATGTAAATCAAACTAATAATGACACTTTAAGGTGATTGGATGTCAAAGATCCCATGATTAACCCTGCTTTACCTATTGGACATAAGTATCTAAATAGGTAAATGTATGTAGATGAAGTCTAACAACTGATGTACATGTGACATACATGTGCAAATTATGCAAACAAAGAATAGATTAGGAATATCTTACAGTAGCTTAAGTAAGCATCATATGTACGGTAACTTCGATAACCGGCATTCGTACGGTAATTAAAGTAAGCAGCATAAGTATGGTAACTTAAGTAAGCAGCATACGTACAGTAACTTAAGTAAGCAGCATACCTACGGTAACTTAAGTAAGCAGCATACGTACGGTAACTTAAGCAGCGTATGCATGGTAACTTAAGTAAGCAGCATATGTACAGTAACTTCAATAACCAGCATTCGTATGGTAACCAAAGTAAGCAGCATATGTACAGTAAGTAAAGTAAGCAGCATATGCACAATAACTAAAGTAAGCAGCATACGCACGTACTGTAGGTAACAAAAGTAATTAGTATACATATTGTACGAACGTTATTTTGATTAAGCATCATACGTACGGTGATTGAGTAAGCATCGTATGTACGGTAACTTGAGTAAGCAGCATTCGTACGGTAACTAAAGTAAGCAGCATACGTACGGTAACTCAAGTATTAAAGCATAATACTATGATGACTCTGTGACTCACACCTCTCCCCCCATCTTCTCGAGGATGAGGATCCCATGTCTAACTTCAGTAATATCCTTATCAACATCGCCACCTGCTCAATTCCCAAAACCTCCAAACCCCAAATCATCCCCCCAACCCCTGGTTCTCGGATGACTGCAAAACCGCCATCAAGAACAGGAAAAGAGCCCTCAGGAACTAAAACTAACCCGACCACCCATAACCTTAACCTCTTTTGCATCAGCCGTGCAAGGCCAGACGCACTATCAAGGACAGTAAAACCAACACTTGGAACAACTTTATCTCTTCTCTCACCACCAACACCCCCACTAAGAAGATTTGGAGAATGGTTAACAGCTTCCACGGCAGAGTAGGCAAATCTTCCATCTCCCATCTCTCTTGGAATGGAGACCTTCTCACCGCAAAAAAGGACATCGTTGACCACCTCGCCGCCTCTTTCAGCAACATCTCGTCCTCGACCAACTACTCCAATGCTTTCAAAATCAAAAAGCTTGCGATGAAGCCCGGAGAATCACTTTTCCCTCTGACAACTCCGAAAGCTACAACACCCCTCTCACCCTTTCTGAATTAAACCAAGCCATCAACGACGCTGGCTGCACCTCCAAGGGCCCAGATAACATCCCCTATCAGTTTCTGAAACACCTCCCCATCAAGGCCACCACTACCCTACTCACCATCTTTAACCACATTTGGTCCTCACACTCCTTTCCCCCTATCTGGAGGACAGCTATTGTCATCCCCGTCCTTAAACCGGGAAGGATAGCACAGACCCCACCAGCTACAGACCCATCGCCTTACTTGCTGTCTCTGTAAAATTATGGAAAAGATCATTAATCAGAGACTAAACTGGTTCCTTGAGACCAACAGAATCCTCTCTCCTCACCAAAGCGGCTTCCAAACGCGTCGCAATACCCTAGACCAGTTAATTACGCTCGACACCGCTATCCGGGAATCCTTTGCAAAAAGGAACACCTCATTGCCATATTTTTGACCTCGAGAAAGCTTTCGACACTACTTGGAAATACGACATTACCCGGAAACTTCACACCATTGGCCTCAGAGGCCACCTCCCCATCTTTATTCAAAACTTCCTCTCACCCAGGCAGTTCCAAGTTCAGTATTGGCCACACCCTCTCCAAGCCGTGCCCCCAAGAAGAGGGCGTCCCCAAGGCAGCATCCTCTCCCCACTCTCTTCAACCTGAGCATTAATGACATCGGGAATGACCTTGGCCCCAGCATCAAACGTACCCTCTACGTGGATGACTTCACCATCTTCTACTCCTCACCTAGCTTTCCTATTGTTGAAAATAGGCTCCAAACCAGCCTCAATCAGCTGCAAGTCTGGAGCAACAATAACGGTTTTAAATTCTCCAAAGACAAGACAGTCTGCATGCACTTTTGTCATTTCAACAACCTCCACCCCAACCCGAACTTTGTGCTCAATGGGAATCGCATCCCTAAAGTTGAAAACACAAAGTTCCTTGGTCTAACTCTAGACCCCAAGCTCACCTACAAGCCACACATCACCAACCTGAAACTAAAATGCAATAGCTCCCTCAACCCCCTCCGACTGCTCTCCAACACTACTTGGGAGCGAACCGCTATGCTCTCCTCAAAATTTTCAGGCTCACCATTCGTGCTGCTTGACTATGGCAATATTGTTTACTGTGTCGCTCACAACTCATACCTCAACCACATTAACACCATCCAAAAATGAAGCCCTCAGGCTTTGTCTAGGAGCCTACAGGACCTCCCCAATCACTAGCCTTCATGTTGAAGCCAACGAACCCCCTTTCTACTTAGATGTAAAAAGCTTAGCCTCTCCTATGCTTTTAGAGTCCTCACCAACACCCAGAACCCTGTTTACAACCTCATTAGGTACCCCAATTTCTCCTCCTCTTTGATAGGACTAAAACCCTATCGCCTCCCTTCAGCTTACGCATTAAATCAGACCTCTTTCTACTTGGCATCAACCCCGCCACTCTCGGCACCTACTCCTGGCCCACTTTTCCGCCTTGGCCACCCCCTTCCTTCTGTCCACCTAGACCTCTCCACTTATAACAAAACTCAAACTCACCCTAATCTCTTCATCAATCTCCACAACCAAATCAAAGACCAACTCTCAAATTACACCTCCATCTATACTGATGGCTCCAAGGAAGGCAACAAGACAGCTGCTGCTGCCATCATCCAAGACATCACCCTCAGTAGCAGACTTCCTGACCACTCATCCATCTTTTCAGCCGAGGCTAAGGCCATTCTCCTCGCCCTCAACTTTATTGAGTACTCTCCTCTTAGTCACTTTGCCATTTTCTCTGACTCAAAGGCTGTTCTTACTTCATTACTCAATCTTAAATGGGATAACCTCACCTGCCACCTCCTCCTCCGAAACTCTTTTCTCCCACCCTCTGCAGGAAAAGTGTTCTTTTCTTCTAGATACCCAGCCATGTTGGCATCCCTGGCAATGACAGGGCTGATACAGCCGCTAAGCTTGCCCTTAACCTCCTCCCTTCCCCTTTTCCCAAAAGCCTCTCTGACATCAAACCGCTTATCGCTTTTCTTGTTCGTGACCGCTGGCAAACCTTATGGAACTTCCAAATTGATAACAAACTCCATGTTATCCAGCCCACAATCCCGATCAATTCCACCATCAACAACCTTTCTCGTATCGACAACGTTCATATTACCCGTCTTAGAATTGGTCACACCCACCTCACTCACTCCCACCTCCTTATTGGTTCCCCCCAATCCCTCTGTAACAATTGCCACTGCATCCTCACAATCCAACACGTTCTCCTTGCTTGCCCCTGTACAACCTTCCCAGAGCTTCCTCGCTCCCCACAACTCAATTGCTGAGTTCTTCCAAAAAAATCCTCCAGATAAAATAGTCTCCTTCCTTCAGCATGCATCCCTCTACAACCATATTTAATTCTCCTCTTCCATCCCCTCTCTACTTTGTTTTTGTTTTACCCATGCACCTCCTCTCTCGATCACAGCTTTCTGGCTTTTGTTCTTGAATTTCTCTCATTCTTCCCCTGGTCTCTTTCCTTACTACCTCTAAAATGATCTGACCTCTCAGGCACAATTTGACCTTCGTTGTCGTGGTGCCGTTAAGACCTCATCAAACAAACAAACAAACAAACGATGACTTTAGTAAGCAGCATACATAAGGTAACTTAAGTAAGCAGCATATGTACGGTAACGTAAGTAAGCAGCATACGTACGGTAACTTCAGTAAGCAGCATAAGTATGGTAACTTAGGTAAGCAGCATACATACGTTAACTAAAGTAAGCAGCATATGTACAGTAGCTGAAGTAAGCAGCATACGTACGGTAACTTAAGTAAGCATAATGAATACGGTAAGGGTCCACGTCACGTCATTAAGGCTTTATGCGACCGTCACCCGACCGACAGGCGACCGGTCGCGGGCGGAGGCCGACTGAAAATAGCACAGAGTTGCCTATTGAATCAATGTCAACACAAAAAAAGAGCGTCCACGCATTCACTCTTAGTTTGTATGCACTGAGTGCACTGTACAATGTGTGTGAGCTTTCTGTGTTTATCTCGGTATGAATAGGGATCAACTCCGTGAAAGTTCAACAAAAGATAATCTCTTTTGTTTGCCCATGGTTTGTTGGGGAAATTATTGATTTGTTTTGAATTCGACTTTGTGAAGTGAAAAGTGGGTATACCATGTTACAAGTTCAGTGTGATGGTTGTCTTAAAACAGTGTACAGCAGGCCCTACATTAAAATTGTTTTCCAGGATTTGATGAATTGCTTAAAATATAAACATATTGATCGTTGCTGATTTTGAACTTCTTCACTCTCTTATTTTGTAATTCCAACAGATAAATCATAATCAATGTAAATAGGCTATTCCTTTTTTTTTTTTCATAGAGCATTAATATATTTTCAAAAGCATTTCTTGTGTTCTCATACCAAAGGTAATTGGAAAAATAAATTAGGTCGTAGTTTGTGTTGTGTCTTTTCTTTCCACAAAGTTTACAGGTTTAGACCTATTTTAATTCAACCAAAAAAAAAACAAAAAAAAATGGAGCTCGACTTGATCAAACCCTGAAAATAAAAACGTTAAAAAATGTTTCTAGTTCATATCATAGCCCTTAGGGCCTGATAAACTTCACACGGAGTGGCGAAATGAAGCACCCGTTTTCACCGTAAAGCTTTCATTACTATAGCCCAGGCTTATATTAAATTTTTGAAAGCGACATATACTGACCTAGGAGAGCAGGCGTTGGGGGTATTTTAGAAATATTCATATGCTTCCATAATATTTAAACAAAAATGTTGTTATCTTTCCTTTATCTTCACCTGTGTAGGCAAATGTTCAAGATATCTCTGGTGACCCTCCCAGTGACGGGCAAGGAAAATCTCCCCCTTCACCCCTGAAAATGTTGTAAGGTCACAAATTTATCACACACAAAATGAACATACGGGGAAAAAAGTGGAATTACTTCGCACCCATTTTTTGATGAAATTATCAACGATACTACGCATGCACTGGAACGTAAATGAAATGCCCCTGGCAACTTTCCAAACGTTACTAAATCAGGCACCCTGAAAATTTGTGAAGAGGTTTAAAATATCCATACGCTTCTGAAAATAAAGGTACAGCTAACTCCGTCTTTTTCATGACAGTTTCCTTTGTTTTAATATAATTCCTGTGTTAATAAACAACGGTGATAAAATATATTTACTCGTTGTTCAGTGAGTATATAAATGATTTGATACGGAATTGTGGGTTCAATTGGTAATTGTGATCAATCTAAACAGATTTATTTATTACTGTGCAATGTTTATCAACCGCATTACGAAACCACCAATACCACGCGGTAATCATCAATTGCGAGCAGTGACCTAGATCAGGAAGCTATTACTTTGACAACAGTCCCTGCCTGGATTCCGTAATATGAGACGTGCTCCCCGCTTGAAACAAACAATATTCTTCCATCAAGTGATATTCCTTGTATAACACACATGGCGCTAACATGTCGAGTTAGCGTCCACGTGTTTTTGATATAGGGCCCCATTTGCGAGAAGAAAAAAAAAAACTAAAAACAATTAAATTATAGTTTTGATTGTTTGTCATCTAGAACCACTAAAATATTATTGTTAAATTAAAATGAATAAGAACCCAATCACTTAGAAAAACTGTTTTCTTGTTATACTTAACTACCCAGGCGTACTACATTATATTAAGCAACACTATTAAGAGTTATACGTCGGGACAAATTTAGTTCTGACCAAAGAGCTTCTACCCAAATGTTTGATAGTATATTAGATTGTGAATACCAAACCGCGCCTTCTTATGCACATTTAGATAATATCAGCTGATTATGTTCCCAAAGATAATATAATTTTAAATTGTTCTCTTTTGAATGAAAATATAGGCATTCCCCGCGATACATAACAAAAATAGAGTTACACCACTCCCACCCACCCCCTTCCCTTCCTTTGCATTCCTGTGATGAGGAAATTTATTAAGGGATATCCCTCCCGAAACTGGCATTAATAAACCCCAAGGCTTTCTACATCTTTCAGATATTACCCCCGCTGTCCCGTTAATAGACTTCACACCAAACATGCATCAAACACATCTTTTGAATGAAAATATCAGGCATTCCCCCGCGATACAGAAAGAAAGTGGAGTTACACAATTCCCCCTCCCCTCCCTCTTTGCTTTCCCGTGTTAATGCAATTTATTAACGGATATTCCCTCCCCGAGACTAACATTTACTAACCCCTTTGATCTTTCAGATATTACCCCCTTCTCCTCCCTCCTCCCCCTCCTTCCGGTTAATTTACTTCACACCAAACATTTCTTTTAAATTAAAACATTAAGCATTTCTCCGCGATGTAATAGAAATTTCCCATGTCATGCAAGCGAGTGAAGGAATCAAATCCAGGTATGCAATATTATAAATGGTTTTAAATATTCATACGCTTCCATATAGGCTTTGAGACCCAGGGTGACAATAACTTTATAAGTTATTACAATCTTGAGGCGATGTTTGCTTTCTTGTTATACTCAGAGAATAAGAATCATTTGATATTTAATACTTGCTTCTACCGTTCAAATATTGGCAATTTAAAAGGGACATGATTAACGAGCAATGTCATTACCGCAGTACGCATCGCGGTATCACCACGTGGTAATTAGCATACCGGACCGTAAGATGTATAACTAACCTACATTGCGTAATATAAGACCAGCTCCCACCTGTACCTAAAACTTAGTATTCATACAAAAAGTGATACGTTCCTTGTGTAATTGATACCCTGGGATTCATTCCATCGACGATGCGCTCGCTTGTTTCAATGTGTACAGGTATTAGAAATAGTATGCACTGTATGACTGAAAACAGTCAGAATTATCATTGTTTTAATTGCATTTGTTCCCAAAACGTTGAAATTTCGTTATTTTTAGATTACAATACATATAAACACCATTCGCTCTTGAGAAAATATGCTTTTGGTGTAAAATTTTCTGGGACTAAATTATATCAAACTATAACATTATCCGTGTAACTCATTATCTGAGAAAACTTTCGACTTGGTCCAGATTTTTGTAAGCTTATGATACATAGAGAATACCAAGCACCCCCTCCCTCCCTCCCTTCCTCGACCTTAATTGTGTTACAAGGTACACGATTTTAAGATAATAATTTTGTTGGCAAACCAGAACTAAGTTTTTGTAATCCGATTACGACTGTGTAAGCTAGGGCAATTGTTTACCATTATTTGCTGTGTTTTTCTGTATAAAGTGAATATTTCTATAAGAATATTACTGGAAGTACAGTAGGCCTATCTTGTACTTTAAATTTCTGACTTAAGTGACTCATCCCACCTAACTTTCGGTAGAAACATTCCGCCTTTGACAATACCAGTGAGAGAAAGGACCTGAACACTCAAATTCTTACTGGCGCAGATCACAAGGGCTAGGGAATGATCACTCCCCCCCCCCACCCTCCCTTTCCCTCCTTCATATTACATTTGCAAATTCTGTACGAATTTACTAGTGAGTAGTTATTTCGATGTTGGGAAATTTCGTCAAACTTAATGTAGGCCTATTACAGTTTATAAAGTGATTTTTTTTCATAAGTAATGATAGGTTTCCATAGAATTATCAATATTTCAGAAGGATTTTGAAATCAATTGCTTATTAGAGAAGGAAAATGGGTGGGGTTTATTTCCTTTGAAATAAATTTCTTGTGTGAAGAAAACGTGTTTGTTTATGGCTGAATGGGAGTCATTCTGTACAAGTAACTAGAGCAGTAGAAGATGATAAAAAGGTCATGTAAGAGTATTTTTTTGCGGGGGAATTTATTGTTTACAATATTCTCACTGACCTATTTACAGTTTTCATTTAAACCCCAAGTCGTGCCCTTAACATTTCACAATCAATCCTTCAATTGCTGAGTCTAAAAATTCAGGCTCATGTATGATGTAGTATTACATAATGAGCAAGTCCCCACACGTTGCGTGTTTGACTTACGACACTACACCCAAAACTTTCTTTTTGCGTTGAAACACGTGTTAATTTATCCAGTTAGCTCAGTGAAAAAAGACGATCTACTTTTACTTCGGCCTGATTCCACTGTGACTTTAACAGTTTAAGGGGTATGTAAAAAGAATAAAGAGGTATAAACATTGTAAATACTGATTTATTATCATTGATGCATATCATTGGAAACAGCGAAGAGCACATTTTGCATGGCAGAAAGTGTTTCATAAAGACTGATAAATACTAAATTTGAAGGGTAATTTACGGGGTGATTTCGTGATCGTCATATTCATGACTGAATTAAGCACAAAATAATAACTTTTACGTCTTACAAAACTTGTAGAACCTCAAGTTGCATTTCTCTCTCACAATGTTTGCAACTTATTTACTACGCAATCTGAAATGATGAGTTGTTAAATGGAGGGGAGGAAGGAGGTGGGGGTGCTACCCACTCATGGAATAAACTGCAAGCCCCGTCTCGATTTGTATTGATACTACAAAAACACTATTTTTGGAAATGTGGCCGACATAGGCGGGATTTTTGGGGAAATGTTCCAACTTATTTTCTCCATATTTACATCTTCTGTATTGTGGTATATGTCTTGTATCTTCGTGCAATTTCAATACCCTCTCCGCCGCCCCACCCCTTTTTCCCTCCCACACACATACACAAACATACACTTTTGGTGGGTTAAGTGCAGTGGCGCGCTAGGATTTTGGTCATATGGAGCAAGAGTGGCAATTTAGTCTCATGGGGAGCAAAACGTATATATAAGATAGCTTTAAACAATTTTCTGGCGGGAAATTGGGAGGAAGCGATCTCGTGGGGAGGGGAATGCCCCCTCCCTTCGTAGTGCGCGCCAGGTAAAGTGATGATCATACAGCAATTGCAATTCCTCCCGAATTATTTTAAAACAATTAAACTTTCAGTTATTTTGATTAGCGAAACGTAAGTAGCATTGACTTAGAAAGACTGACAAAAGAACAAACATTTTATATCACTCCCTTCTTTCACAATACATTACTTTAATGCAAAAGTTCACGCGCGTAAGATATATGAACCCTGGGAATAAATGTTTTCAGCACTACGGGTGGAACCGTGGGTTTGAAGGAACCTGTATTTCCAAGGGCAGCTTTTTTAGTTGATTTAACTCGGAATATCAAGAGTATACTGTACATTTGATTTTAAGTAAAAGATATAATTTTGTTTAAAAGTTATAATGCAAACCAAACTGTTGTAAACTGAATGAAAGTATTGTAAACACCACATCTGTTCCTTGTCTGTATGCGACAAAGTAGGCCCAAAGAGTGATTAAACAGAACGTAGATGCAAAGGACAGTGGAGGTAAAATACAACACAAAGTTTTAATTTTAAAGTCAAAACAACACTTTTGAAGTTCGAATGCATGTGTATTTTTTCAGGTAAGATACATTATATTTAAGTGAATCTGTATTTCTCTCGCGATAAACATACTTACAGTATCATACAGTGATTTACCATGCATGAACTATAGCACTAAGTAAGTACAAGATTGCTGGCAGAGAGTTTATACATGAATCCACCGGCCATGCTGTCCATTGTTGAAAAGGAAAACATTGAATGGTATTTGCTTCTTTGAAAACAAAAATCAATAAAATTAGCAGTGGACGAACTTCTTTTCAAGGTCTTTGTCATGATGAAAAGTTCATTGACACATCTAATCACTGAGGCCTATCATTTCACGTGTATGTACAGTGAAGTTTAGCGTTAAGTGTTTGGCATTTGAACTTGTCTGTGTTGTGTTGGAAAACATAACAAGTTGTGCGTCGCGTTTGTGGTGTTTAGTTGGGTCGGCGACGGGTCGGCCTCCGTCGTACGACCGACCCATAGAGCCTTTGTGACGTGGACCCTAACTAAAGTAAGCGGCATATGTATGGACATGTCTGACTCATGTACATCAGTTGTTAGACTTCATTTACATACATTTACATATTTAGATACTTTAGTCTAATAGGTAAAGCAGGGTCAATCATGGGACCTTTGACATCCAATCACCTTGAAGTGTCACCATTAGTTTGATTTACATAGTATGGTACTTTCCTCCAATTAGATGTTAGGTCTGATCAGGTGTTCAGGTCTATCCAATCAGGATAGTTGTTTACTTGAAAGTGCGTATGATCTATCCACTTTGAGTCAGTCTCGTCCGTGTGGTTGTTCTGTGAAGTGTGTGTTGCGGTTTCTTTTATTTATTACATATCATCTTTTGTATTTTCCTTTCAAAGAACTGTCAATCATTTGTAAAAACCATTAGAACGTAAAGCATGTTGAGGATTAAATAAACTTACGACTAGAAATTGAAGAATCTTTTTTTGATGTTTCATTTTATCCACTTAGTGCAGTTTGTGTTAACTTTGTTATACAATTAAGCCTAGCATTATAAACCGTAAGATTTTGACTATCCCATCACTGCCACTGATGTAAGATAGTCCTAATCTTATGGTTGATAACACTAGGCTAAATTGTGTAAAAAAGTCAACATAAGCTGCACTCAGGGGATGAAATGAAACATCAGAGAAAGATTCTTCAATATTTTGACGTAAGTTTATTAAATCCTCAACATGCTTTAAGTTCCAATGGTTTTTACAAATGATTGACAGTTTTTTGAAAGGAAAATACAACAGATGATAAGTAGTAAGTAAGAGAAACTACAACACACACTTCACAGAACAATCATACGGATGAGACTGACTCAAAGTGGATAGATCATATGCACTTCCAAGTAAACAACTATCCTGATTGGATAGACCTGACCACCTGATCAAATCTAACCATCTGATTGGAGGAAAGCACCATACTATGTAAATCAAACTAATGGTGACACTTCAAGGTAATTGGATATTAAAGATCCCATGATTAACCCTGCTTTACCTATTGGACATAAGTATCTAAATAGGTAAATGTATGTAGATGAAATCTAACAACTGATGTACATGTGACATACATGTGAAAATTATGCAAACAAAGAATAGATTAGGAATATCTTACAGTAGCTAAAGTAAGCATCATACGTTCGGAAACTTAAGTAACCTGCATTCGTACGGTAACTAAAGTAAGCAGCATACTGTACAGTACGTACGGAAACTAAAGTAAGCAGCATACGCACAATAACTAAAGTAAGCAGCATACTTACGGTAACTTAAGTAAGCAGCATACTTACGGAAACTAAAGTAAGCAGCATACGCACAATAAGTAAAGTAAGCAGCATACGTATGGTAACTTAAGTAAGCAGCATACGTATGGTAACTTAACTAATCAGCATACATACAGTAAATAAAGTAAGCATCATTCGTCGGAACTAAAGTAAGTAAGCATAATAAATATGGTAACTAAAGTAAAAGCATACCTAAGGTAATTTAAGTAAGCATAAACCTATGATAACTTGAAGTAAGCATAATACATACTGATAACTTTAGTTAGCATACATAAGTATGGTAACCTAAGTATGCAGCATATGTATGGTAAATTAAGTAAGCAGCATAATGATGGTAACCTGAGTAAGCATAATACGTTACAGTAACCTTAGTAAGCATAATGAATATGGTAACTTAAATAAACAGTTATGTATGGTAACTTAAAGTAAGCAGCATATGTCACGATAACTAAAGTAAGCAGCAAATGCGTATGGTAACTTTAGTAAGCATAATAAGTATGGTAACTCTAAATAAGCAGCATAAGTATGGTAACTTAAAAGCAGCATATGTCGATAACTTAAGTAAGCAGCATATGTATGATAACTTAAGTAAGCAGCATACATACGTAAGTTAAGTAAGCAGCATATGTACAGTAATTTAAGTAAACATAATAAATATGGTAACTTAAATAAGCAGCATATGTAAGTAACTAAAGTAAGCAGCATATGTCACGGTAACTTAAGTAAACAGCATATACGTCCAGTAACTTAAGTAAGCAACAATAGGTATGGTAACTTAAGTAAGCATAATAAATATGTTAACAATTTAAGTAGCATATAAGTACACAGTAACTTAAATAAGCAGCATACATACAGTAACTTAAGTAAGCAGCATATCGTGCAGTAATCTAAGTAAGCATAATACGTGACGGTAACTTAAGTAAGCAAAATAAATATAATAACTAAAGTAAGCAGTATATGTACGATAACTTAAGTAAGCAGTATTTGTATGGTAAGTCAAGTAAGCAACATACGTACGGTAACTTAAGCATAATACGTAAGGTAATTAAAGTAAGCAGTATATGTACAGTAACTTAAGTAAGCATAATACATACGGTAACTTAAGTAAGCAGCATAGGACGACAACTTAAGTAAGCAGCAAACGTATGGTAACTTAAGTAAGCATAATGCATACGGTAACTTTAGTAAGCAGCATAAGTGTGGTAACTGAAGTAAGCAGCATACGTATAGTAACTTAAGTAAGCAGCATACGTACAGTAACTTAAGTAAGCATAATACATACAGTAACTATAGTAAGCAGCATTTGTACGGTAGCTAAAGTAAGCAGCATATGTACGGTAGCTTAAGTGAGCATGATACGTACCGTTACTTAAGTAAGCATAATACGTACGGTAGCTTAAGTAAGCATAATAAATACGGTAACTAAAGTAAGCAGCATATGTAGGGTAATTTACGTAAGCAGCATACGTAAAATAAATATAATAAAGCATACACACACTAACTAAAGTAAGCAGCGTATGTAGGTTGACTTAAGTAAACAGCATACATAGGGTAGCTTAAGTATGTAGCATATGCACAGTAATGTAAGAATCTTGAATGTAAGAGTTGATTTTGATGTGTTCAAACGGATATTTATAAATCATATATTTTGAAATTTTTGGTGTACAGATCGTATACCTTGAAGTATTCAATGTTTTATCGTTGATGAGGATTTATTTTATTAGGCTGCGTTACATTGTTATGATTGTTTATGAGTTGAAGTTGTATTTTATCTATATAAATTGGTGTTATAGTCGTAGTTCCAAATTTACCAAATCATAGTTACGGAAGTTTCTTGAGTTATTTACGTCACGAATGTACGTCTAAGAATTGATGACGTTAGGCTATGGATATTTATTCTTTGTTTGCATAATTTTTACATGTCTGACTCATGTACATCAATTGTTAGACTTCATCTGCATACATTTACATATTTAGATACTTTAGTCCAATATGTAAAGCAGGTTTAATCATGGGACCTTTGACATCAATCACCTTGAAGTGTCACCATTAGTTTGATTTACATAGTATGGTACTTTCCTCCAATCAGATGGTTAGATCTGATCAGGTGTTCAGGTCTATCCAATCAGGATAGTTGTTTACTTGGAAGTGCGTATGATCTATCCACTTTGAGTCAGTCTCGTCCGTGCAGTTGTTCTGTGAAGTCCTGTTTTGTGGTTTCTCTTATTTATTACGTATCGTCTGTTTTCTTTTCTTTTCAAAGAACTGTCAATCATTTGTAAAAACCATTGGAACTTAAAGCATGTTGAGGATTTAATAAACTTACGACCAGAAATTGAAGAATCTTTCTCTAATGTTTTATTTTATCCACTGAGTGCAGTTTGTGTTCACTTTGTTATACAATTAAGCCTAGCATTATAAACCGTAAGATTTTGACTATCCCATCACTGCCACTGATGTAAGATAGTCCTAATCTTATGGTTGATAACACTAGGCTAAATTGTGTAACAAAGTCAACACAAACTGCACTCAGCGGATAAAATGAAACATCAGAGAAAGATTCTTCAATTTCTGGTCGTAAGTTTATTAAATCCTCAACATGTTTTAAGTTCAATGGTTTTACAAATGTTTACAAATTGACAGTTCCTTTGAAAGGGAAATACAACAGATGATACGTAATAAGTAAGAGAAACCACAACACAGGACTTCGCAGAACAATCGCACGGATGAGACTGACTCAACGTTGATAAATCGTACACACTTCCAAGTAAACAACTATCCTGATTGGATAGACCTGTACACCTGATCAGATCTAACCATCTGATTGGAGGAAATTACCATGCTATGTAAATCAAACTAATGATGACACTTCAAGGTAATTGGATATCAAAGATCCCATGATTAACCCTGCTTTACTTATTGGACTAAAGTATCTAAATATGTAAACGTAAGTACATGAAGTCCAACAACTGATGTACATGTGACAGACATGTAAAAATTATGCAAAAACAGAATAGATTTAGGAATATCTTACAGTAGCTAAAGTAAGCATCATATGTACGATAACTTAAGTAACCGGCATTCGTACGGTAACTAAAGTAAGCAGCATAACGATAACAAGTAAAGTAAGCAGCATAACTAAAGTAAGCAGCATACGATAACTAAAGTAAGCAGCATATGCACAATAACTAAAGTAAGCAGCATATGTAGGGTAACTAAAGTAAGCAGCATATGCACAATAACTAAAGTAAGCAGCATACATACACGGTAACTTAAACTTAAGTAAGCAGCATACTGTCAAAAGTAAGCAGCATACGGAAACTAACTTAAGTAAGCAGCATACGTAACTTAAGTAAGCAGCATAACGTAATTTAAGTAAAGTAAACCTATGCAATACATAAACTTAAGTAAGCAGCATACGTACGGTAACTAAGTAAAGCCTATGTATGGTAACTTAAGTAATCACGTTGGTAAACTTAAGTAAGCAGCATACGTCACGGTAACTTGATATGCAGCATACATGTTTTAAGCATATGTACATAACTTAAGTAAGCAGCATATGTCACGGTAACTTAAGCAAGCATAATAAGAAACTTAAGTAAGCAGCATAGGTACAGTAACTTAAAGCAAGCATTATACGTAACGATAAGCAATGTAGGTAACATAATAAATATGGTAACTAAAAGTAAGTAAGCATACATATGGTAACATAAGTAAGCATAATATGATGGTAACTAAAATAAGTAATAAATAAACTAAACAGTAAAGTAAGCATAATACTTAACAGTAACTTAAATACATATGTAAGTAACTTAAGTAAGCATATATGTAACTTAAGTAAGCAGCAATATAATATGTTAACGATAATTTAAAGTAAGCAGCAAGCGTGTAAGCAGCATATGGTAACTTAAGTAAGCATATTACATACGATAGCTTAAGTAAGCAGCATAGGTATGGTAGCTTAAGTCAGCAGCATATGTACAGGAACTTAAGTAAGCAGCATACGTACAGTAACTTAAGTAAGCATAATACATACGGTAACTGAAGTTAGCAGCATTTGTACGGTAACTAAAGTAAGCAGCATATGTACGGTAACTTGAGTGAGCATGATACGTACCGTAAATTAAGTAAGCATAATCAAAGGTAACTTAAGTAAGCATAATAAATACGGTCTCTAAAGTAAGCAGCATATATAGGGTAACTTAGGTAAGCAGCATACGTACCGTTAAGTAAATATAATACGGAAGCAGCATACACACTGGAACTAAAGTAAGCAGCGTACGTAGGTTGACTTAAGTAAACAGCATACGTAGGGTAGCTTAAGTATGTAGTATATGCACAGTAATGTAAGAATATTGAGTGTAAGAGTCTTGATTTTGATGTGTTCCGAATGGATATTTATAAATCATATATTTTGAAATTTTTGGTGTACAGATCGTATACCTTGAGGTATTCAAAGTTTTATCGTTGATGAGGATTTATTTTATTAGGCTGCGTTACATTGTTATGATTGTTTATGAGTTGAAGTTGTATTTTAGTTATGCAAATTGGTGTTATAGTCGTAGTTCCAAATTTACCAAGTCATAGTTACGGAAGTTTCTTGAGTTATTTACGTCACGAATGTACGTCTAAGAATTGATGACGTTAGGCTTTGGATATTTATTCTTTGTTTGCATAATTTTCACATGTCTGACTCATGTACATCAGTTGTTAGACTTCATCTACATACATTTACATATTTAGATACTTTAGTCCAATAGGTAAAGCAGGGTTAATCATGAGACCTTTGACATCCAATCACCTTGAAGTGTCACCATTAGTTTGATTTACATGGTATGGTACTTTCTTTGAATCAGATGGTTAGATCTGATCAGGTGTTCAGGTCTATCCAATCAGGATAGTTGTTTACTTGGAAGTGCGTATGATCTGTCCACTTTGAGTCAGTCTCGTCCGTGTGGTTGTTCTGTGAAGTTCTGTGTTGTGGTTTCTCTTATTTATTACGTATCGTCTGTTTTCTTTTCTTTTCAAAGAACTGTCAATCATTTGTAAAAGCCATTGGAACTTAAAGCATGTTGAGGATTTAATAAACTTACGACCAGAAATTGAAGAATCTTTCTCTGATGTTTCATTTTATCCACTGAGTGCAGTTTGTGTGCACTTTGTTATACAATTAAGCCTAGCCTTATAAACCGTAAGATTTTGACTATCCCATCACTGCCACTGATGTAAGATAGTCCTAATCTTACGGTTGATAAGACTAGGCTAAATTGTGTAACAAAGTCAACACAAACTGCACTCAGCGGATAAAATGAAACATCAGAGAAACATTCTTCAACATGTTTTAAGTTCCAATGGTTTTTACAAAGTGTTTACAAATTGACAGTTCCTTTGAAAGGAAAATACAACAGATGATATGTAATAAGTAAGAGAAACCACAACACAGGACTTCGCAGAACAATCGTACGGATGAGACTGACTCAACGTTGATAAATCGTACACGCTTTCAAGTAAACAACTATTCTGATTGGATAGACCTGAACACCTGATCAGATCTTTCCATCTGATTGGAGGAAAGTACCATACTATGTAAATCAAACTAATGGTGACACTTCAAGGTAATTGGATATCAAAGATCCCATGATTAACCCTGCTTTACCTATTGGACTAAAGTATCTAAATATGTAAACGTAAGTAGATGAAGTCTAACAACTGATGTACATGTGACAGACATGTGAAAATTATGCAAACAAAGAATAGATTAGGAATATCTTACAGTAGCTTAAGTAAGCATCATATGTACAGAAACTTAAGTAACCGCATTCGTACGGTAACTAAAGTAAGCAGCATACGTACGATAACTTGAGTAAGCAGCATACGTACGGTAACTTAAGTAAGCAGCATACGTACGGTAACTAAAGTAAGCAGCATACGTACGATAAGTAAAGTAAGCAGCATACGTACGGTAACTAAAGTAAGCAGCAAACGTACAATAATTTCAGTGAGCAGTATATGTGTGGTAACTGAAGTAAGCAGCATACGTACGGTAACTTAAGTAAGCAGCATACATACGGTAACTTAAGTAAGCAGCATACGCACGATAAGTAAAGTAAGCAGCATACGTACGGTAACTAAAGTAAGCAGCAAATGTACGGTAACTAAAGTAAGCAGCAAACGTACGATAACTTAAGTGAGCAGTATATGTGTGGTAGCTGAAGTAAGCAGCATACATAAGGTGACTAAAGTAAGCAGCATACGGTGACTTTTATATAGCTATGGTAACTATAATGTAAGCTGCATATGTACATTCAAGTCACTTAAGCAGCATACGTACGGTAATTAAAGTAGCAGCATACATATGGTAACTAAAGTAAGCAGCATACGAACGGTAACTTAAGTAAGCAGCATACTGTATGTACGGAAACTAAAGTAAGCAGCATACGCACAATAACTAAAGTAAGCAGCATACGTACGGTAACTAAAGTAAGCAGCATACGTATGGTAACTAATGTAAGCAGCATACGTACGGTAACTTAAGTCAGCAGCATACGTACGGTAACTTAAGTAAGCAGCATACGAACGGTAACCTAAGTAAGCAGCATACATACAATAACTTAAGTAAGCAGCATACGCACGATAAGTAAAGTAAGCAGCATACGTACGGTAACTAAAGTAAGCAGCAAACGTACGATAACTTAAGTAAGCAGTATATGTGTGGTAACTGAAGTAAGCAGCATACGTATGGTGACTAAAGTAAGCAGCATACGTACGGTGACTAAAGTAAGCAGCATACGGTAACTTTTATATAGCTATGGTAACTCTAATGTAAGCAGCATACGTATATTCAAGTCACTTAAGCAGCATGCGTACGGTAACTAAAGTAGCAGCATACATATGGTAACTAAAGTAAGCAGCATACGTACGGTAACTTAAGTAAGCAGCATACTGTACGTACGGAAACTAAAGTAAGCAGCATACGCACAATAACTAAAGTAAGCAGCATACATACGGTAACTTAAGTAAGCAGCATACGTACGGTAACTGAAGTAAGCAGCATACGTACGGTAACTAAAGTAAGCAGCATACTGTACGTACGAAAACTAAAGTAAGCAGCATACGCACAATAACTAAAGTAAGCAGCATACCTACGGTAATTTAAGTAAGCAGCATATGTACGGTAACTAAAGTAAGCAGCATACGTACGGTATCTAAAGTAAGCAGCATACGTACGATAACTTAAGGAAGCAGCATATGTGTGGTAACTGAAGTAAGCAGCATACTTACAGTAACTAAGTAAGCAGCATACATACGGTAACTATAATCTAAGCAGCATATGTATTGTAACTATAATCTAAGCAGCATAGGTATGGTAACTATAATCTTAGCAGCATACATATGGTAACTATAATCTTGGCAGCATACGTATGGTAACTATTCTAAGCAGCATATGTACAATAACCATAATCTAAACAGCTTATGTATGGTAACTATAATCTAAGCAGCATATGTATGGTAACTATAATCTAAGCAGCATATGTATGGTAATTAAAGTAAGCATGTGTACGGTAACTAAAGTAAGCAGCATACTTACGGTAACTAAAGTAAGCAGCAGCATACGTACGGTAACTAAAGTAAGCAGCATACTTACGTAACTAAAGTAAGCAGCAGCATACGTACGGTAACTTAAGTAAGCAGCATATGTGTGGTAACTGAAGTAAGCAGCATACGTACAGTAATTTAAGTAAGCATACGTACGTTAACTAAAGTAAGCAGCATACGTATTGTAAGTTAAGTAAGCAGCATACGTACGGTAACTTAAGTAAGCAGCATATGTATGGTAACGTAAGTAAGCAGCATACGTACGATAACATAAATAAGCATAATAAATATGGTAGCTAAAGTAAGCATAATATGTACGGTAACTAAAGTAAGCAGCCTACGTATGGTAACTTAAGTAAGCATGATACGTACCATAACTTAAGTAAGCAGCAAACGTATGGTAACTTGAGTAAGCATAATACATACGGTAACTTAAGTAAGCTGCATAAGTACGGCAAATCAAGTAAGCAGCATACGTAGGGTAACTTAAGTAAGCATAATACATACGGTAACTTATGTAAGCTGCAAACGTATGGTAACTTAAGTAAGCATAATACGTACGGTAACTTAAGTCAGCAGCATACGTACGGTAACTTAAGTAAGCAGTATACATACGGTAACTTAAGTTAGCAGCATACGTACGATAATTTAAGTAAGCAGCAAACGTATGGTAACTTAAGTAAGCATAATACATACCGGAAGTTTAGTAAGCAGCATAAGTATGGTAACTTAAGTAATCAGCATACCTACGGTAACTTACCTAAGCAGCATACATACAGTAACTTTAGTAAGCATAATAGATATGGTAACTAAAGTAAGCAGCATATGTACGGTAACTAAAGTAAGCAGCATATGTACAGTAACATAAGTAAGCAGCATATACGTACAGTAACTTAAGTAAGCATAATACGTATGGTAACTTAGGTAAGCAGCTTAAATATGGTAACCAAAGTAAGCAGCTTATGCACGGTAATTTAGGTAAGCAGTATACGTATGGTAACTCAAGTAAGCAACATACGTACGGTAACTTAAGCATGATATGTATGGTTACTTAAGTAAGCAGTATATGTTTGGTAACTTAAGTAAGCATAATACATACAGTAACTTAAGTAAGCAGCATACGTACGATAACTTAAGTAAGCAGCAAACGTATGATAACTTAAGTAAGCATAATACATACAGTAACTTTAGTAAGCAGCATAAGTATGGTAACTTAACTAAGCAGCATACATACAGTAACTAAAGTAAGCATAATACATACAGTAACTAAAGTAAGCAGCATTTGTACGGTAACTAAAGTAAGCAGCATATGTAGGGTAACTAAAGTAGGCATCATATGTTCGATATTTTAAGTAAGCTGCATAAGTATGGCAAATTTAGTGAGCAGCAATCGTAGGGTAAACTTAGGTAAGCATAATACGTACGGTAACTTAAGTAAGCAGTATATGTCGGTAACTTAAGTAAGCAGCATACGTACGATAACTTAAGTAAGTAGCATACGTACGGTAACTTAAATAAGCAGCATACGTACAATACCTTATGCAGCATACGTCCATTAACTTAAGTAAGCATGATACGTACAGTAACTTAAGTAAGCAGCAAACATACAGTAATTTAAGTAAGCATCATACGTACGATAACTTAAGTAAGCTTAATAAATATGGTATTAAAGTAAAGTATGAAGCATACATATGGTAACTTAAGTAAGCATAGTATGTACCGTATGTTAAGTAAGCATAATACTTACGGTAGCCTAAGTAAGCATAATACGTACGGTAACTTAAGTAAGCAGTAAGTATAACGTAATTAAGTAAGCATAATAATATAACTTATGTAAGCAGCATACGTAGGGTAAACTTAAGTAAGCAGTATACGTACGGTAACTCAAGTAAGCAACATACGTACAGTAACTTAAGCATAATACGTATGGTAACTTAAGTAAGCAGTATACATACGGTAACTTAAGTAAGCAGCATACGTACGATAACTTAAGTAAGCAGCAAACGTATGCTAACTTAAGTAAGCATAATACATACGGTAACTTTAGTAAGCAGCATAAGTAACTTAAGGTAAACTTAAGTAAGCAGCATATCATTCATAACTTAAGTAAGCAGCAAACATATGTAACTTAAGTAAGCATAATACATACGGTAACTAAAGTAAGCATAATACATGCAAGTAAATACATTAAGTAAGCAGTAAACATACGTACGGTAACTAAAGTAAGCAGCATACGCACAATAAACTAAAGTAAGCAGCATAATACAATAACTAAAGTAAGCATAATACATACGGTAACTAAAGTAAGCAGCATACATACGGTAACTTAAGTAAGCAGCATACGTACGGAAACTAAAGTAAGCAGCATACGCACAATAACTAAAGTAAGCAGCATACGTACGGTAACTAAAGTAAGCAGCATACGTACCGTAACTTAAGTAAGCAGCATACGTACAGAAATTAAAGTAAGCAGCATATGTACAATAACTAAAGTAAGCAGCATAATGTACGGTAACTAAAGTAAGCATATAATACGGTAACTAAAGTAAGCAGCATAAGCATAACAAAAGTAAGCAATAACTAAAGTAAGCAGCATATGTACGGTAACTTAAGTAAGCAGCATAATACATAACTTAAGTAAGCAGCATACATACGGTAACTTAAGTAAGCAGCATAAGTAACGGTAACTTAAGTAAGCAGCATACGTCGATAACTAAAGTAAGCAGCATAAAATCGGGTAACTTAAGTAAGCAGCATACGTCACGATAACTTAAGTAAGCAGCATATGTGTGGTAACTGAAGTAAGCAGCATACGTGATGGTGACTTAAGTAAGCAGCAAACAATAACTTTTATATAGCTATGGTAACTATAATGTAAGCAGCATACGTACATTCAAGTCACTTAAGCAGCATATGGTAACTAAAGTAAAGTAGCAGCATACATATGGTAACTAAAGTAAGCAGCATACGTACAGTAACTAAAGTAAGCAACATACGGAAACTTATATAACCAGCATATTTATGGTAACTATATTTTAAGCAGCATATGTATGGTAACTAAGCATTTTAACTATAATTTAAGCTGCATATGTTTGGTAACTATAATCTAAGGTAAACTATAATCTAAGCAGCATATGTATGGTAACTATAATCTAAGCAGCATACGTATGGTTACTATAATCTAAGCAGCATATGTTTGGTAACTATAAACTAAGCAGCATATGTATGGTAACTATAAGCAGCATATGTATGGTAACTATAATCTAGGCAGTATATGTATGGTAACTATAATCTAAGCAGCATATGTATGGTAACTATAATCTAAGCAACTATAATCTAAGCAGCATATGTATGGTAATTATAATCTAAGTAGCATATGTATGTTAACTATAATCTAAGCAGCATATGTATGGTAACTATAATCTAAGCAGCATATGTATGGTAACTATAATCTAAGCAGCATATGTATGGTAACTATAATCTAAGCAGCATATGTATGGTAACTATAATCTAAGCAGCATATATATGGTAACTATAATCTAAGCAGCATATGTATGGTAACTATAATCGAAGCAGCATATGTATGGTTACTATAATCTAAGCAACATACGTATCGTAACTTTAATCTAAGCAGCATATGTATGGTAACTATAATCTAAGCAGCATATGTATAACTATAATAACTGTATAATCTAAGCAGCATATGTATGGTAACTATAATCTAAGCAGCATATGTATGGTAACTATAATCTAAGCAGCATATGTATGGTAACTATAATCTAAGCAGCATATGGTAACTATAATCTAAGCAGCATATGTATGGTAACTATAATCTAAGCAGCATATGTATGGTAACTATAATCTAAGCAGCATATGTATGGTAACTATAATCTAAGCAGCATATGTATGGTAACTATAATCTAAGCAGCATATGTATGGTAACTATAATCTAAGCAGCATATGTATGGTAACTATAATCTAAGCAGCATACGTATGGTAACTATAATCTAAGCTGCATACGTATGGTAACTATAATCTAAGCAGCATATGTATGGTAACTATAATCTAAGCAGCATATGTATGGTTACTAAAGTAAGCATAATTTGTCTGTTTTGCTATGATTGTTAATTGTTGTGAACATGCTAGTATGTTAACAGGTTCTATTTTATATATCTGAATGGTGTTTATGGCTTTATAAATATCTGATTCTTCTTATCAGGAGAGCATGCCATTTGCTGTACTTTATATTTCTTTTGAGGAGGATTTTTTTTTTTTTTCTTGCAGCGCTTTGCCTACCCAGCAGATAAGTTGATTCCATTGAGCTGCCTGGGATGTATGAGAGGTGTAGGAACCCAACAGAGGGGATGCAGATGATGTCCTAGGAAGGTAAGTTTATTATTAGTAGTAGTAGTAGTAGTAGTGGTAGTAGTATTAGGGGGCGGTAATGTTAAAGTTTGAATACCTTGATCCACAAAATTTTAGTGTTAAAATCCCTCTTATCAAATGAATGAAGTCTAGCAAGAAAATTGATATTGTGCCCAGCTCCCCCATACAGTGTGTTGTGTGAGGCTGTGGTATCCTGAATCATGGTATCAATTATCACTACATGCTTTAGGTACAGGTGGATTTAATTGCCGCTGATAATTTTTTGGGACCATTTGATACTGAAGTAAGTTTAATTAATACATAATAAAAACTTGAATCGGTTTGAGTGGGGAGTGAGGGGTGGGGAATGATTATGAGAGTTCAATAAACACTGTTAGTTACTTAAATCTTGGTAAAATATTTAGTTAGAAGAAAGAACAAAATGCAACAGGTAAAGAAAATACGCTAGACATACGCTGATACTCCTTCAGGCAGTTTTCACTATTCTATTCTCGTACGCGAATATTGAATTGAATTTCTCATTTTCACTTGCATATGTTTATTTCTTTCGTGTATCGATACCTATAATATCATGGAAAAATACAAACAAGATTTAAGTATTATAATCACAATATATTTGACGATATTCTGGTCATTTTTCAAACACTTTTCCAATAAAATTTTGTGACTTGGTTATTTCCAATTTTTGTCTGTTTGCATATGCAAAACTATTAAAACAGCGCTTCAGAAAAACCAGTTTTTGTTATAAGACCGGTTACCATGCAAGCTTAAAAACTGATACAATCAATTTTTCTCTGTTATCAATGTCAATGTTTTGAATGAGTAATTTCGAGGCATCCATAACATCTTACTAAAACTTAATAGAAGTTCTAGAAATAACTAAATGATAAAAAGTGACCCAGTGTGTTTTACAAAATACTCAAACATTTAGTGCCATTCCATCTTACCACATTTGCTAATACTGTAGCATCTTTAACCCCCTCTCTCTACTTTGTTTTTGTTTCAACTATGCACCTCCTCTCTCGATCACAGCTTTCTGACTTTTTGTTCTTAAATTTCTCTCATTCTCCCCCTGTTTCCTTTCCTTCCTACCTCTAGAATGATCTGACCTCTCAGTCACAATTTGACCCTCGTTGTCGTGGTGCCGTTAAATCCTCATCAAACAAACAAACAAACTCAACCACAAGAGTTTTGAAGCATAGATAAATGGTTTGATTTGAATTATTTTGTGGCCACCATGCTTATAATTGTGACTAATTTGTAATCTACATATCCTTTCGGTCATTCCATATATATTCAAAATATAATGAATTAATTTCATTAACCAGCTTTTCTTGTGAGTTGGAAAGAGAAGCAAAGAAGTAATTTAACTTGAGAATAAAAATAGATTTAAGAATAGTACTTTTTCCAGTGACTGTTTCCTCCAGATAGAAATTTTCTTTTCAATAGCAAGCAGAGCTTGTTCATAATTTAAATTCAACATTTCATCAATATTTGTTGGAAAAATCAGTCCAAGAAATTTGAACCTACCAGAAAAATGGTCATTATAAGTTCTCAAAATTCTTAAACATGATGTTAGAACCTTTCATACTTTCGATCCAGAATAAAGAGCTTTTATCAAAATAAATTTTTAAACATAAAATTTTGGAAAATAAATTCAAACTTTTACCACAGAACCAAGGGAATTATAAGAACAATAAAGTATCAGTCAAGTATCATTGGCATACTGTGTGAACTTAAATTGTTTGTTGCAAATCTCCACACCTCTAATACTTCTATCATTTCTAATAAACATTCCTTATATTTCGGCTCATAAAATAAATGAATACAGAGAAATAGGATCTCCTTGTCTGCAACCTCTCAAAATACTTATTTTTTGTGGGTTAACCAGCATATAACATAGGAGAAATTATCCCATTATAATAGTTTACACCATTTAATAATATTTGGACCAAAACCAAAACAAGAAAGTACATCTCAAAATGAACCATGATCAACAGAATCAAAAGCCTTTTCAAAATCAAGTTGAAAAAGTTCTCCAGGTAAATGTAAACTCTCAGTTGCCAAAGAAATGTCATAACGCTAGAAAGTCTTAAATGATTCTGATGATGTTTTCCGGATGAAGCTATTAGGTATATGCAGCCACAATGTAATCATCCTTGCTATAGAGCCTATTAATTTGAAAACATATTATTCAAAATTGCAGAATGATCTCTCACAGTAGGACCCTCACACAAACTAATCTGACTGACATATTTTTTGAAAGATTTTTTTTTTTGAGATTAAAAAGAAAAGCTATAGCCTTCTCTGGTTTATAAAAGATGGTTCAATTGAGTATTAAGCAGTAGGTATTTTTCCTTTTTTGCAAAATCTTATCAGACCAAGCTACTTATTTTTTTGCAGAAAAGTACATTATCTGTATACTTTGCAATACATTTGGCTAGAACAAAAGTTCATGATATGAAATAAAATTTTGATTGTATCTTGTCACATTTTGATTTGTGAACTGCTGCACTATATTTATTATCATTTGAACATAATCTACCATTTTGTGTATTATTTTATTGCTTGATGTTTTATTTTTCTTACATTCAGTCCATCAACCAGTCAGTCGCATCGATCCATGCATCTGCTACAAATACACCTGCTACTTTAGCAACCATCATCACACGATCTACGCACGGCACCGATGCACCTGTCACATTGACAACCATTGTGCTTTCTTCCATTGCCACTAGCAACTCTGCGATATTTACTAGGTATGATATTGTTACACTTTATCCTTCTGTTTTTGTTCCTTTTTATGCTTTCAATAGCTTTTGCCTAATTAAAGGATTATGTCCGTGGTCAAGCAAGTCTATCTTAAAAAAAAACGAATGATGAAGAAATTTAGCATTTTTATGTCATTATGTATAAAGAAGATCGGTCTAAAATATCTTATTTGTATTGAAGCAACTACATCAGACCATGGAAATTCTTTATGTATTCCATTTTATCACCTGGAAGAAGATATTGTCTGCTCTATTACCAGGGAGCATATCAGTGATTTAATAATCACTGAAGTTCATCTGCCCTCTCTCTGTTTGTTGTTCATTTTTGGATCTACCGCAACGTATATGTGATACAGATATGTTTGGTCATTCAGTGTTAACTTTGTGGTTTAACATTTAGTGCGACATTGAGGATGATAATCAGGTTGAGGGTTTACATCTGTGATAGAAATTATTTGCGTTTTTTTGTTTAGCTTTTGGGATTTGTAAAGCAAGCAGAAAAGGCAAGATATACCAAATTAGAAAGAAGGAAGAAAGCCCTACATCGGGGAATATAGGGCAGCAGGTCCAAATGCTCTATGGTACATAGACGGAAACCACAAACTAATGTGGCATATTTTGCCTTTACTGCTTGCTCTTTTAAATACACATTCTATAGGCCTACATCTGTAATAGTAATTATTTGCAATTTTCTTGCTTGGCCTTGGGATGCTATGTGGGACATAGGGAGGGATGTCATGTGTGATCCAATGTGGGACATAGGATGGGATGCCACGTGGGACATAGGGTGGGATGCCATGTGGGATATGGTGGAATGCTATGTGGGACATATAGTGGAATGCCATGTAGAACATGGAATGGTATGTCATGTGGGACATAGGTTGGGGTCCAATGTAGGACATTTGATGGAATGTCATGTAGGACATGGTAGAATGCTATTAGGTACAAGTAACGGACATGGTGGGAATCAATGTGAGACATTAGGTGGGCTAATATGTGGGACATCAAATGGCAAGCCACTGATGCAAGACAGAAGGTGGGATGTCATGTGGGACATGTAGTTGGGTCCATTGTGGGACATTGGAGGGGATGCCATGGTGGAATGCCATGTGTGCCACCTGGTGGATGTATTGAAAGACATGGTGGGATGCCACGAGTTACACAGTGTGGTATAGGGTGGAATGCCATGTGTGGCATAGGATTGTAGACCATGTGGGATACAGGGTAGGAGGCCATGTGGGACATGGTATGTGATGCCATGTGGGACATAAAGTGGGATGTCATTGGGACATGGGAAGTGATACCATTTGGAGCAGATGGTGGGATTCAATGTGAGACATAAGGTCGGATGTCATGTGGTGTCATGTGGGACACAGTGAATGATGTCATATGGGACATAGGTGTGGTTGCCATGTGGGACATGATTGGAAATAATGTGGGACATAGGATGTGATGCCATGTGGGACATAGGTTGGAAGCCATGTGGGACTTAGGGTTGGATGCCATGTGGGACTTAGGGTTGGATGCCATGTGGGACCTAATGTTGGATGTCATATGGTGCATAATGGTGGAATGCCATGTAGGACATATGGTGGAATGCCATGCTTGACATATGGTGGAATGATATATTGGACATGGGATGAGATGGGATGTCATGTGCGACATGGGGTGGGATGACATGTGGGACATGTGATGCCATGTAAGACATAGGAGGCCATGTGGACATCAAAAAATATAAACAAGTGAGGCCCCTGTATTTCAAATTAATTTCCCACAAAGAATGATAACATTTGATGTTGTTTACATGTTGTTTTTATAATCTATGATATTTGATTTTAATGGAATTTGAGCCTCTAAAATGACCCTGGCTCTTTCTGTAGACCCAGGCCCTTAGAGCCCATGCTGTAGAGGGTAGTGCAAGTTGGCACATACTTTTCACGTAGGTACACCTATGAGCAATTACAGATGGGACCTCTTACACCTACCTTTGGGTAGGATTTAAAACATCTCCCAATATTTCATTTTGTAAGAAAAAATGAACTGGTTGAAACAAAACTATAGGAAGGCACCAATCCAACTAAAACAAACTTATGAGTTATCAAAATTTAATTGTAAAATCTTTCTGGATCCACTCTTCTTATGGACTGCCGGATCCTTTCCTGAGAAACGAAAACATCCTTTGAAATGAGTGCAGCTGTCACCATTGTTTTCTCCATAACTTGACCTTTGCTGCAAACTGCTATGACACAGTCATCAAGCAAAGTATCTATGAAATTTGATGGGAAAACCATAAGAAAAAACAAGTAATGAAATAATAACAGTGATGTATACACCTGGGATTTGACCGTGACGAGCGCCACAAATTGATCCAAAACCCAAAATGTTGGGTACCTTAATTAAATAAAGATAGTGAGAAAAGAAATATACTGTCTCTCTCTTTTATTTACACCACCAGCTTCTTTTTTGTATCTTCCACTTAAACATTATGCAATCAATATTGCAAAACACTTTTTCTTCACAGAAACCAACCCATTGTTGCAACTAACCCAATAAACCCCAAGACAGTAAACCAAACAACACGGCCTGACCTGTGACCCATATTTCCTAAAACAACCAGCTGAGATCAGAGTACAATATGATATTTTTTGCACAATTTCATAAATACAGTAACCAATGGAAATAAATGAATCCGACCAAATCTTAACTAACAGCTTATGTCAATGATATTTATGGCATTACAGTATGCACTGTTTGACACAATATAGCAGATCTCCCTTTGTGGGATGGAGGGAGTGGAGAAGGAATAAAGCTCCAATATTCAATATGGTATATTAGCTGTACATGTTGAAACCTCAATGGTGTTGGGATGAGGGGGGGGGTATTTGGGGTGGGGGTAGTTGGTATGGATAGTAGGGGAGGAGAAATAATGCTCCAAAATTCAAATTTTCAATTGAATACGCAGGAGGGTATGTATCCCCGCAACTTAGAAAAACCAAGGTAAACTAAAGTGATGAATTGTAGGCTCACATATCACATGATTTAATGATAAATATCTGGAAATCTGTTACAATTTGCAGGAAATACTCTTCATTTTTTAGGATATTTTCTTTAAATATGGGCAATTTCCTTCATTTTCAGGAGATTTTTTTCAATTTCCTTTATTTTTGTAAATTTTCTTCAATTTCTGGATACTTTTTTACATTTGCTTTAATTTTACACAATATATATGTATAATTTAACCAAATGTTTCTTTTATTTTACCTCTATTTTCTTTAGTTTTACCTATTTTTTCAATTTGATCTTAATAACTTTTCCCAACCAGGAAGAAAGTATTCACCCAGGAAGGTGAAATCTTTTCATGATGCTGCTTCCTTCCCCTCCCCTGATTCCTAAAACTCTGATTACATCCAATTTGAAAGTGCCAGTGAAAACTATATGTCTTGCTAAATTTATCCAGAATGTGTTCGTAATTTGGTTGCAGATCTCTTTTATCCCCATCTCTCAGGCATAAAGTTGCCTCAGCCTTCCCATCACAGTCAATGTCTGGGGGAGGATTTTCATACTGCAAATAATGACAAAAAGCCTGAAATTCAGTTGGCAGATATAGGGTATGGAATTTTGGGGCAATGTAGATAGTAAATTTGGGCAAAACAGACCATGGAAACATCAATATTAAGAAAACACCTGTAATTTGATGGTAGTTAGCCTTAATGAAATTTGCCAGAAAATGCTACTGCCATCCACCTACGGATATGTACTGTAGGCCCTGTTCCACAACTCACAGCCTTTGTTGTCAGTATAGGGGTGGCCAAATGACTATGTCACTCTGCATGAATTTTAATTACTTTCACTGTTCTCATCACTGCAGGTTGCAGCTCAAGAATCTTGTTAATCCATGACCAGCAAATTGAATAATCTTATTGAGTTCTTTTACATGCAAAAGAGACTGAAAATATAGAGTAAGATTAGTAATGAAGGGTGGTGATCAACCTGACGTGTATAGTGTACTACTACTCTTCAACAAAAGACACATCTTTACTGTACTGTGGAGTTTACGCACATTTGCCTACCTTCAATTAAGTCTCTCTAAGGATTGCACTGCGCCTAGTTGAAAGGTTGTGAAGCCCAGGACCCATTCTCAGCGGTTTGCAGACCCATTGAAAGAGTTGCGGTTTCACAAACAAGGAAACTAGGACTTACAGTTGGTGAGTAGCCTAACTGAAAATTACAACAATGCCTAAGAATTAGTACTCGAGACAGCGTGGGTTTGAATATTATTGAGTGTGACATTGGATATGAGTTTCTAACAGGAGGTGCAGTGGCTCAGTGGTTAAGGAGTCTTTCTTTCTTGAATTCGAAAGGTATCGGGTTTGATTCCCATCCTGAGCGTTCCTCATGCTTCACATTTGGGAGGAGTTTAGGACACCTAATAGGATCTATAGGAAAAAAGTCTTTCAGCAAACTGTTCAGGTGACTTTTTGCTTGAGAATGATTGTTGGGTAGTCATTGTTTTTTTTTTTTCTGAATGGGAGAGGGAACCCCAATTTCCCAAGTGTATTGGTGTGGGCACCTTTTGACATGATTTTGATGAAGCATTGGTCTTTGACAGACTTGGCTTTTCTCTAATCATCTAATATTTCAACATAACTGTCATCATTACATCGGGAAATAAGGATCTCTTTGGTGTAGATGTGACTATCACATGTGAGACTTAGTGGGTCGTTGAGTGGTTCAACCATAGTACGGTTGCAGATGCACTGACTTTTCCTACAGTTCCACTCATCCAAATTTGACCTGTGAACATCCATCCCAGATCGGAATGTTGTGCCCATGGGAAGCCTCTCTGGCCATTTCTGTTTCTCTTACCTTTAACGGTTTAGGGCAGTTTTTCCAAGGAGTATTATGATATACACATTATCTGTTGGTTCTGGAATCAAATCGAGATACCTCTGAGATAACGATACCTGTGGCAAATGTCTGGTGATGGTATCTTTTCTGTCTCCAGGTATGTATTTGTTTTCTTTTACTGTTGGTAGTTTCTCCTTCTATCCAGCCAATGATTCAACACTAATTTCATTGGCTCGTCTACCTGTGGAGATGATGTGATGACCACTGCAATTTGACAGTTGGTATTGGTGTTCAGGGCCCTTAATGTTCAATTTCTGTGAAAGTTGAGGGTCTCCTAAGCATGCCTTTGATTGATCGTTGAGGACAACATATCCATATGTCCAGGTTGATGGGTCCCTTTCATGATATATTTTCACCAGTACAATCTGTGCACAGGAACTAGCTGTCGCACAGGTAAATAGCTTAGTGCATTTGATGTTAGCTTCTCATGGCTGAGCTGTCTCTGACTGATTGATTTCTTGTCAATTTTGGTTCTTTACTTAGTTTTCATTGATGTGCATCAAAGATGCATGGGTGATACCATCAAATTTCTTACATTTGAGACTTGTGTCACAAGGTGATTCTTCCCACATCTGTAACACAAGCCTAACCTTTTACACAAGCCACAAATGTAAGAAATTTTACTTTGTTTGCACTGATGTGCATCAAGGATGCATGGGTGATACCATCACATTTCTTACATTTGAGACTTGTGTCACAAGGTGATTCTTCCCACATCTGTAACACAAGCCTAACCTTTTACACAAGCCACAAATGTAAGAAATTTTGCTTTGTTTTCATTGATGTTCATCACGGATGCATGGGTGATACCATCACATTTCTTACATTTGAGACTTGTGTCGCAAGGTGATTCTACCCACATCTGTAACACAAGCCTAACCTTTTACACAAGCCGCAAATGTAAGAAATGTGAGGTACCACCCATGCATGTTATGCACATCAATGAAAACAAAGCAAAGAACTAAGAAGAAATCAATCAGTCAGAGACACTTCAGCCAGAAGAAGCTAGCATCAAATGCACAAAGTTTTCACTTGTGCTACAGCTCGTTCCTGTTGAAAGATTGTACAGGTGAAAATATATCATGAAAGGCACCCATCAACTTGGACATATAGATATGTTGTCCTCAACGATCAGTCAGATGCATGCTTAGTCAAATGCATGCTTAGGAGACCCTCAGTTTGAACATTCAGGGCCCTGAACACCAATACCAATTGTCAACTTACGGTGGTTGTCGCATCATCGCCAAAGGTAGACGAGCCAATGGCATTATTGTTGAATAAATGGCTGGACATAAGGAGAAACTGTTGACAGTAATAGAAAACAAGTACATGCCTGGAGACAGAAAAGAGATACCATCACCAAGCATTTGCCAAAGGTATCGCCATCTCAGGGATATTTCCGATTTGATTCCAGAACCAAGAGATGATGTGCATATCATATTACTCCTTGGTGAAAAAACTGCCCTGAACCATTAAAGGTAAGGGAAAGCAGAAATAGCCCAGAGAGGCACCTAATGGGCACAACATCCATCTCCGATGGACGGTCTCAGTTTAAGTTTGTGTGAGTGGAATTGGAGGAAAAGTCAGTGCATTTGTCAAACGTACTATGGTTGAACCACTCAACGACCCATTTAGTCTCACATGTGATAGTCACATCTACACCAAGGAGATCCTCTTTGCGACGGAATGATCAGATATACTTCAAGTTATATCTTATTTTCCATGCTATAAATATGCAATCTAGTCCCTAATGTGATTCTAACACACTTTTAACTGGACTAAAAATGTAGTTACCTACCCAGCACTAACTTCCAGTGTACCTCTAACCTCACATTTTCTCAGTGCGTTGCTAGACATTACATCGCTGGAGCTGGAGGAGAATTTCTTGCTGAAATTTCACCCTTTTTCTAGCAATTTCTACCTAGCAGCTACAACCGTGAAGGTTTTCAAGCTGGTTTGACTTTTGTACAAGCTTTTCCAGTCATCTTAGGTAAGATGAAGTGGCCTTAGGCCCAGGGAAAAACTTTGGTCTGACTTATAGGGCAGTCTGCATTGAGTTTGTACTAGGTACAGAGTAGATTTTCTATCGACGAAAGTTTCCCACTCTTGTGGCGAGTGGATTTAGTCCCTAGAGCACCCAGTGTGCTGGTTATTGGAGCCTCATTGCCTTGGGCAGATGTGTTTTCACCCTAGGCTCCTTACCCACCACGAAGGTAGCCTAATGTTATGCTGTGCATATGTATTACATGGTAGGATATCTTCATACATTCGGCCCTCCAGACATAGTTCTGTTCGATCCGGCTACCAATTTTCTGTACTCGGACTCCTTACCAGCAAGTACGGGAATCTTCGCATTCACAATCAAAAGGACTCCCTATGTGGGTTACTCCTTTCCACCATTCGTGTTAGTACCGAGGGTACAAAGCAGGGCGATGTACGACTGGTAGCACTCATTTGGACTGGCCAACTGTGGTTCTGCTCTGCTCAAACTTATTGCTGGCTTCCCATATGAGCTTCCAGTCAGAGATGTCTTTCATGTCATTCCTGGGCTCCAGCAAACTGCACCACAATCCCAGAGTATTTTATTTTACTGTGTTGCCTCTGTCCACCATTTGCTGGATTGGTGGAAAATTCTTGGTGTAACAAGGTCTTTTTGAGGAGTCTGGAGACCCCCTCCTATTTTGGGGATGTCTTCTCCCAGATTCCCCCAAATTCAGTGTCAGATTTGATCTGTTTCCCCGTATTCAGCGTCCCAGTCTGTCCTGGGTAAGTGTATCGATACAGTCAAGAGCTTTAGGATAACTGTAACAGCCATCCACCGAGTCTTTCCAGTGGGAATCGACGGTCACAAACTTGCGACCACTGGAGAAGTTGGTGAAAAGAATGTTCTTATAAAGACCTTCTTTCAAGATTCTTGCTCCCCTGTGGGTAATGTGGGTAATGCAAGTTGTCTTAGTCACACTGGTGAAAGCTCTGTTCGACCCCCCCCCCCCCCCTCCTCCCATGTGCCCACTTAGGGAGTTGATGCTTAAAAGAGTTTTCTCCTTACCTCAGACTCTACTAGGCGTAGAGATGCTATTCGTGCACTTTTTCTCAAAGAAGGTCATATTTATCTTTCTCCCAGAGCTGGTATTCTTACCGTCTCTTTCCGTGCCTTCTGCCTTCAGATCCATCAGAAAAAGGTTATTGTGTGTGCCCTGTCTGGTGTCTTAAAAATTGCATTAAACTTATGCAGCTGGGCGATGCAAAAGCGTTTTTTGTTTCATTAAGATCTTATTGTACTGTGTCGTGAGACACTATATCACGATGGATTGTTCAAAGCAATCTCTTAAAATGGTCGGCGTTGTTCATGGAACAGCCAGGGTATGTACTCAAGTAAGAGGCATAGCCCCTTACATGGAATAATTCGCGCAGCCGTTTGGAAAATGCCTGTCACAGTTATTCCCTTTTACTTGACTTACTTTACAAAGTTTGTGTTACCCAGATAACTTTAACAAAGTTGCTAACAATTTTTTCCACGATTTGAGAATTCCTTAATTCACCTTAGCTAACACATACTTCATTTTCGATTGTGTTGTCTCATGGACGCTTTTGTTGAGTTTCATTGCATTATCTTAGACACTGCTATGATAGTTATATTGTCTGAACGCTCTTTTTGTTGGCATGTTTTTGAGATATTAACTCTTGTTTATGCAGTTATTGTTATTGGGTTGGTAACTACGTTTTTAGTTTGGTTAGAAGTGCATTAGAATCACGTTAGGGACCAGATTGCATATTTATAGCATGGAAGGTACATGTAGGTAAAACTCTTGTAAATATCCCCGCTACACTAAGCGAGGTAAATTTATGCTGAAAGATTAGATGATTAGAGAACAGCTGTGTCCATCGAAGACCGACGCTTCATCAAAATAATGTCAGAAGGTGCCCACACCAATACGCCTGGGAACTTAAGAGTTTCCTCTTCTGTTCAAAAGGCAGTGGGAACGTCTCAGGACAGTGGCAGCAACTTAAGGCGATGTCAGTGTCTTGGGGTGGTGGCAGCGTCTAGGCCAAGCTGGGCGAGTCTAGGCCAAGCTGGGTGACTCTAGGCCAAGCGTGCAGGCTGGGCGAGTCTAAGTGGGCCAAACGAGTTTAAGCGGGTCATGGGAGTCCAAGCGGGCCAGGCGAGTCTAAGCGGGCCTTGGGAGTCATAAGTGGGCTGGGCGAGTCATAAGTGGGCTGGGCGAGTCAGCAAGTGGGCTGGGCGAGTCGCAGCGTCTTGGGGTGGTGGCAGCGTCTAGGCCAAGTTGGGCGAGTCTAGGCCAAGCTGGGTGAGTCTAGGCCAAGCGCGCAGGCCGGGCGAGTCCTAAGTGGGCCGGGCGAGTCTAAGTGAGCCCGGCGAGTCTAAGCGGGCCGAGGAGTCTAAGTGAGCCCGGCGAGTCTAAGCGGGCCGAGGGAGTCACAGCATCTTCGGGTGGTGGCAGGGACTAGACCAAACTGGGCGAGTCTAAGCCCAGCTTGTGGGCCGGGCAAGTCTAAGCGGGCCAAGGGGCTGTCCAAGCGGGCTGGGGGGATAAGGGAGTCGAGGGCCAAAACGCGGCTGGGCGAGTCGGGGGATAAGGGAGTCGAAGCGGGCGGGCGAGTCAAGCGGGCCGGCGGGAGTCGGCGGGCGGGGGCGAGTCCAAGGGCGGGCTGGGCAGTCGGGCGGCGGGCGGGCGAGTCTGCGGGCGGCGGCCGGTCTACGGGGCGGGCGAGTCTAAGTGGGCGGAAGGGAGGACTGGGCCTAAGCGGACGGGCGGGCTAAGTGGGCCAAGGGAGTCCAAGCCGGCCGGGCGAATCCAAGCGTCATAAGAAGGCTGGGCGAGTCATATGCGTGCCGGGCGAGTCATTAGCTGGCCGGGGGAGTCTAAGTAGGCAGAGAGAATCCAAGTGGGCCGAGGGAGTCTAAGTGAGCTGGGCGAGTTTAAGCGGGCCACGCGAGTCTAAGCGGGTTGGGCTAGTCTAAGCAGATCAGGCGAGTCTAAGCGGGCGGTAAGGTATCTAATATAAGTGGCATGAGGTATCAAATATAAGTGGCATAAAGTAGCATCTGAACAGTGTGGCAGGCTGTCTGGGCGGTGTGACTGGTAGTCTGGGTGTTGTTGCAGGCTGTTTGGGTGGTGTGACAGTCCATCAGGGCAGTGTGGCAGGACGTCCATGCAGTGTGGGAGGACGTCGGGCGGTAAGGTATCTACTGTAAGTGACATAAGGTTTCTATTATAAGTGCCATGAAGTATCTAATATAAGTGGCATAAGGTTTGTAATATAAGTGGCATAAAGTAGCGTACGGATGGTGTGGCAGGCCGACTGGGCAGTGTGGAAGGCTGTCCGGGCGGAGTGGCTGGTTGTCTATATCTAACATAAGTGGTATAAGGTACTGGCAGTGTGGTGTCACGCTGTCCAGGCGGTGTGGCTGTCCATCCGGCGGTGGTATGGCAGGCCATCTGGGCAGAAAGGTATCTAGTATAAGTGACATCAGGTATCTAATGGGCGGGATTAGGTACCGTCCAAGCAGTGTGGCAGGCCATCCAGGAAGTGTGGCAGGCCATCCGGGCGGTGGTGGGTATCTACTATAAGTGGCGTAAAGTATCTAATATAAGTGGCATAAGGAATGTAACATAAGTTGCATTAAGTAGTGTGGGCGGGTGGTGTGGCAGGCCGTCTGGGCAGTGTGGCAGGCTGTCTGGGCGGTGTGGTGGGTTCTCTATATCTAAGATAAGTGGCATAAGTAAGATTCAGGTGGTGTGGCAGGCCGTCCAGGCGGTGTGGGAGCTGTCCGGCGGTGTGGGGGCTGTCCGGGGGCAGGTGTCAGAGCCGTATCCAAAGTAGGCTGTCTGGGCAGAAAGGTATGTAATATAAGTGGCATAAAGTAGCATGCAGGCGGTGTGACAGACCGTTTGGGCAGTGTGGCAGGCTGTCCGGGCAGTGTGGCGGGTTGTCTTTATCTCATATCTGTGGCATAAGGTGTGGCAGGCCGTCTGGGCAGTGTGGCAGGCTGTCAGGCGGGCGGTGGTGTGGTGGGTTCTCTATATCTAAGATAAGTGGCATAAGTAAGGTTCAGGTGGTGTGGCAGGCCGTCCAGGCGGTGTGGGAGCCGTCCGAGTGGTGTGGCAGGCCATCTGAGCAGAAAGGTATGTAATATAAGTGGCATAAAGTAGGGTGCTAGTGGTGTGACAGACCGTTCGGGCAGTGTGGCAGGCTGTCCGGGCAGTGTGGCGGGTTATCTTTATCTTATATGTGTGGCATAAGGTGTGGCAGGCCGTCTGGGCAGTGTGGCAGGCTGTCCGGGCGGTGTGGTGGGTTCTCTATATCTAAGATAAGTGGCATAAGTTAGGTTCAGGTGGTGTGGCAGGCCGTCCAGGCGGTGTGGGAGCCGTCCTGGCGGTGTGGCAGGCCATCTGGGCAGAAAGGTATCTAATATAAGTGGCATAAAGTAGGGTGCGGGCGGTGTGACAGACCGGTGTGGCAGGCTGTCCGGTGGTGGGCGGGGCAGGCTGTCTTTATCTTTATCTAAGATGTGGCATGGCAGGCCGTCTGGGCAGGCCGGCAGGCCAGGGCAGTGTGGCAGGCTGTCCGGGCGGTGTGGTGGGTTCTTTATCTTATCTAAGATAAGTGGCATAAGTAAGGTTTCAGGTGGTGTGGCAGGCCGTCCAGGCCGGGCGTGTGGAGCCGTCCTGGCGGTGTGGCAAGCCATCTGTGCAGAAAGGTATCTAATATAGGTGGCATAAAGTAACATGCGGGCAGTGTGACAGACCGTTCGGGCAGTGTGGCAGGCTGTCCGGGCGTGTGGCGGGTTATCTTTATCTTATAGATGTGGCATAAGGTGTAGCAGGCCGTCTGGGCAGTGTGGCAGGCTGTCCGGGCGGTGTGGTGGGTTCTCTATATCTAAGATAAGTGGCATAAGTAAGGTTCAGGTGGTGTGGTAACATGTGGGAGGCGGTGTGTGGCAGGCTGTCCTGGGGTGTGGCAGGCTGTCTCTGGGCAGAAAGGTATCTAATGTGGTGGTGGCAGACCGTTCGGGCAGTGTGGCAGGCTGTCCGGGCAGGTGTGGCGTCTTTATCTTATATATGTGGCATAAGGTGTGGCAGTGTGGCAGGCTGTCTGGGCAGTGTGGCAGGCTGTCCGGGTTCAGGTGTGGTGGGTTCTCTATATCTAAGATAAGTGGCATAAGTAAGGTTCAGGTGGTGTGGCAGGCCGTCCAGGCTGGCCAGGGCGGTGTGGGGCAGCCAGTCCTGGGCGGTGTGGCAGGCCATCTGGGCAGAAAGGTATCTAATATAATAAGTGGCATAAAGTAAGGTTCAGGTGGTGTGGCAGGCCATCCAGGTGACAGACCCGTTGGGCAGGCCATGGGCAGGCTGTCCGGGCGTGTGGCAGCGTGGCAGGCTGTCCGGGCGGTTGGTCTTTATCTTATGGCATAAGTAAGTGTGGGTGGTGGTGGGCAGGCTGTCAGGTTCTCTATAATGTGGTGGTGTGGCAGGCTGGCGGTGGGAGCCGTCCGGCGGTGTGGCTGGGCAGTGTGGCAGGCTGTCTGTGGGCAGGCTGTGGTGGGTTCTCTATATCTAAGATAAGTGGCATAAAGTAAGGTCTAGGTGGTGTGGCAGGTGGTGTGGCAGGCTGTCCAGGCGGTGTGGGAGCCGTCCTGGCGGTGTGGCAGCCATCTGGGCAGAAAGGTATCTAATATACTGTGGGCATAAAGTAACATGTGTGTGTGACAGACCGTCTGGCAGTGTGGCAGGCTGTCCAGCGTGGCAGGCTGTGGCGGGTTATCTTTTATCTTATATATGGGGCAGTGTGGCAGGCTGTCCGGGCGGTGTGGTGGGTTCTGGCATAAGTAAGGTTCAGGTGGTGGGCAGGCCGTCCAGGCGGTGGGGAGCCGTCCGGGCGGTGTGGCAGGGTCTCTTATCTGGCATATATATATGGGCATAAGGTGTGGCAGGCCGTCTGGGCAGTGTGGCAGGCTGTCTGGGCAGTGTGGTGGGTTCCTTATATCTAAGATAAGTGGCATAAGTAAGGGTCTGGTGATGTGGCAGGCTGTCCAGGCGGTGTGGGAGCCGTCCTGGCGGTGTGGCAGGCCATCTGGGCAGAAAGGTATCTAATATAAGTGGCATAAAGTATGGTGTGGGCAGTGTGACAGACCGTTTGGGCAGTGTGGCAGGCTGTCCGGGCGTGTGTGGGGTTGTCTTTATCTTATATATGTGGCATAATTTGGGCAGGCCAGGCCTGGGCAGTGTGGCAGGCTGTCTGGGCGGTGTGGTGGGTTTTCTTATCTAAGATAAGTGGCATAAGTAAGGTTCAGGTGGTGTGGGAGGCCGTCCAGGCGGTGTGGGAGCCGTCCTGGCGGTTTGGCAGGCTGTCTGGGCAGAAAGGTGTCTAATATAAGTGGCACAAAGTAACAGTGCGGGCGGTGTGACAGACCATTCGGGCAGTGTGGCGGGCTGTCTGGGCAGTGTGGCGAGTTGCTTTATCTCATATGTGGCATAAGGTGTGACAGACCGTTCGGGCAGTGTGGTATACTGTCCGGGCGATGTGGTGGGTTCTCTATATCTAAGATAAGTGGCATAAGTAAGGTTTAGGCGGTGTGGCATGCCGTGCAGGTGGTGTGGTAGCTGAGCGGTGTGCTAGGCCGTTTTGACAGTGAGGTATGTAATATAAGTGGCATAAAGTAGGGTGTGGGCAGTGTGATAGACGGTTCAGGCAGTTTGGCAAGCTCTCCGGGCAGTGTGTTGGGTTGTTTTTATCTCATATGTGGCATAATGTGTGGCAGGCCGTCTGGGTAGTGTGGCATGCCGTTTGGACAGTAAGGTATCTAATGTATTGTGACATAAGGTATCTAATATGAGTGGGATCAGGTACCTTCCGGGAAGTGTGCAGGCCGTCAGCTCCGTAAGGTATCTAATATAAGTGGCACTGGGTTCTAAGTGGCATGAAGTATCTAATATAAGTGGCATGAAGTAGCCTGTGGGTTGTGTGGCAGGCCATCTGGGCAGTGTGGCAGGCTGTCTGGGCGGTGTGGTGGGCTCTCTATATCTAACATAAGTGGTATAAGTAAGGTTCAGGCGGTGTGGCAGTCTGTCCAGGCGGTGTGGGAGCCGTCTGAGCGGTGTAGCAGGCCGTTTGGGCAGTAAGGTATCTAATATAGTGTGACATAAGGTATCCAATATGAGTGGGATAAGGTACCATCCGGGAAGTGTGCAGGCCGTCCGGGCGGTATGATATCTAATATAAGTGGCATTGGGTTCTAATATAAGTGGCGTAAAGTATCTAATGTAAGTGTCATAAGGTATCTCATAATAGCATTTCTCTGAATGCACTTTGTAACTTTGGAGGTTAACTCTCCAGCAATGCTGGCACTCATTTACAGCAGAGTGGACTTGAGCAAGTAAAGTGTCTTGCTTAAGGACAATGCAGGATCACAACGGGAAGCAAACCTGGTATCTTTCTAATATGGGCATTACTCCTTAACCACTGAGCCACTGCACCTCTATCTAAAGAATCGTTTATTCTCTACAGCTTCCACATCTAGTGACACCCACAAGGGCATCCCTGTCAATGCCACTGTGGTCACTGATGCACTTCCAACATTGAATGAGGAATGCGATGCACATACTCTGAAGGGGTTTTTGCGACATCACACAGAGATCATCCTGAGTCAAAGGGGCTTTGAGGATAACTTGATGTGGGGAACGGCTCCACCACATTTTGAGGTGAATTGCAAGTCTCTTTTGTTCTTGTTTTAAAGTTGATTTTAGTAGTTTTGAGGGTTTTTGAGCTCTTTAGTACTATGTGTCTTTTGCTGTCAAAGCACTTAAGTACTCTCATCAGTCAATTAAATCTGTTATAGCCTTTCTTTAGGGCTGTGAACATTTCTGAAATCATTAAATGCTTAATCGCAAGAATTTGTAGGATTTTAGCAATTAATTTACGGTTAATCAATGCCAAGATATGGTCACAATGCAAAATATTTTTTTAATGTAGAAAATTGCGAAAATAGTATGGGTGGCATCTTTCATTCTAAAGAGGATTACTTTGTAATGCCAGCGCACTCTTGCGACCATTGTGTGTAGTTGGACTATTTAGCATGCCGACACAACCTATGAAACTTCAACAGAACTTCAAGAATTATCATTTTGGAGCTTTCACAGAATTTGTGAAAAGATATCAATTGGCGGTTTGTTTGGTAAAATAGCATTTGCGAAAATGGAGAGATAAAAACAATTAATTGCAAGTAGCATTTTCTTCAAACTTTTAATTCACATGTGTAATTGTTTACAGCCCTACCTTTTAATATTTTTTATGTGAAATGCTGCATTGATCTCAGGACACAATTTTTTTTTACATTTCAAATTGCATAATGCTGATAGTTTGTAGATATAGACTAATTCAAAGAACTTACATTCAGAAGAAAGATTCATTGCTTGCAAGCTCACTCATACAAAATCGATATAAAAACATTGAATGTTGGAGTGTGAAAAATAAAGAGAATATTAATGAATTGCATGTTCAGATAGAAAGATGGGTTTTGGTGCAAAAGACAACATTGAAAGAATATCAAAACACTTGTTTGGGTATTCATATTTTGCTGATAATTCTTAGAATGTTTCCGGCTCATTTTGATATGATAATAATTATTATAATAGCATATAAGCTTTTCTTCTCTTGTTATGCTGAATGTACTGATCAAAGTTATATTCAGTTGAATGCAGTTAAAAATTAATAGAAACATTTGACCATTTGACCATATGTGATGAGATTAGTGGTCAATCATGTTCATCTTATATGAAAGAATCTGATAAGTGGAGGAGAACACACAACAACTTCATTCCGTTAAGGAAGCTTTAAGTGTAAAGTTCTTTTTGATGTTGGACAATAAAAAGTTATTTGGGTAGCTTAACAACATGATAAAACCGTAATCCTGGTATCATTTGAAAGAACTCACATAGTTCTTTCAGAAAATGTAATTTTTTAATGGGGGGGTTATGTTGAAGATTTTTGAGAAAAAATGGATTGAAATAGAAAATTTAAAAATGCACAAAATTTAACAACAAAACGATTTTTTTCAAAAGCTGACCTGCTGTACTTTCAGACCTAGCCTTTGCTGGAAAAGCTGTGAACAACTGTCAAAGTATCCAATTCCAACTATCCAGGTTGAATTTTGTCTGCCCCTATCATCAATATCTATTTATGTATAAAAGTTGTGTGAAATTTCATGATTTTTAGCCTTTTTGAGACAAATATTTGAACTAAATCATAACTTTGGATTGTCTCAGTACACCTACCACATGCTGAAATTATTGTTAAGAAGTGCAATTCATGAACTTTGAATTAAAGACAAAAGAACAAGTGCCCCACTTTCTTTATTGCATTGTTTAAAGGATTAGTTCATGGGTCAAGTCCATCTTTTATGAAAGAGGACTTAAAAAGAAACAAAATGGTGCAAACAGCATTCAAAAATCTTATTTTGCTCACGGGATCTTCATGTTTTAAGTTCTGCCGTATCTGTGTAGAAATGACTGGTGTAGTAAGTCTACTATGGAAGGTTGGTACTCTAATTCTCACATTTTTGACAATTGTGTATGTATTTTAAAGAAAATTTATTTAACTTTGTAACTATTTCAAAAAAAATTCTCAAACTTTCTTCTGGTGGTAAATTATAATTACCCTTACAAGATCATGTTTGACCTCTTTCCTGACATATCTAATGGTTTTTAATGACTAAAATATTTCCTTAACGGAATAACATTTTTAAATACATGATTATTGCCACCTGAACTAATCCTTTAAGTTTAAGCACAAACCTTTACACTGAAGCATATGTGTTGTGGTGTAGCAGATAGTGACCAAGCTCACAATGCACACGTCCCGAGTTCGAATACCGGCTTTGTACGCGGCTTTACTTTTTCGCGAGTAATTACAGCGGTGATTATTAATTGTTTATTTTTATTGTTTGCCTTGAGAAATATAATTTAGACTGGTATCATTGAAAGGGAAATTTCACAGACAATCTAGAAATCCTCCATAGAGAAAATACAAGCTCAAAACAATTGGCCTAACTTTTCCTACGATAGCAAATTTGCATATTTATGCCGATATTTTCTTTACTTTGACATTTTTATTGAAAAGTTTATTGTCTTAGCATTCATATAAACCAAACTTGTAGTGTGAGATAACGGAAGCCAAATTTTGAAAATTATTATTTTTAAAATCCCGACAATTTTTTGTCATGTTTTTACGCACCGGTCTTTTAAGGGTTAAATTTCCAAGACAAGTCATATGCACCTATTTCACAGTGTATGATGATTTCCGAACTCATTAGTAATAACTGAATTTATCAGGTGTGTGAACAGGTTGAGGCAACACTTGTTATCTTGTTTTATAATTTGTTTACAACACATGTGAATTACACAATATCCTCTTAAAATCTGCTAAAGATGAACAAATTTACTCACTTTTTGATTTAGAATGCAATTTTTTTAGTATAAACGAGCAAATGTATTACAGTACCTTAAATCTTCTGCCTAAATTTTTTAAAGGTGAGCGGTCGATTATACGATAGTAATCAACAAGTGAGTTTAAAAGATATTCTGATAGGTTTCATTGATTGAAGTTTATTTAAAGAATTGTAGTTAAGACTTTGAGATGTTTCCCACTCATAAGGAATAAATTTTGCATATTTTAAAATTGAGTGAGGTTTGAGATCAGGTGCACCTTGAACACCTAGGGTGTTGGCAGCATGTCTTAAATGTCTTAAAGGCCAAACACGATTGTCTTGTGGACCTAAATGGTCCTTCTGTGCATGTGTTGATTATTGAGATTGAATATAACCTGCACTTTAAAAGACCATGCTTTGTCTATCTGGTCCTGCACCTTACACACCTTAAATGAAAGAAAAATTCATTTAATTTCATAGAAATACATATAAAAAAAATATTGGATCTGTAATGATTACATCACAGTTTTAAACTGCAAGGTCACTTTTTTCTTTGAAATGCAGTAACTCTTTAACAGAATATTGATGATGGGTTTTTCACCAATTTGGTTTGTTAATAGTCCTCTGCTATATAAATGAAACTGAATATTGATGGGAATATTTCTTTGAACAATTCCTACCCAAGCTGTTTATATATATCACAACTCAGGTACGCTAGTCCATAATGTATTGTGTCTGTATGCCTAATGGTTGTATCTGCATGTTACATTTTCAAAGTGGACAACAGAAACAAGAGGTATGTTTTATATTATCGTCAACATTGAATTCATTGTTTTAACAGGAAACACTTCACACCAGAACAAAATCAACTATTGCATTTAGTGACTGAGCAGATAAGGAACTGGGGACCAGAAATCACCACTGACCCTTAGAAGTCAAGATATATACAAGATAAGTTGTCCACCATTTTGTATCACCTGCAAGGGAGAGGATAGTGAGGACCAATCAGCATCATCCACCTTTACTGTATGCTGTTCAGGAATGATATGGATCCAGGAGTACAAATCAACACCTCTTTTGAATTGAGAATGGCGGTAGTAAGCATGTTAATAATTACAAATTATTTATGGGGCTTACAACAAGAAATTCCTGCATGATGCCTGCACCAGGGGGTGATTTGACCTCCTGTCTTTCACCACATGGGGGTAGGGGAATGAAGTGCCATATATTCCTTGGGGGCAAGAAATACCATTCATCTTTTTTTTTATATTAGCTCAACAAAGTTATAAAATGGGAACTTTTTGTTAAACTTTTGTCTCCCATTTTTGAAATCTAGTCAAGAGGTTTTTAACTAAAAACTTCTGGAATTTGGCCGTCTTGAAGAGCATGAATATCTACACACAGGGTGTATTCAGTTTTTCATTTATTGTTTGCATACCTGAAATAGAGCAATTTTCATTTTCATCATTTTCATGAAAATCTGCAGTCAAATCAGGAAAATATGTGCTGATGTGTAAATAATTGCCTACAGCTGACTATTCACACCACGGAAATGATAAGACACCAAGAATGCACCACTTTGTTCACACTACAGTGCACAATATCCTCTGTTGTGTGGATAGCATTGAACACCATTTTTTTTGCAGTTCTGTAGTTTCTTTAATCTAAGGTATAGCAAATGACAAAAAACGTATTGATTTACGAAACTTTGTTTTTCAGTTGAAATTTCAAATTAAGTACCATAATCCTCTGAAAAAGTGGGGAACTAAAGCTTCTTTCTCCTAGTAATTTGGGGAAAGGAGACCCCCACCCCCCTCTCCCCTTCCCCCTTAAAATAAAGGATGGAACATTTGAGGAAAATTAACAACGAAAATGAAAATGTAACCTTACTAAGAGATATCTAGTTAATCATCTTATGAATGAGGAAAATATTTTTATTTATAAATATTATTGCTGGAGGGCCTGAAGTGTACTTCCTTGGATTCCATTGGCAAACATGATGAATAATTCCGGCTATACATTTTCAGTCTATTGCCCTTAACGTCACCAGAGTTTAAATAAATCATTGATGAAAACATCCTTTGACAATCCAAAGCAATCCACTAGTTACATGCTTGGTTTGGCCTGGCAGCAACCCTCTTTCGTTTGCATACAGTGTATAATAACTGATGTAAAATCACTAGGTTATCTGTGATGAGTTTCTTAATCGCTGCTTTTGGAGTCTAAAAGTCATACCCGCAGAAATGAAGGTTCTTGCGGGTGAAAAGACTGAAAATTTATAGCGAGAATTGGGCATAATGAAGTCCCCTGTAGTTCTATGGAATTTTTCCTTTTCTAAGAAAGTAAACTGCTTTTAGTCTACAAAAATAAGAAAATTGTCAGTTAAATAGTAAGATAAGTATTGTCAGTATGAAAGATTTAATTATTGTTTTCTCTGAAAAAGTGTTGTGGAGGGGGATGAAGTATGCATCCTGGAAATCCAGGGGGGCAATCCCCCAATTCCACAGATTTCTCCTTTTTTGGAGACAATTAATTATTTTTAGCTAATACATGTGTAGACAGATTCAATTGAATCTCCAAACAGCTTGGGTTTTGACATCAGCTGCCTCCAGCTGAATTTACACATTTTGATGAAAAAAACTTGGTTTTTTGGATTGGGGGTATGCCCTCATAAAACAGACATGTATGACAGCCTTGCTTATTGTTTAGTTTCACCAAGGATGTGTTTGTACATCCTTGGTTTCACATCATATGTTTGGCGCATTATCAGACAAGCTGATTGAAAGAAAAGATGTACAATGTTTGAGTATAATCAATGGAAATATTGCAAAGAATTAATTGTTTATAAAATACTATTAAAAGACAGTGGGCCATAAATATAATTTTTTATGCAAAACTTGACTTGAAAATGGCAACTCCCCATTTCATTTCATCTTCCTTTGATATCATCTTTGCTACTCTTTTGAACATTTTTGTGATAAAGTTGAGCTTCAACATCATTGATGTTTTGTGGTAACTTTTGAAGTTGGTCAGTAAATATGAACCTGGCAATGGAAATATAGGTTGCCATACTCTAAAACCTCTTTTTTGGAATGAATAATGGATGGTTTTTCATCACGATAAGTGCCATAATTCCTCAGTTTTAACCCTGCCATTTCCATCTCGCCATATTATGGTACGACTCAAGTGTCATCATAGAAAGTGGCCTCCTTTTTTTCTTAAGTATAAAGATTTTTCTGAACCCAAATTGGATTGAATACAATAAGTCATGTTTCATTATAATAATCTTTATATAATCTATTATGAACGAGTTTCAAAAAAAATCTTTAGATAAACTTGGCAAATGTGATATTGACAGACTTGTAAATGGAAATGACTTTGGCTATTGATTCTGGAAAAATTCTATACTTTTTCACATTGCTTGTGCCATACTTTTGGAGTCGTAATAACATACGCTGTAACCGTGGAGGTGCTTCATTGAGTGGTTTTTTGAAGATGGCCTCTAGGGGTTTGTGATCAGTCTCCACTTGGACAGACCTACCATAGAGGTATGTATGAAACCGCTCTGCACCAAACTGTATAGCTAACAGTTCCTTCTCAATCTGGGCATAATTTCGTTGACAGTCAGAAAGCGTTTTTGATGCATAAGCAATTGGATGTCCTTCTTGGCTAACTTGTGCCCCTAAGCCATATGAGCTTGCATCAACTGACAAAACAACCTCTTTGTTGTTGTCAAAGTAAGCTAAGACAGGAGCTTGGACAACCAGTTCCTTTAACCTGTTCATTGCGTTTTGCTGGTGTTCTTCCCAGACATATTCTACACCACTTTTGGTGAGGAGTCTAATCGGCTCATCGATTTGTGAACGATCAGGCAAGAACTTACTCAAATAATTGATCATGCCTAAAAACCTTTGAACCCCAGTTTTATCACATGGTGGGAGGCATATCTACTATGGCTTTAACCTTTTTGGTCGGGTTTGAGTCCCTCAGGAGTTAACACATGCCCAATATATGCAACATTTTGAACGCGCAGCCTTACCTTATTTGGGTTCAATGTCACATTCTCTTCTCGAAGCCTTTGCAATACTTTTCGTAGGTTATCATCATGTTGCTCTTCATCTTCACCCCACACACATAAATCATCCATAATCACCTCCACTCCATGCATACCCATGCAAATTTCATGCATGTGTCTCTGGTAAATCTCTGGGGCTGGGGATATGCTGAATGGCATTCGCAAGAATCTATATCGGCCCCAGGGTGTGTTGAAAGTGGTCAATTTTGAACTAAATTCATCCAAGTTTATTTGCCAAAAATCACTTTGGGCATCTAAAACTGAAAAGATTTTGGCACCACTCAGATTTGAGGAAATTTCCTCAATTGTTGCCATCGGATAATATGGCCGTTTTAACGCCTTGTTCAAATCTTTGGGGTCTATGCATATCGTAGGTCATCAGGGGTAATTTCTGCATGATCATCATTTCTTTTGTTTCTTCTTATCCACTACAACCATGGAGTTTACCCAATCAGTGGGACCCGTCTCCTGTGTTATGACTTTGTCGTGTACCAGTTGGTCTAATTTTTCTTTCACTACTTCCCTCAAGGCCACTGGCAATTTTCTTGGGGGGTGAACTACTGGACGAACAGTCTCATCTAGTTCTAAATGGACTGTTCCATTCATGGAACCTAACCCTTTGAACCTATCCGAAAATTCTTTGATAATTGCGTCATTCTTTGCTTTGGCCCACGCTAGGTGTGCAGGACTTTTGCTCGGATCACCAGTATGTCGGTTGCTTTCAGGTATTTTATTAGGGGTAACAGCTATAGTTGCGTTAGTAACTTCCCTACCCTGTGAGGTGGTTGACAAGGGAGTTTTCACTGCCCTTACAAACTTGACAATCTCAAAGTCTTCACAAGCATCACAACCTAGTAATGGTAAAAATTCACGGTTCACCACTACAAACTCTAATTTAATATGCTTCTCTCTGTACTGGGAGTTAAGAGTTACTTTTCCCAGTGGTTGTATCTGGGGACCTAACCAGCCTGAAAGTTTACATTTCAGTTTCTTTAGCGGCTTTGTTGTAAGTTTCTTATATATGGAGTATGGAATGACATTGACTTCTGCTCCAGTGTCTGCTTTCATTTTGACTTCTTTCCCTTGTACTTTGAGCACTACCATACCTTTTGCAGACTTCTTTCTTGTTTTGCCAACTGCGCCGATACACACTGCATCCATAAAGTAAGTTTGAGTACCTTCATCTTCACTGTCAGTGTCAGATGTGACATTCAAGTTAATTAGCCTGTTACTAGTAGGCCTATCGCTCACAGTGCGAATATGTTTGTTTTCATTTCTGCATTTCCTTGCGAAGTGATTAAGTTTCCCACAGATATTACACTGTTTATTATATGCTGGACATCTTGTTGGATGGTCAAAGCTGTGGCCATACCTACAAAATCGACATTCAGTTTTGTAGTCTTTGCCTTGCCGTTTTGGGATGTTCTGAGTGTATGAACTTTGGGACTTTTTGGGGCTCTCTTTGGAAAAGTTTGATTTTGAGTTTTGAGGGCGTGTCTTTAGGGAATGAATATTGTGATTGTCACCTGTCATATGCTGCAGTTGTGCCTGGCTAGTCTCATGCGCACGACATATTTCAATTGCAGTTTTTAAGTCTAATTTGGACACTCGTAACAACTTTCCCCTCAAATCATCAGATTGAATACCACATACTATCCTGTCTCTAATAAGACTATCCTTCAACTCACTAAATTCACAGTCTTTGAAAGATTTCTCAACTCTGTAACGCATCCGCTCAATGGGTTCCGATTCTCGTTGGTTTCTGCTATTAAAAATGTATCGTTCATATGTGACATTTTTTTGTCCTTCACAATAATCTTCGAACTTTGAAAGTATGTCAGCAAGTTTGACAGTATTGACATCAGTTAAGTCAAAAGTGTTATAAATGTCTATAGCTTCTGGTCCTGCTGCTGAAAGGAACAAACTGATTTTGACCCTATCACTCTTCCCATACAACTCATTTGCTTCCATATAAATATCAAACTGCTGCTTAAACCTCCGCCAATTGGCTGCAATATTTCCATCCAAAAGCACTGGGCCTGGAAGTCTCCCTCTTAATTCTGACATATTGAATTTGAATGGTTTCACTTCTGACACCATGTAACAAAATTCATAAATATCACAGACAAGTATAGTTTCCTCTTTGAATCATGTTCTCTAATAGTTCTAGTACAATCTACAACACACACAACTGTACAGTATATACAACCACAAGGGCAACACACACAACTGTACAGTATATACAACCACAAGGGATGATCAAGGTCACATACCATAACACCATCCTTTTGATTTTTCAAAACAATGGATGCAGAGTAGGTTGAATTTGCAGATTCTAGGACTCCCATGTTTATCATTTTTTCTACTTCCTCCTTGACTTTATGCCTTAGTGCATGAGGCAGAGGATAAGCCTTACAGCCAGACGTTAATTTGATATCATGTGAGTCAGCATTTGTTGCGCCAGGCAAATCTGTTGGGGTATTTCAAAATTTTGTAGCATCTGTTTCATATCTCCTAATTGCTCATCAGATTAGTCCTTACAAATGTTTACGTCCTCAAAACATTCTTGTTAGTGGGCACTCTAACATCGATATTGCTTGCATTTTGATCGTCTTCTCCCTCCCCATTATCAATTTCAATTACTGATACACAGACATTGCTCTAACATACCATTTAGTTACCATATTGTCACAGTGGATTTTAAGTGTGCCTATTTGTGCTGAACTTGGAGCAGTTGCACGCTTGAATAATTCTTTAACAAGTTTGCATGAAAAACTTTTTGAGTTTCCGTTACAATCAATGCAATAGTCCATAGAGCCTTTTCTCTCACTAACCATAAAAGGACCTTTTCACTGTCTAATTAATTTGTTATGGTGGGTGGGCAAAAACAAAAGCACTTTATCACCAACCTTAAATGACTCTTCTTTGGCCTTTTTGGCATACTGTGTTTCATAGCGTTTTTGTGACTTTGCTTATTCGTCTTTTGCTAATTTGCATGTTTCAGAGAGCCTTTGTTGAAGATTAATTTTGTATTCGTAAGTCTTTTTTGTTTGTTTATTTTGCCAGACTACAATTATTTGAGTATAGACAATGGCCCCATCACTTGTTGCCCGTATAGCAATTCAAATGAAGAATAGCCAAGACTTTGTTGTGGATTGTCCATGTAGGCGAACAGGAGAGCATTCAGATACCTGTTCCAGTCAGTTGCTTTTTCGACACACATTTGTTTTAACATTTGCTTTAAGGTCCCATTAAACTTTCCATTGACCCATTTCAAAATAATAGGGCGTTTGTCACCAATTGGATCAACTGGAAAGTGGAAATATTTTAGGTGTCAAATTATTTTTAGAATCATGACATGAGACATGGAATAATTTCTTTAAAGTTACATAGATTACACAATAAAATAATGAAATAATAAAGATACATATGCAGAGTGGATATACAGTAATCACAAGTGACGTCACTAAAGTACACTGGGCTGTCTTAATCAAAACAAATTTGAGGTCTTTCTACAGTTCGTAGACCTCCAAATCAGTTCAGAGTTTGAAGTATGTTTTGCTCACTCTAGTTCTCAAACAGTTCAGATATATGTCCCTAATGAGCTATAATTCCACACATTAAAAATACTCAAGGTTTTACACTGAACGTCTCCGACCAGCCTGGTACAAAATGTAATACAAGTCCCAGCTCTGCTGACACAGAGAAGGTCGTAACTTAGCTCCACACGTTGTGCTGAAACAACTGGCATGCAGCCGCCAATAGATTGGCCCCTGTCAAGAGTGGTACAAAGGTGGCAGAAAAGGCGCTTAAATTTACCGCCCAGTCATCTTCATCCCATTGTTGGTTCTTTCGTATCTTTCAAAATGGCTCATATAAGCATCTAAATCTTCTTTGTTTAAGATCCATTGTTTCGAACGGCCTAAGCACTTGAATAGAGCGTGAAAGAGGGCGCTTAAATTTACCGCCCAGTCATCTTCATCCTATTGTTGCTTCTTTCGTATCTTTCAAAATGGCTCATATAAGCATCTAAATCTTCTTTGTTTAAGATCCATTGTTTCGAACGGCCTAAGCACTTAAATAGGGCGTAACCGTTTCAGTTTAGTAGTGTTGTAAGTAAGTCCCGGTACGTGGTCATCACTTAAATTGTTGGAAAAAGCTTTAGGAAGAGTAAAAAACAAAAAAAAGCACAATAGTCACCAATTTGAGCACACAACAACATCTACCACGATACTTAATGTTAAAACGACAAATATCCATGGTAAAAATGTAATGAAAATGATAAGAAAAAGAGGGCGCTTAAATTTACTGCCTAGTCATCTTCATCCCATTGGTAGTTCTTTTGTATCTTTCAAAATGGCTCATATAAGCATCCAAATCTTCTTTGTTTAAGATCCATTGTTTCACTTGTGTAAGAAAACCTAATAGCCTGGCTTGCAATTAATACAAATAAAAATGATGAAAAAGTGGGCACTTAAATTTACCGCCTTGTCATCTTCCTCCCATTGTTGGTTTACAAATCTTTCAAAACGGTTTAGCTAAGCATCTAAATCTTCTTTATCCTCATTGTGAGGTAATTTTGGGACACATGCACATTTTCTTGAAGAAATATCAAGTTGTTGGTTCATACTATTGTCACCTGCCATATGTGTTTCTTTCTTTGCATTTTCTAGTTCTAGTTGTAATTCAATGAGTTCTCTATCATGCCTTAGTATTTCTAATCGATGGGTATGATCATCACATGTTGTTTTGTCAGCATCGATTTTGTTTTGCTTTTGAGTATCTCTTTCCTTATCTATATAGTGTGGAAGGTCTTGCCCTGATAGTCCTAAAGCCATTCTTATTTCTAACTTTTCTTCAAGTTTACGAGCCATTTTCTCACTTGTGTATGAAAACTTAATGCTTTGCTTGCAATTAATAGGAATATAATACAAATGATACAAAAAGAGGGCTCTTAAATTTACCGTCCCGTCATCTTCATCCCATTGTTGGTTCTTTGCATATCTTTCAAAACATTTGATATAAGCATCTAAATCTTCTTTGTCTTCATAGTGAGATAATTTTGGGGCACATTCCACTTCTGTTTAGGACATGGTTTAGATATCCATCTAAATCTTCTTTGTCCTCAGTGAGGTAATTTAGGGGCACATTCTGTTTTCCTTGAAGAAGTATCAAGTGTCTGGTTTATACTAGTGTCACCTGCCCTATGTCTTTATTTCTTTGTGTTTTCTAGTTGTAATTCAATAAGTTCTCTATCATGCCTTAGTATTTCTAATCGATGGGTATGATCATCACATGTTGTTTTGTCAGCATCGATTTTGTTTTGCTTTTGATTATCTCTTTCCTTATCTATATAGTGTGGAAGGTCTTGCCCTGATAGTCTTAAAGCTGGTCTTATTTCTAAAATTTCTTCAAGATCCACTGTCTCACTTGTGTATGAAAACTTAATAGTTTGCTTGCAATTAATACGAATATAATAAAAATAATATATAAAAAAAGGGTGCTTCAATACCGCCTTAGTCATCTTTATCCCATTGTTGGTTCTTACGTATCTTTCAAATGGCTCATATAAGCATCTAAATCTTTGTCCTCAATGTGAGGTAATTTAGGGGCACATGCCACTACGGTGTAGGAAACAGTTTAGATAAACATCTAAATCTTCTTTGTCCTCAAAGTGAGGTAATTTAGGGGCGCATTCCCTTTTCCTTGAAGAAGTATCAAATGTTTGGTTCATACTAGTGTCACCTGCCCTACATGTTTCTTTCTGTGCGTTTTCTAGTTCTAGTTGCAATTCAATAAGTTCCCTATCATGCCTTCATGTTTCTAATCGATGGGCATGATCATATTGTGCTGCTTTGTCAGCATTGTTTTTGTTTTGCTTTTGATTATCTCTTTCCTTATTTTTATAGTCTCAAAAGGTTTTGCCCTGATATTCCTATTGCTTGTCCTATTTCTAAAATCTCTTCAAGTTTTAAGATCCATTGTTTTACTTGTGTATGAAAACTTAATAGCTTAATTGGCTTGCAATTAGTATGAATAAAAAACAAATGATGAATAAGAGGGTGCTTAAATTTATCATCCAGTCATCTTCATCCCATTGTTGGTTCTTTACAAATCTTTCAAAACGGTTTAGATAAGCATCTAAATCTTCTTTATCCTCAATGTGAGGTAATTTTGGGACACATGCACATTTTCTTGAAGAAATATCAAGTTTTTGGTTCATACTATTGTTACCTGCCCTATGTGTTTCTTTTTTTGCATTTTCTAGTTCTAGTTGCAACTCAATGAGTTCTCTATTATGCCTTTGTATTTCTAATTGATGGGCAAGATTACTACGTGCTGCTTTATCAGCATCGATTTCGTTTTGCTTTTGAGTATCTCTTTCCTTATCTATATAGTGTGGAAGGTCTTGCCCTGGTAGTCCTAAAGCCGATCTTATTTCTTAAATTTCTTCAAGTTTTAGATCCATTGTCTCACTTGTATTTGAAAATTTAATTGCTTGGCTTGCAATTAATACGAATATAATACAACTGATAGAAGAAAAAAAAAAGGGCTCTTAAATTTACCATCCCGTCATCTTCATCCCATTGTTGGTTGTTTACAAATCTTTTAAAACGTTTGATATAAGCATCTAAATCTTCTTTGTCTTCATAGTGAGATAATTTTGGGGCACATTCCACCACTGTTTAGGAAATGGTTTAGATATCCATCTAAATCTTCTTTGTCCTCAAAGTGAAGTAATTTAGGAGCACATTCCGTTGTCATTGAAGAAGTATCAAGTGTTTGGTTCATACTAGTGTTACCTGCCCTATGTGTTTCTTTCTTTGCGTTTTCTAGTTATAGTTGCAATTCAAGAAGTTCTCTATCATGTCTTCATGTTTCTGATCGACAGGCACGATCATCATGTGCTGCTTTGTCATCGATTTTGTTTTACTTTTGGTTATCTCTTTCTTTATCCATATAGTGTGGAAGGTCTTGCCCTGATAGTTTAGGGGCAAATGCCCTTTTCCTTAAAGTATCAAGTTTTTGGTTCATGCTATTGTCACCTGCCCGATGTGCTTCTTTCTATAGTGTGGAAGGTCTTGCCCTGATAGTTCTAAAGCCGGTCTTATTTCTAAAATCTCTTCAAGTTTAAGATAAATTGTTTCACTTGTTTATGAAAACTTAATAGTTTGATTTGCAATTAATACAAATATAATAAAAGTGCTAAAACGACAGGCGCTTAAATTTACCACCCAGTTATCTTCATCCCATTGTTGGTTCTTTACATATCTTTCAAAACAGTTCATATAAGCATCTAAATCTTCTTTGTCTTTATAGTAAGATAATTTAGGGGCACGTTCGCCTACAGTTTAGGAAATGGTTTAGATATCCATCTAAATCTTCTTTGTCCTCAAAGTGAGGTAATTTAAGAGTGCTTTTCCTTGAAAAAGTATCAAGTGTTTGGTTCATACTAGTGTCACCTGCCCTATGTGTTTCTTTCTTTACATTTTCTAGTTCTAGTTGCAATTCAATATTAAGTTCCCTATCATGCCTTTGTATTTTTAATTGATGGTCAAGATCCACCACGTGCTGCTTTATCAACATCAATTTTGTTTTGCTTTTGCTATCTCTTTCCTTATCTATATAGTGTGGAAGGTCTTGCCTGATAGTCCTAAAGTTGGTCCTATTTCTAAAATCTCTTCAAGTTTAAGATCATTGTTTCACATGTGTATGAAAACGTAATAGTTTGGCTTGCAATCAATACGGATGTAATAAAAATTATGATAAAAGTACAGAGAATTGCACTTTTGACATTAACCCACTGATGTCCTTAAAACTCAAGTATATATAAAGCTTACTATAAGTTCTGTCTCTTCACAACCTAACCATATTTTTTTCAAAACCAAGACTAGCCCCTAATGGGGCAAAATATATTTGTGCGTTGTTATGCTGCTGCCACAGAGTGAGAATGCTCTGATATTCTCATCTTTTTTTTTTTTTTTCAATTGCTTCTTGTGTGCTTATCTGCTTCACTGTTTTACATGTTGGACTACTTACCTGACTGCATATATTCATATTTGTCTGGAGGAATTTTATGCTTTTGATTCTGAGAATGAATTCTGGATTTCTTCTCTGGAGCCTAACCAGCTTTTTTATCTTATCCTCCTGTACTGTTCTTCAACATACTGATTCCACAACTGTCTTCTTGATCATAGAGCTAACTCATTGTTGTGATCTGGACAATAGTCTTGACCAGCTTGGTTGCTTTTACACAATGCATTACACCAAACTTCAACTTCTTGCACTGAGATCTAATGTGAGCAAGACAATACAGCCCTCTCTGTATAACACACTAAAGAGCAATGGCCTTTCAGCATGCAGTAGAAGTAGGAGAGCTGGAACTCATATTAGGAGACACCAGTATTTTGGACTATGGACTTATGATAATCAATTTCAACACCACCCATTGGAAAATGCATCCATACCTGTACTTGCTGATCATCGAAAATATTCCATATCTAGGATATATCGTGGAGTGTGCTGGGATAATCTTATTAACATTAAGACAGTTAGTTAACCAGTCCCTCTCTTCACTGACTCAATAAAGTTTACTTTATTAAATGCCTGATCTCTTTGTAATAAGTCTCTTGCAGTGAATGAGTTTATACAGGAACACAAGCCAGACTTTGCACTTATCACTGAGACATGGCTCAAGGATAACTTTCAAGTTCTTATCAATGAAGTTACCCCCTCTGGTTATAAACTTCTTCATGTTCCCAGACCTGGTAAGGCTCGAGGAGGTGGTGTGGCCCTTGTTTATAAGGACCCTTATCAGTGTAACTGTATTGATCCTTCAATAAATGCTACAACATTTGAATATATGGAAGTTTCCTGCCGCAGACCATCCCTTTGTATTGTCATTATTTACTGCAAACCATCCTCAACTTTAAATTCTGGCTCAGGAGTATCATTTATGGATGAGTTCATGCTTCTGATGCAATACCTAGCCACTAAACCAGGCCGTCTTATAATTGGAGGTGACTTCAATATTCACTTTGAGGATTTGACTTGTACTGGTGTGACTGATTTCTGTGACATAATGGAGAGCACTAACTTGGAGCAGCACGTAAAGGTTGCTACTCACATCCATGGCCACACACTCGACCTTATCATATCTCGTAAAGCTGACAATATCGTCCTTGACAATGTCAAAGTCTTTCCCAATGCTTTCTCTGACCACCATACTATATCCTTCAATATTCGTGAACCTAAAGAACCTCCCTCTCACCAGGTTGTTACTCTTAGAGACTTCAAGTCTTATGGATATCTCACAGTTTGTAGAAGACCTGTCTCCTGCACTCACCAAGGCCTGTGAATCTTCAGATCCTACATCACTGGTCAATGATTTTAATGATGCTGTTAGGACCATTCTCGAGAATCATGCTCCGGCAATTACTCGTGTACCCAACAGAAAAAGTGCACCATGGTACTCCATAGAGATACACCGCCAACGACAACTTAGGAGATCCCTTAGGAGGAAGGCAGACAAGCATCCCTCAGATGAAAACCTGAACTGTTACAAATCTCATTGCCATAAACTCATTGAGAACATTAGACAGGCAAAGTCTGATTACTACACTGATGCTTTAGCTTGTGGAGATCAAAGAACAACTCATTATGTTGTCAGCTCCCTTCTTAAGTGTAACGAACCAAAACTCCTAAATATGGGATGTAATCAGACTCTTTGTGACAGCTTCAGCGGCTTCTTTAATTTTAAGATTAACACAATTGTAAATGAAATATCTAATTTGGTTGCAACGGAAGGGCTATGCAGACCTATCATTCCACCTAAGTGTCTACCTTCTGTTGTGCTATCTGATTTTAAGTTAATAAGTTGTAGTGATTTGAAAGATATTATTCAAGCTGCTCCTAACAAAAGCTGTGGTTTGGATACAATACCGAAATGGCTTCTAAAAAAGTGTTTAATATGCTTCCTACCTCACTTGTGTAAGATTGTGAATTCATCATTGTCCTCTGGTGTCTTCCCATCTGCTTGGAAGACAGGTTTAGTTATCCCAATTCTTAAAAAACCATCACTAGATCCTAATAACCTTGCTAATTACAGGCCGGTTTCAAATTTAAACTTTGTCAGTAAACTTGTGGAGAGAGTTGTTTTACATCAATTATGCAAACATATTTCTGATCAAGGTCTGGATAGCAAAATGCAGTTGGCCTATAAAGCAAGACATAGCACTGAGACTGCTCTAATGAGAGTACAGTATGATATAAGTGCACAACTTGACAACAATCAGGCAGTTATGCTGGTACTCCTAGATCTCAGTGCTGCTTTTGATTCCATCAATGTTGATTTACTTCTTGACACCCTTGACAAACGATTTTTCATAAGGGGCCTTGTTTTGGATTGGGTAAAATCATACTTAACTGACAGCTTTCAAAGAGTCAAGGTTGGCAATTTTTCTTCTTCCCCAGTGCCCCTCAAATATGGTGTCCAACAGGGGTCTGTTTTGGGACCAATTTTATTTACAATGTTCATTGCTCCTTTGTCTGATCTCATTGAAAGTCATAATGTCATGTACCATCAGTTTGCTGATGATGTACAACTTTATATACCATTTGATCTCTCCTTCACTGGAGATGGTGACCGTGCCAAACTTCAACTCTCCAGTTGCATATCTGATATTCGTACCTGGATGTTGACAAGTAGTGTGAAGCTCAATGATGATAAAACGGAATTTATCATCTTCTCATCCACTTTAACTATAGGCATAAATATGGATTGCATAATATCTCACTGCAAGTTGGCACAGTTGTAGTCCCTGGATCTGACCATATCAGGAACCTTGGGGCCTATTTTGATAGCAGTTTATCAATGTCTAAACATGTGAATCAGGTGTGCAGCAGTGCCAACTTTGCATAAAATAAGGCCTTATTTTACTCATGATGCATGTAAGTGTGCTGTTCAATCACTGGTGATCAGCAGAATTGATTATGCTTCTGGTTTACTGAGTGGTTTGTCAGGTGGCCTGTTTAACAAACTTCAACTTGTTCAAAATACTGCTGCAAGACTGATCTCTGGCATAGGTATAAGATCTCATATTACTCCTATAATTTCCCATTTGCATTGGCTCAGAGTACAGTCACGAATTAGGTTTAGGCTTTATGTTCATCTTTTCAAAATTCTCCATGGTCTTGCACCAATTTATCTGTCTGAATTGATTCATCTGTATGTCCCAGATCCCAGACTTAGGTCTGCCTCTAATGGCCCACTGATAAGGAGACAGTATGGCAGCAAACAAGTTAGTCGTTACAACTTTGCTGTCACTGGATCATCTCTCTGGAATGAGCTGCCTGTCCACATCAGATCTGCAAGTGACATTATCAATTTCAAGAAGCAATTGAAAACACACCTTTTTACCCAATAATGTAAAGCGCTTAGTTTTGTTCTCAAAGCGCTATATAAGCATCTACATAATAATAATGATAATAGAACTAATGAACAGAAATGAGCAGAACTCCCCCTCAGAAGGTTCAGACAGACTTTTCAATATAGTTAATGTACAACTTTTGAATGCTTGAATGCAATGAAGCTAAAACTTAAAATTACTTTCAATGAAGATGAGAAATGCACTAAGCTACCTACAGTATTTAATTAATCAGACAATGATAAAAGTCCCTAACGATCAGTCAAAAGCATGAATACTGTATTCTTTTGTGCCCTGATTACTGAACTGTCAACTGCATCGCATCATTATCGATATGCAAGTTCACAAGGAATCTGTTTCCAAAGATGGAATCAAACCAGCTTATATCGCGGATACTTCAGATTCTGCATTAGCATCTTCTTAATCACCAAAATTTGCTACACTCACTCCACATTGTAAGGATACTATATTTAACTTCTTCTGCGAAGCCAACAGCACCTATTAGAACTACAGGTTCAGGTCGCCAGGTCCATTGGCCCAAACGTCTGTTAAGAGGTGTGACTTGAAGTGCGTTTTTGTACATAATATAGCGCCTCGATTATCTCCATTTTCTATCAATTATTGGCTGTAGCAAGGAAAAAAGATCAACAGAGATGTGTACCTGATTCCACCTCCCAATGTGAGAGAAGTTGGTGTCTTATGGAAGCTAGTTTAGACAGCGTTTAGACTGGATGATGCATCCCGTAACTGCTTATTCAGTGTAAAAGCAAACTCATGAAATTATATTGCAAGCAGTCACAACTGGACAATAGGCCTACTGGACAAGGCACTCTTCAAATAGTACAACTGCGGTAAACTGGAAGTAGTGTTTGAGATGCACGTAAATCACTTTTTCTTTGCTGGATTGTCATGGTAGATTCTGGGATTAAAAACTTGTGCATAGGAATAGCAGGGTATATCACAGATAGGGATAAGTTTGCTTTTTCTTAATTTTCCTAAAGAATTCTTGAACACTACTGAGTTTTAGCACGAAGTTACACCTGGTTAGTAATAATAACGTGTACATGCCTACCGTAATTTGATTATGTAACGAGGTATCTCAGGCAAAGGTGTTACCTTTGTAATTTAAATTCTTTGCCAATTATAGGAAGTTAATGTTAGGGTATTATTATTAGTCAGTGGCCACATAAAATTTACCTGTCCGAGAAGACACATTTAGGGGCTCAAATTATAACTAAATCACTACGAGGTCGCCATGACGAAGAATGTTTTAAGACCTGGTCTTTGTATTTAAAGACAGTTGTATTTCTTCAAGTTACCTGGTTGGCTTGTCTACCTTTGGAGACGATGCTATGACCACGGTAAGTTGATAGTTCTTCTTGGTGTTCAGGGCCATGATTGTTCCATTTCTGGAAAATTTGAGGGTCTCCTAAGCATGCCTTTGACTAATCGTTGAGGACAAGATATCCATATGTCCAGATTGATGGGTCCCTTTTATGATATATTTTCACCAATTCAATCTTTGAACAGAAATGAGCTTGTCGCACTGGTGAAAAGCTTTGTGCATCTGATGTTAGCTTCTTATGGCTGAGTTATCTCTGACTGATTGACTTCTTGTCTATTTTGGTGCTTGTACCGTCTTATTTCTTACATTTGAGACTTTTGTAAAAGGTTAGGCTTGTGGGAAGAATCACTTTGCGACATTAGTCTCAAATGTAAGAAATGCGACCATATCACCCATGCATCTTTCATGTAAAACTAAGTAAAGAACCAAAATAGGCAAGAAATCAATCAGTCAGAGACACCTCAGCCATGAAAAGCTAACATCAAATGCACTGAGCTATTTACTTGTGCGACAGCTAGTTCCTGTACACAGATTGTACTGATGAAAATATATCATGAAAGGGACCCATCAACCTGAACATATGGATATGTTATCCTCAACGATCAGTCAAAAGGCATGCTTAGGAGACCTCAACTTTCACAGAAATTGAACATTAGGTGCCCTGATTACCAATACTGAACTGTCAACTTGCGGTGGTCATCGCATCATTATCGATATGCAAGTTCACAAGGAATCTGTTTTCAAAGATGGAATCAAACCAGCTTATATCGCGGATACTTCAGATTCTGCATTAGCATCTTCTTAATCACCAAAATTTGCTACACTCACTCCACATTGTAAGGATACTAGACTAACTTCTTCTCAAGAAGCCAACAGCACCTATTAGAACTACAGGTTTAGGTCGCCAGGTCCATTGGCCCAAACGTCTGTTAAGAGGTGTGACTTGAAGTGCGTTTTTGTACATAATATAGCGCCTCGATTATCTCCATTTTCTATCAATTATTGGCTGTAGCAAGGAAAAAGATCAACAGAGATGTGTACCTGATTCCAAAAAGTTGGTGTCTTATGGAAGCTAGTTTAGACAGCGTTTAGACTGGATGATGCATCCCGTAACTGCTTATTCAGTGTAAAAAAAAACCTGTTCAGCTGTTCAATTTCATGCATTAACACGCATGAAAACACAGGATAATCCTTGGTATTTGCCACTGTTTGACACTCTTTTTCACTCATTCCACAGAAAACACTGATTGACACTCTTTTACACGTAAAACATGGAAACTACACTTCACAGGTTTTCCTGTGTCGAATAGGACAATGCGTGTCATACATGAAACAAGAGAAAACCTGTGTCATAAACACATGACAACACATGATTTCACAGGACACAAATTTTATTTAGCCACTGGACTATTCTTAAAGAAAGACTGCCACCAATTTAATATTATTAAAAGAAATAACTTTTTATGAGTCTTTGCTAAAATACTGACAGTGGCAAGTTAGGCAGGTGAGCCAACTTTGATTCATCATGGTGGTCATTATGACCATAATGCTTGCAGGTAGATGTTCATTGTAACTTAAGTTTTATTACTTGAAGTATATTATATATTATACACTAGCTTTTAATGCCAGGGTGGGTGGGGTGGGGAGGAGGGACAACCAGGGTCATATCTAGCTTTTAATTACCTTTAGGGGTAAACCCATTAACAAAATTGTATCTACTATCAATTTCTCCTCCCTAAATTGGTTCAAAATTAATAGTCTCTAAAAGTTGGATTGCAGTCCAAACTTAAAAAGACTATTGGCCCTAAATTGTACTATTTGTTTCAAACAAACTTGAAGATTTTTGGTCCAAAATTAAAGATTTTTTATGCAAGCTGGAAGAGCTTTGTTTAGATAATTTAGTTGATATAAATGATTAATATCAATATCTCTGTCAGTCTGTTCTCCATGAGTCACTTGATATGTAGATTTTTTTTAATTTGTGACTGACAAAATATGGGGGTGGGGTAGGGGGAGGATTTCTCACTTCTGGAGAATAATTAAGCACCCAATATCCCACCTAAGACATGTCACTGGGGCAAACGATAATTATTGGAAAGTGGAAATTTGCTAGGGGCAAAGTCATTACCAAATTGGGCCTATTTTAAAATATCATCAGCAAATTTGGGTAATTGATGATTTTATGATATCTTCATTTAAATTTTAGTTTATTGCCCGAATATGTACAGTATAGCATATTGTACTGGTATATCCCACTTAAATTTTTTCACAGTGAAGAAAATTCATATTTGTTTCTCTTTCTCATTTCATGTTACAGGTAAATATTCTCTTTCTTATTTTCTAATTATTGTCAGTGGTTTAATTCAAGTTTTCCATAACAATGATTTCATTACAGTTTGCAATCATGCATCAAAATACTACTACTACTACTACTACTACTACTACTACTACTACTACTACTACTACTACTACTACTACTACTACTACTACTACTACTACTACTACTACTACTACTACTACTACTACTACTACTACTACTACTACTACTAATAATAATAATTGTATCCAAATAATGGTTATAGGCCTTTGTTTTGGGATTAGCAATGCATCAAAAGGCATGTAGGCACATGAGGTACATTCACATACCTGAAAGGCTAGTTAAAACGCAATGTAGAGTTAAGAAAATTATTTTTCGTTCACTAAGTGAAAATAAATGCATTAGATTCGAACAAATATTGATATCTTGAAATGAATTATGTTCCTTTCGCTAAATTTTCTGAATGTTAATACTTTTATGAAATGAAAATATTGAACAAGTATTAAATTAAACCCAGGGGCATAGGAAAGGTCACTTCTCAGGGTAAATACTCCCCCATATTTCCTGGTGACAAGTGGAAAAATTGCAGTAGTTAATAAAGTTTCCATCAAAAGTTGCTGCTAGATTTTTGGGGTGAGTTTTCCAGGAACTTTTGGACAATGCCTCGGAAAATATAACCCAAATATCCAATAATAATTTCAAAATTTCTCTCATAGGGGGAAAGTTTCCCTCTGCCTCCCTGATTCTTACACCTCTGATTATGGGTGGGATTCATGCCGGCATTCAATGCTGGCATTCAGCCAGGGCTGGTTTCTGATTTAATTCATTTGTTTTGTATATTAACTTTTGAAATGAAATACTGAAAATGAGAGCAGTTAAGCACTAACAAAAATCAACATAAATGCTACATAATTATATTCAAGTTCCTTTGGAGATATCTACCATGCATATGCACAACTCACCATTGGGGCAATAATACACTTCCCCTCCCTTTTCCCTTCTCAAAGATGATCTTTTATTTTGTATTTAAGAATACAAAACATCCTTAATTATCTATATAATTAAGAGGATGTTCATCCTTGCCTCCCCAACCTCTTTCCCCACACACAAATCATTGCCTTCCAATTAAATATTCAAGCTACCTATGCTGGGGCCTATGCTACCATGGATTCCTTTTAACACAAAACAAGGTTTTATATTTAACACATAATCTAATAACAACCACTGATCTTGTAGGTCAAATCACCAAACTCACTCAAGCATGAGAGCAAACAGCCTAGGATTTGTTTGTAAACAAAGAGCTTTGCTCAGATTTCTTAGAAATGGCTGCCATTGTGACTGTCCAATTCCCAAAGTTTATTGTGGAGGCAACAACTAGTCTGTAGCTTTGCTAACTTGAATAGGAGGAAATTGTATCATGGAGCTCCATGACTGCATGTATGTGCATGACATGATCTGCATATTTTTGTAATGCAAAAAGTAGGCTGGTTTCATTGATATTTCTAATGTGGGGTTGGATGAAAATAGCACAATATAAAACAATTTTATAAATCACTTCAACTATACTACAAACAGTCTTATAATAAACTCAGAAGCATGTATGTGCATGACATGATCTGCATATTTTTGTAATGCAAAAAGTAGGCTGGTTTAATTGATATTTCTAGAGGGGTTGGATGAAAATAGCACAATATAAAACAAGTTTATAAATTACTTCAACTAAGACTACAAACAGTCTTAATTTAAAATCAGAGGCATAGCCAGAGGAGGCGGGGGCATAGCCAGAGAGGGCAGAGGCATGAGCCCCAAGTTTCACAATATATTGTAATTATTAATTGCATCATTAATATCTCCCCCCGAAACCCTGCCCAACTCCCCCTCCTCCCTCCCAAATGCCAGTGCCTAGCCACGCTACTGGACAAACTTAAATTAATGTTCACAATATATGAAAAAGCATGCAAATTTTAGTAGTGTAGCTGCATAATAAAGGTAAACCAATGAAACTTGTGAATCTTGCACATCTAATTATCAGAGATTTTTAATGTTATTTTGATTTATTGCCTCTTTATGCCTTGTACATTTAGTTGACATTACATTTTTCATAAGTTCCTACTGTGTAATTATTAAATGGAACCAAACATTTACTCTACGTATCTTGTGAGAGAAGTCAATCATGAAACTTTGAATAGCCACATGACCAGGGGTGCATAGGAAGCTTAGGTGAGGGTGGCACAGCCTCTTAGGGGCTACTTCTTAAGTCATAGACATATGTCCTCCAGTCTGTAGATATAGTGAGTCCAAATCAACAGAGTAAATGCAGCACTTCATTTTAAAAGGGGCACTTAATTTCATTTTTTTCAAAGCTGCGCATGCCACCAGTAATTGCACCTTCAACTGTTATTGAGGGCCTGCACTTTTGAAAGGGGGACTCTTCATTTGTCATTTTTCAGAAAAGTGGGGGGGGGGGGGTAACATGCCCTAGCTCCTGCCAAACTCCCCTCCCCTGGTTCCATTACCTGTGCACATGACTTTCAGCTCCAATGTGATAGGTTTTTAGTGAAACTAAAACTTATAATGTATTCAAAATTTTGACTCCAACATGTGTATATCAACAAAATAATTTAAAGAAAAGTCAAGCTTCAAAATTTGGTATAACACAATTCTTCCAAGAAAATAGATATGAGGTTAAAACAGATATTTGGTATATTATATTATAGGTATTTTCATTCAAAACATTATATATGTATATTTTAAAAGACATAACATGCATAATTTGAGAAAAGTCAAGCTTTCAAAATTTGGTATTACACAATTCTTCCTAGAAAATAGATATGAACTTAAAACAGATATTTGTGCCAAGCACACAGTAAATTTATTTAACTTTGATAGTCAACTAAAGTGATCTCCACAGAAGCCTTTGTTGTGACTTCCTGCTTGACTTTCTTTGCCTTATTATGCACTACCTGCTGGATTGTTGTGGTCTCTGACAGTGGAGAGGTGTGAAGTGTGTTTTTGTTTAAAGAAAGCAGGATTACACTAATCTCGTTAAAACACAATAGAGTTACCCAGTGAACCAGGCAGTGACTTAGCTAGACTTTTTTAAAGGAAGTGGGGATCATAAATAAAACCCCAGTTTACCCTCCCTCCCCAACACACAGAAGAAATGCAATTCTAAGAGAAATACTTTGAGAATTTTAAAATTTGAGGAAAAGTAACTTTGGGTATTTTGAGGGAGAAATAAGAACATTTTAAAGAAAATTAAGATATTATGAGGAAAACCTGAGAAGTTTTTGGGAAAATGTTGCATATTTTTTAGAAAAGATACTTCAGAAATTTTTAGGACAAGTTATAATATTTTAAGGAAAGTTTTTGAGTAAGATAATTTGAGGACAAACATCTAGAATGTTAGGAAATAACTTGATAACTCTAACCGGCTAAGTAGGCCTAACTTAAAGATTCAATTTTCAGAAATATTCTATTAATTTTTCTCAAGATGGCTTTCATCAGGATTACCAAAACAATTCAACATACTGATTTTTCTGTTGTGCAAATTTTCTGGATTTTTGAAAATTCCTGACAAGGCCCTTTTCCTTCCTTTTAGATATGCCACTGGTTTAGGATAAAGATGTAAAATATAATTATCTCTTCAAGAGACCATGTAAACCAGTAACTTCCTCTACTTGTTCAGTATTAAAAGTAATAATTCTGAGGAAAGTCAAGCTTTAAAATTACACAATTCTCCCTAGGAAATAGATATGGACTTAAAACAGATATTTGTGCCAACCACTTCATCCTGTGAATTTATTTACCTTTGATAGGATTAAGACACGCATTGACACACTTTTTCACATAACTTTTTCATTGTTCTGACACAGGTTTTCAGGGTTTTACACGCATTTCCATGTGTTGGCACATGATTTTGGCTTAAAAGTTTATGAAGTATTATAGGTATTTTTTATTCAAAAACATAATATATGCATTTTGTAAAAGACATAATATGAGGAAAGTCAAGCTTCAAAATTTGGTATTACACAATTCTTCCTAGGAAATAGATATGGACTTAAAAACAGATATTTGTGCCAACCACACAGTGAATTTATTCAGGTTTGATAGGATTAAGACACGCATTGACACACTTTTTACAGGACTCTTTCATTGTTCTGACACAGGTTTTCAGGGGTTTACACGTATTTCCACGTGTTGGCACATGTTTTGGGCTTAAAAGTTCATAAAGTATTATAGGTATTTTTATTCAAAAACATTAATATGTATTTTGTAAAAGATATAATATGAGGAAAGTCAAGCTTTTAAAATTTGGTATCACATTATTCTTCCTAGGAAATAGATATGAACTTAAAACAGATATTTGTGCCAACCACTTGATCCTGTGAATTTATTCAACTTTGATAGGATTAAGACACGCATTGACACACTTTTTTACAGGACTCTTTCATTGTTCTGACACAGGTTTTCAGGGTTTTACACGTATTTCCATGTGTTGGCACAGGTTTTGGGCTTAAAAGTTTATGAAGTATTATAGGTATTTTCATTCAAAAACATAATATATGTATTTTGTAAAAGACATAATATGAGGAAAGTCAAGCTTCAAAATTTGGTATTACTTAAATCTTTCTAAGAAAGAGATATGAACCTAAAACAGATATTTGTGCCAACCACTTGATCCTGTGAATTTATTTAACTTTGATAGGATTAAGACATGCATTGACACACTTTTTCACAGAACTCTTTCATTGTTCTGACACAGGTTTTCGAGTTTTACACAAATTTCCATGTATTGGCACATGATTTTGGCTTAAAAGTTTATGAAGTATTATAGGTATTTTCATTCAAAAATATAAATATATGTATTTTGTAAAAGACATAATATGAGGAAAGTCCTGCTTTCAAAATTTGGTATTACACAATGCTTCCTAGGAAATAGATATGGACTTAAAACAGATATTTGTGCCAACCACTTCATCCTGTGAATTTATTTACCTTTGATAGGATTAAGACACGCATTGACACACTTTTTCACATAACTTTTTCATTGTTCTGACACAGGTTTTCAGGGTTTTACACGCATTTCCATGTGTTGGCACATGATTTTGGCTTAAAAGTTTATGAAGTATTATAGGTATTTTCATTCAAAAACATAATATATGTATTTTGTAAAAGACATAATATGAGGAAAGTCAAGCTTCAAAATTTGGTATTACACAATTCTTCCTAGGAAATAGATATGGACTTAAAAACAGATATTTGTGCCAACCACACAGTGAATTTATTTAGGTTTGATAGGATTAAGACACGCATTGACACACTTTTTACATAAGTCTTTCATTGTTCTGACACAGGTTTTCAGGGTTTACACGTATTTCCATGTGTTGGCACATGTTTTGGGCTTAAAAGTTTATAAAGTATTATAGGTATTTTTATTCAAAAACATTAATATGTATTTTGTAAAAGATATAATATGAGGAAAGTCAAGCTTTTAAAATTTGGTATCACATTATTCTTCCTAGGAAATAGATATGAACTTAAAACAGATATTTGTGCCAACCACTTGATCCTGTGAATTTATTTAACTTTGATAGGATTAAGACATGCATTGACACACTTTTTCACAGAACTCTTTCATTGTTCTGACACAGGTTTTCAGGGTTTTACACGTATTTCCACGTGTTGGCACATGTTTTGGGCTTAAAAGTTCATAAAGTATTATAGGTATTTTTATTCAAAAACATTAATATGTATTTTGTAAAAGATATAATATGAGGAAAGTCAAGCTTTTAAAATTTGGTATCACATTATTCTTCCTAGGAAATAGATATGAACTTAAAACAGATATATGTGCCAACCACTTGATCCTGTGAATTTATTCAACTTTGATAGGATTAAGACATTGACACACTTTTTTACAGGACTCTTTCATTGTTCTGACACAGGTTTTCAGGGTTTTACACGTATTTCCATGTGTTGGCACAGGTTTTGGGCTTAAAAGTTTATGAAGTATTATAGGTATTTTCATTCAAAAACATAATATATGTATTTTGTAAAAGACATAATATGAGGAAAGTCAAGCTTCAAAATTTGGTATTACTTAAATCTTCCTAAGAAAGAGATATGAACCTAAAACAGATATTTGTGCCAACCACTTGATCCTGTGAATTTATTTAACTTTGATAGGATTAAGACATGCATTGACACACTTTTTCACAGAACTCTTTCATTGTTCTGACACAGGTTTTCGAGTTTTACACGTATTTCCATGTATTGGCACATGATTTTGGCTTAAAAGTTTTAAAGTATTATAGGTATTTTCATTCAAAAATATAATATATGTATTTTGTAAAAGACATAATATGAGGAAAGTCCTGCTTTCAAAATTTGGTATTACACAATGCTTCCTAGGAAATAGATATGGACTTAAAACAGATATTTGTGCCAACCACACAGTGAATTTATTTAACTTTGATAGGATTAAGACACGCATTGACACACTTTTTCACATAACTCTTTCATTGTTCTGACACAGGTTTTCAGGGTTTTACACGTATTTCCATGTGTTGGCACATGATTTTGGCTTAAAAGTTTATGAAGTATTATAGGTATTTTTATTCAAAACATAATATATGTATTTTGTAAAAGACATAATATGAGGAAAGTCAAGCTTTTAAAAAATTTGGTATTACACAATTCTTCCTAGGAAATAGATATGGACTTAAAACAGATATTTGTGCCAACCACACAGTGAATTTATTTAGGTTTGATAGGATTAAGACACGCATTGACACACTTTTTTACAGGACTCTTTCATTGTTCTGACACAGGTTTTCAGGGTTTTACACGTATTTCCATGTGTTGGCACATGTTTGAGGCTTAAAAGTTTATGAAGCCTTATTATAGGTATTTTCATTCAAGAACATCAATATGTATTTTGTAAAAGACATAATATGAGGAAAGTCGAGCTTTCAAAATTTGGTATTACACAATTCTTCCTAGGAGATAGATATGGACTTAAAACAGATATTTGTGCCAACCACAGTGAATTTATTTAACTTTGATAGGATTAAGACACGCATTGACACACTTTTTCACATAACTCTTTCATTGTTCTGACACAGGTTTTCAGGGTTTTACACGTATTTCCATGTGTTGGCACATGATTTTGGCTTAAAAGTTTATGAAGTATTATAGGTATTTTTATTCAAAAACATAATATATGCATTTTGTAAAAGACATAATATGAGGAAAGTCAAGCTTTCAAAATTTGGTATTACACAATTCTTCCTAGGAAATAGATATGGACTTAAAACAGATATTTGTGCCAACCACACAGTGAATTTATTTAACTTTGATAGGATTAAGACACGCATTGACACACTTTTTCACATAACTCTTTCATTGTTCTGACACAGGTTTTCAGGGGTTTACACGTATTTCCACGTGTTGGCACATGTTTTGGGCTGAAAAGTTCATAAAGTATTATAGGTATTTTTATTCAAAAACATTAATATGTATTTTGTAAAAGATATAATATGAGGAAAGTCAAGCTTTTAAAATTTGGTATCACATTATTCTTCCTAGGAAATAGATATGAACTTAAAACAGATATTTGTGCCAACCACTTGATCCTGTGAATTTATTCAACTTTGATAGGATTAAGACATGCATTGACACACTTTTTCACAGAACTCTTTCATTGTTCTGACACAGGTTTTCAGGGGTTTACACGTATTTCCATGTGTTGGCACATATTTGAGGCTCAAAAGTTTATGAAGCCTTATTATAGGTATTTTCATTCAAAAATATAATATATGTATTTTGTAAAAGACATAATATGAGGAAAGTCCTGCTTTCAAAATTTGGTATTACACAATGCTTCCTAGGAAATAGATATGGACTTAAAACAGATATTTGTGCCAACCACACAGTGAATTTATTTAACTTTAAAAGGATTAAGACACGCATTGACACACTTTTTCACATAACTCTTTCATTGTTCTGACACAGGTTTTCAGGGGTTTACACGTATTTCCATGTGTTGGCACATATTTGAGGCTTAAAAGTTTATGAAGCCTTATTATAGGTATTTTCATTCAAGAACATCAATATGTATTTTGTAAAAGACATAATATGAGGAAAGTCAGGCTTCAAAATTTGGTATTACACAATTCTTCCTAGGAAATAGATATGGACTTAAAACAGATATTTGTGCCAACCACACAGTGAATTTATTTAACTTTGATAGGATTAAGACACGCATTGACACACTTTTTCACATAACTCTTTCATTGTTCTGACACAGGTTTTCAGGGTTTTACACGTATTTCCATGTGTTGGCACATGATTTTGGCTTAAAAGTTTATGAAGTATTATAGGTATTTTTATTCAAAAACATAATATATGCATTTTGTAAAAGACATAATATGAGGAAAGTCTAGCTTTCAAAATTTGGTATTACACAATTCTTCCTAGGAGATAGATATGGATTTAAAACAGATATTTGTGCCAACCACACAGTGAATTTATTTAACTTTGATAGGATTAAGACACGCATTGACACACTTTTTTACAGGACTCTTTCATTGTTCTGACACAGGTTTTCAGGGTTTTACACGTATTTCCATGTGTTGGCACATGTTTTGGGCTTAAAAGTTTATGAAGTATTATAGGTATTTTTATTCAAAAACATAATATATGTATTTTGTAAAAGATATAATATGAGGAAAGTCAAGCTTCAAAATTTGGTATTACACAATTCTTCCTAGGAAATAGATATAGACTTAAAACAGATATTTGTGCCAACCACACAGTGAATTTATTTAACTTTGATAGGATTAAGACACGCATTGACACACTTTTTCACATAACTCTTTCATTGTTCTGACACAGGTTTTCAGGGGTTTACACGTATTTCCATGTGTTGGCACATGTTTGAGGCTTAAAAGTTTATGAAGCCTTATTATAGGTATTTTCATTCAAGAACATCAATATGTATTTTGTAAAAGACATAATATGAGGAAAGTCAAGCTTTCAAAATTTGGTATTACACTATTCTTCCTAGGAAATAGATATGGACTTAAAACAGATATTTGTGCCAACCACACAGTGAATTTATTTAGGTTTGATAGGATTAAGACACGCATTGACACACTTTTTCACATAACTCTTTCATTGTTCTGACACAGGTTTTCAGGGTTTTACACGTATTTCCATGTGTTGGCACATGTTTTGGGCTTAAAAGTTCATAAAGTATTATAGGTATTTTTATTCAAAAACATTAATATGTATTTTGTAAAAGATATAATATGAGGAAAGTCAAGCTTTTAAAATTTGGTATCACATTATTCTTCCTAGGAAATAGATATGAACTTAAAACAGATATTTGTGCCAACCACACAGTGAATTTATATAACTTTGATAGGATTAAGACACGCATTGACACACTTTTTCACATAACTCTTTCATTGTTCTGACACAGGTTTTCAGGGTTTTACACGTATTTCCATGTGTTGGCACATGATTTTGGCTTAAAAGTTCATAAAGTATTATAGGTATTTTTATTCAAAAACATTAATATGTATTTTGTAAAAGATATAATATGAGGAAAGTCAAGCTTTTAAAATTTGGTATGACACAATTCTTCCTAGGAAATAGATATGGACTTAAAAATAGATATTTGTGCCAACCACACAGTGAATTTATTTAGGTTTGATAGGATTAAGACACGCATTGACACACTTTTTTACATAAGTCTTTCATTGTTCTGACACAGGTTTTCAGGGGTTTACACGTATTTCCATGTGTTGGCACATGTTTTGGGCTTAAAAGTTCATAAAGTATTATAGGTATTTTTATTCAAAAACATTAATATGTATTTTGTAAAAGATATATTATGAGGAAAGTCAAGCTTTTAAAATTTGGTAACACATTATTCTTCCTAGGAAATAGATATGAACTTAAAACAGATATTTGTGCCAACCACTTGATCCTGTGAATTTATTCAACTTTGATAGGATTAAGACACGCATTGACACACTTTTTTACAGGACTCTTTCATTGTTCTGACACAGGTTTTCAGGGTTTTACACGTATTTCCATGTGTTGGCACATGATTTTGGCTTAAAAGTTTATGAAGTATTATAGGTATTTTCATTCAAAAACATAATATATGTATTTTGTAAAAGACATAATATGAGGAAAGTCCTGCTTTCAAAATTTGGTATTACACAATTCTTCCTAGGAAATAGATATGGACTTAAAAACAGATATTTGTGCCAACCACACAGTGAATTTATTTAGGTTTGATAGGATTAAGACATGCATTGACGCACTTTTTCACATAAGTCTTTCATTGTTCTGACACAGGTTTTCAGGGGTTTACACGTATTTCCATGTGTTGGCACATGTTTGAGGCTTAAAAGTTTATGAAGCCTTATTATAGGTATTTTCATTCAAGAACATCAATATGTATTTGGTAAAAGACATAATATGAGGAAAGTCAGGCTTCAAAATTTGGTATTACACAATTCTTCCTAGGAAATAGATATGGACTTAAAACAGATATTTGTGCCAACCACACAGTGAATTTATTTAACTTTGATAGGATTAAGACACGCATTGACACACTTTTTCACATAACTCTTTCATTGTTCTGACACAGGTTTTCAGGGTTTTACACGTATTTCCATGTGTTGGCACATGTTTTGGGCTTAAAAGTTTATAAAGTATTATAGGTATTTTTATTCAAAAACATTAATATATGTATTTTGTAAAAGATATAATATGAGGAAAGTCAGGCTTTTAAAATTTGGTATTACACAATTCTTCCTAGGAAATAGATATGAACTTAAAACAGATATTTGTGTCAACCACTTGACCCTGTAAATTTAATTAACATTGATAGGAAAAAGACACGCATTGACACACTTTTTCAAAGAACTCTTTCATTGTTCTGACACAGGTTTTCAGGGTTTTACACGTATTTCCATGTGTTGGCACATGTTTTGAGGCTTAAAAGTTTATGAAGTATTATAGGTATTTTCATTCAAAAACATAATATGTATTTTGTAAAAGACATAATATGAGGAAAGTCGAGCTTTCAAAATTTGGTATTACACAATTCTTCCCAGGAAATAGATATGGACTTAAAACAGATATTTGTGCCAACCACACAGTGAATTTATTTAACTTTGATAGGATTAAGACACGCATTGACACACTTTTTCACATAACTCTTTCATTGTTCTGACACAGGTTTTCAGGGTTTTACACGTATTTCCATGTGTTGGCACATGTTTTGGGCTTAAAAGTTTATGAAGCCTTATTATAGGTATTTTCATTCAAAAACATAATATATGCATTTTGTAAAAGACATAATATGGGGAAAGTCTACCTTTCAAAATTTGGTATTACACAATTCTTCCTAGGAGATAGATATGGACTTAAAACAGATATTTGTGCCAACCACACAGTGAATTTATTTAACTTTGATAGGATTAAGACACGCATTGACACACTTTTTCACATAACTCTTTCATTGTTCTGACACAGGTTTTCAGGGTTTTACGTATTTCCATGTGTTGGCACATGATTTTGGCTTAAAAGTTTATGAAGTATTATAGGTATTTTTATTCAAAAACATAATATATGCATTTTGTAAAAGACATAATATGGGGAAAGTCTAGCTTTCAAAATTTGGTATTACACAATTCTTCCTAGGAGATAGATATGGATTTAAAACAGATATTTGTGCCAACCACACAGTGAATTTATTTAACTTTGATAGGATTAAGACACGCATTGACACACTTTTTCACATAACTCTTTCATTGTTCTGACACAGGTTTTCAGGGTTTTACACGTATTTCCATGTGTTGGCACATGATTTTGGCTTAAAAGTTTATGAAGTATTATAGGTATTTTTATTCAAAAACATAATATATGCATTTTGTAAAAGACATAATATGAGGAAAGTCAAGCTTTAAAATTTGGTATTACACAATTCTTCCTAGGAAATAGATATGGACTTAAAAACAGATATTTGTGCCAACCACACAGTGAATTTATTTAGGTTTGATAGGATTAAGACACGCATTGACGCACTTTTTTACATAAGTCTTTCATTGTTCTGACTCAGGTTTTCAGGGGTTTACTTGTATTTCCACGTGTTGGCACATGTTTTGGGCTTAAAAGTTCATAAAGTATTATAGGTATTTTTATTCAAAAACATTAATATGTATTTTGTAAAAGATATAATATGAGGAAAGTCAAGCTTTTAAAATTTGGTATCACATTATTCTTCCTAGGAAATAGATATGAACTTAAAACAGATATTTGTGCCAACCACTTGATCCTGTGAATTTATTTAACTTTGATAGGATTAAGACATGCATTGACACACTTTTTCACAGAACTCTTTCATTGTTTTGACACAGGTTTTCAGGGTTTTACACGTATTTCCATGTGTTGGCACATGATTTTGGCTTAAAAGTTTATGAAGTATTATAGGTATTTTCATTCAAAAATATAATATATGTATTTTGTAAAAGACATAATATGAGGAAAGTCCTGCTTTCAAAATTTGGTATTACACAATGCTTCCTAGGAAATAGATATGGATTTAAAACAGATATTTGTGCCAACCACACAGTGAATTTATTTAACTTTGATAGGATTAAGACACGCATTGACACACTTTTTCACATAACTCTTTCATTGTTCTGACACAGGTTTTCAGGGTTTTACACGTATTTCCATGTGTTGGCACATGTTTGAGGCTTAAAAGTTTATGAAGCCTTATTATAGGTATTTTCATTCAAGAACATCAATATGTATTTTGTAAAAGACATAATATGAGGAAAGTCGAGCTTTCAAAATTTGGTATTACACAATTCTTCCTAGGAAATAGATATGGACTTAAAACAGATATTTGTGCCAACCACACAGTGAATTTATTTAACTTTGATAGGATTAAGACACGCATTGACACACTTTTTCACATAACTCTTTCATTGTTCTGACACAGGTTTTGAGGGTTTTACACGTATTTCCATGTGTTGGCACATGTTTTGGGCTTAAAAGTTTATGAAGTATTATAGGTATTTTCATTCAAAAACATAATATATGCATTTTGTAAAAGATATAATATGAGGAAAGTCTAGCTTTCAAAATTTGGTATTACACAATTCTTCCTAGGAGATAGATATGGATTTAAAACAGATATTTGTGCCAACCACACAGTGAATTTATTTAACTTTGATAGGATTAAGACACGCATTGACACACTTTTTCACATAACTCTTTCATTGTTCTGACACAGGTTTTCAGGGTTTTACACGTATTTCCATGTGTTGGCACATGATTTTGGCTTAAAAGTTTATGAAGTATTATAGGTATTTTTATTCAAAAACATAATATATGCATTTTGTAAAAGACATAATATGGGGAAAGTCTAGCTTTCAAAATTTGGTATTACACAATTCTTCCTAGGAAATAGATATGAACTTAAAACAGATATTTGTGCCAACCACTTGATCCTGTGAATTTATTCAACTTTGATAGGATTAAGACACGCATTGACACACTTTTTTACAGGACTCTTTCATTGTTCTGACACAGGTTTTCAGGGTTTTACACGTATTTCCATGTGTTGGCACATGTTTGAGGCTTAAAAGTTCATGAAGCCTTATTATAGGTATTTTCATTCAAGAACATCAATATGTATTTTGTAAAAGACATAATATGAGGAAAGTCAAGCTTTCAAAATTTGGTATTACACAATTCTTCCTACGAGATAGATATGGACTTAAAACAGATATTTGTTACAACCACACAGTGAATTTATTTAACTTTGATAGGATTAAGACACGCATTGACAGACTTTTTCACATAACTGTTTCATTGTTCTGACACAGGTTTTCAGGGTTTTACATGTATTTCCATGTGTTGGCACATGATTTTGGCTTAAAAGTTTATGAAGTATTATAGGTATTTTTTATTCAAAAACATAATATATGCATTTTGTAAAAGACATAATATGAGGAAAGTCAAGCTTTAAAATTTGGTATTACACAATTCTTCCTAGGAAATAGATATGGACTTAAAAACAGATATTTGTGCCAACCACACAGTGAATTTATTTAGGTTTGATAGGATTAAGACACGCATTGACACACTTTTTTACATAAGTCTTTCATTGTTCTGACACAGGTTTTCAGGGGTTTACACGTATTTCCACGTGTTGGCACATGTTTTGGGCTTAAAAGTTCATAAAGTATTATAGGTATTTTTATTCAAAAACATTAATATGTATTTTGTAAAAGATATAACATGAGGAAAGTCAAGCTTTTAAAATTTGGTATCACAATATTCTTTCTAGGAAATAGATATGAACTTAAAACAGATATTTGTGCCAACCACTTGATCCTGTGAATATATTCAACTTTGATAGGATTAAGACACGCATTGACACACTTTTTTACAGAACTCTTTCATTGTTCTGACACAGATTTTCAGGGTTTTACACATATTTCCATGTGTTGGCACATGTTTTGGGTTTAAAAGTTTATGAAGTATTATAGGTATTTTTATTCAAAAACATTATATATGTATTTTGTAAAAGATATAATATGAGGAAAGTCAAGCTTCAAAATTTGGTATTACTTCAATCTTCCTAGGAAATAGGTATGGACTTAAAAACAGATATTTGTGCCAACCACACAGTGAATTTATTTAACTTTAAAAGGATTAAGACACGCATTGACACACTTTTTCACATAACTCTTTCATTGTTCTGACACAGGTTTTCAGGGGTTTACACGTATTTCCATGTGTTGGCACATGTTTGAGGCTTAAAGTTTATGAAGCCTTATTATAGGTATTTTCATTCAAGAACATCAATATGTATTTTGTAAAAGACATAATATGAGGAAAGTCAAGCTTCAAAATTTGGTATTACACAATTCTTCCTAGGAAATAGATATGGACTTAGAAACAGATATTTGTGCCAACCACACAGTGAATTTATTTAGGTTTGATAGGATTAAGACACGCATTGACACACTTTTTTACATAAGTCTTTCATTGTTCTGACACAGGTTTTCAGGGGTTTACACGTATTTCCACGTGTTGGCACATGTTTTGGGCTTAAAAGTTCATAAAGTATTATAGGTATTTTTATTCAAAAAACATTAATATGTATTTTGTAAAAGATATAATATGAGGAAAGTCAAGCTTTTAAAATTTGGTATCACATTATTCTTCCTAGGAAATAGATATGAACTTAAAACAGATATTTGTGCCAACCACTTGATCCTGTGAATTTATTCAACTTTGATAGGATTAAGACACGCATTGACACACTTTTTTACAGGACTCTTTCATTGTTCTGACACAGGTTTTCAGGGTTTTACACATATTTCCATGTGTTGGCACAGGTTTTGGGCTTAAAAGTTTATGAAGTATTATAGGTATTTTCATTCAAAAATATAATATATGTATTTTGTAAAAGACATAATATGAGGAAAGTCAAGCTTCAAAATTTGGTATTACTTAAATCTTCATAAGAAAGAGATATGAACCTAAAACAGATATTTGTGCCAACCACTTGATCTTGTGAATTTATTTAATTTTGATAGGATCAAGACATGCATTGACACACTTTTTCACAGAACTCTTTCATTGTTCTGACACAGGTTTTCGAGTTTTACACATAGTTCCATGTAATGGCACATGATTTTGGCTTAAAAGTTTATGAAGTATTATAGGTATTTTCATTCAAAAATATAATATATGTATTTTGTAAAAGACATAATATGAGGAAAGTCCTGCTTTCAAAATTTGGTATTACACAATGCTTCCTAGGAAATAGATATGGACTTAAAACAGATATTTGTGCCAACCACACAGTGAATTTATTTAACTTTAAAAGGATTAAGACACGCATTGACACACTTTTTCACATAACTCTTTCATTGTTCTGACACAGGTTTTCAGGGGTTTACACGTATTTCCATGTGTTGGCACATGTTTGAGGCTTAAAAGTTTATGAAGCCTTATTATAGGTATTTTCATTCAAGAACATCAATATGTATTTTGTAAAAGACATAATATGAGAAAAGTCAGGCTTCAAAATTTGGTATTACACAATTCTTCCTAGGAAATAGATATGCACTTAAAACAAATATTTGTGCCAACCACACAGTGAATTTATTTAACTTTGATAGTCAATAAAGATAAACACTGCTCTGTGCAAGCTACATGTACCTATAGTATAGTTTCACTTAATTTTACTAAAGTGATCTCCACAGAAGCTTTTGTTGTGACTTCCTGCTTGGCTTTCTTTGCCTTACTATGCACTTCCTGCTGGATTGTTGTGATCTCTGACAGTGGAGAGGTGTAAAGTGTGTTTTATTTAAAGAAAACAGGAATACACTAATCTCGTTGAAACACAATTGAGTTACCCAGTGAATCAAGCAGTGACTTAGCTAGACTTTTTTAAAGAAAGGGAAGTGGGACCATAAATAAAATCCCAGTTTACCTTCCATCATCTACACACAGAAGAAATGAAATCTTAAGGGAAAAGTCAGAAGTTTTGAGGAAATACTTTGAGAATTTTAAATTTTGAGAAAAACCTGATAGTTTTTGGAAAGTGTTGCATATTTTTCAGGAAAGATACTTCAAAAAATTTTAGGACAATTTATGTTATTTTGAGGAACGCTTTGAAGTTTTTGAGTAAAGAGTAAGATATTTTGAGAACAAACATCTGAAATCTTAAGAAATAACTTGATATTTAGGTAACTCTTGCCTGCTAAGTAGGCCTAACTTAAAGATTCAATTTTCGGATATATTCTATTAATTTTTCTCAAGATGGCTTTCATCAGGATTACCAAAACAATTCAACATACCGATTTTTCTGTTGTGCAAATTTTCTGCCACTTCCCTTCCTTTTACACTGGAATCAAATAAAGATATAAAATATAATCATCTCTTTAAGAGACCATGTAAACCAGTAACTTTCTCCAAATGTTCAGTATTAAAAAAATTGTTTGACGAAAGTCAGGCTTTCAAATTTGGTGTACGATTTTGTCTTACAGGAGCAGATATTTGCATCTACTGAAGAGTAATTTAAGAAAAGAAATTTGATAAATAATTTGGTATCAAACTGCTTTTGCATTTACACCATTCATTTTGTGTACGTTCTAGTCTAGTTCTAGTCAAAAATGTATGCTTAAAGATAGCCTAAAGATAAAACAGTTAGAATCATCCTGTGATGAATATAAATATAAAATTTAAAAACTGATTAATGATTAGTTGTAATAATTTTGTCATACATAAAATGATCCTTCTCTTCCCCATTGCATAATCATATTGCTGGTAATCAATTAGAGGATATCATATCTTTCCTGCAGTATTCAAGTTGTTACCACCTTAACAAAGTAACACACTTTCTTTGATTCTGCCAACTAAAGTATTATACCCATCCTCAAAAATGTTGTATTGATCCATCGTAACAATGTAAGGTAAATTGTCATGTCGAAAAGCAACTGTGAAGGCCTGGGGAAGCTAAATTTAATTGTCTCAAGAAGTGTTTTGAAAGTTATGCAAAAATTAGGCTTTTGATACTTAAATTTCAAAATATTTTAAAATCATATATGTACAACCAAAGGAAGTTTCAGACACATAGAGTCATGAAAGTAGTCTTAAGCTAAAATCACAAGTATGCTGTGATAAAGTAGTTTTATCATGACCAATAAAACCAATTAACATAATAAAATTTATTTGTCCCTCTTGAAATTTTCCCAGGCAGTCCTCTTAAAAAAACATGTATTGCTGGTTTTCAACAAGAGGACATTCTAATTTTCCTGCATTATATTTGTTTTTAAGAAGTAGATTTAGGGGTTACATGTATAAAACATCATGTCCTTGCATTTTATCATGTTCTTCCAGAGGCAAAACTTTTTCGTAACAGTTTCGCAAGTTTAATATTATTGGATGAACACAACAAAATTGAGAGTCATAAAATATTTGAACAAGGAAAGTGACACTTAAATTGTAACCTTCCTATTTAAACACATTTTGCTTTTACAACTTGAAAGAAAACCAAATTTTTTGACAAAACCTTGCATAATACTTATAATGTGGCAATGACTGTATCTGTATGTCTACATATCCGTAGAACATATATTAACTTTCACACACTTCCAAAGGAGGGCCTCCTTGCATAATGCAATGGCTTAGCTGTAAAGCTGGTTAAAAAAAACTTGAAAATTTGCCACGCTTTGCCACGCTTCTTGTCACAGGTTGGAACTTGTTTTACCACACTTTTTCATGTCTTGGTAAAACACTTATTTTCACACATTTACATGCGTGTCAGCCACACGTGAACACATGTGTGATTACCTGTTAGACACGCAGGGGATTAGTTCCAATTTCATGCATTGTCATGTGTGTCACTTTTGTTTGCCACACGTGAAGTCTTTTGTCTGCCACATGTGTTCCTGCAGGAACACAGACTAGGTTTGACACACTCTTTTTTGTAAGGGTAGCAAGGAAAAAAGATCAACAGAGATGTGTACCTGATTCCACCTCCCAATGTGAGAGAAGTTGGTGTGTTATGGAAGCTAGTTTAGACAGCGTTTAGACTGGATGATGCATCCCGTAACTGCTTATTCAGTGTAAAAGCAAACTCATGAAATTATATTGCAAGCAGTAACAAGTGGACAATAGGCCTTCTGGACAAGGCACTCTTCAAATAGTACAACTGCGGTAAACTGGAAGTAGTGTTTAAGATGCATGTAAATCACTTTTTCTTTGCTGGATTGTCATGGTAGATTCTGGGATTAAAAAACTTGTGCATAGGAATAGCAGGGTATATCACAGATAGGGATAAGTTTGTTTTTTTCTTTAATTTTCCTAAAGAATTCTTGAACACTACTGAGTTTTAGCACGAAGTTACACCTGGTTAGTAATAATAACGTGTACATGCTTACCGTAATTTGATTATGTAACGAGGTATCTCAGGCAAAGGTGTTACCTTTGTAATTTAAATTCTTTGCTAATTATAGGAAGTTAATGTTAGGGTATTATTATTAGTCAGTGGCCACATCAAATTTACCTGTCCGAGAAGACACAATTAGGGGTTCAAATTATAACTAAATCACTACGAGGTCGCCATGACGAAGAATGTTTTAAGACCTGGTCTTTGTATTTAAAGACAGATGTATTTCTTCAAGTTACCTAGTTGGCTTGTCTACCTTTGGAGACGATGCTATGACCACGGTAATTTGATAGTTCGTATTGGTGTTCAGGGCCATGAATGTTAAATTTCTGGAAAATTTGAGGGTTTCCTAAGCATGCCTTTGACTGATCGTTGAGGACAAGATATCCATATGTCCAGGTTGTTGGGTCCCTTTTATGATATATTTTCACCAATTCAATCTTTGAACAGAAATGAGCTTGTCGCACTGGTGAAAAGCTTTGCGCATCTGGTGTTAGATTCTTATGGCTGAGCTATCTCTGACTGATTGACTTCTTATTTATTTTGGTGCTTGTACCGTCACATTTCTTACATTTAAGACTTTTGTAAAAGGTTAGGCTTGTGGGAAGAATCACCTTGCGACACTAGTCTCAAATGTAAGAAATGTGACCATATCACTCATGCATCTTTCAGTGAAGAACCAAAATAGACAAGAAATTAATCAGTCAGAGAAACCTCAGCTATGAAAAGCTAACATCAAATGCACTAAGCTATTTATTTGTGCGACAGCTAGTTCCTGTGCACAGATTGTACTGGTAAAAATATATCATGAATGCGACCCATTTACCTAGACATGGATATGTTGTTCTTAACAATCAGTCAAAGGCATGCTTAGGAGACCTTCAACTTTCACAGAAATTGAACATTAGGTGCCCTGATTACCAATACGAACTGTCAACTTGCGGTGGTCATCGCATCATTATCGATATGCAAGTTCACAAGGAATCTGTTTTCAAAGATGGAATCAAACCAGCTTATATCGCGGATACTTCAGATTCTGCATTAGCATCTTTTTAATCACCAAAATTTGCTACACTCACTCCACATTGTAAGGATACTAGACTTCGTCTGCGAAGCCAACAGCACCTATTAGAACTACAGGTTTAGGTCGCCAGGTCCATTGGCCCAAACGTCTGTTAAGAGGTGTGACTTGAAGTGCGTTTTTGTACATGATATAGCGCCTCGATTATCTCCATTTTCCATCAATTATTGGCTGTAGCAAGGAAAAAAGATCAACAGAGATGTGTACCTGATTCCACCTCCCAATGTGAGAGAAGTTGGTGTGTTATGGAAGCTAGTTTAGACAGCGTTTAGACTGGATGATGCATCCCGTAACTGCTTATTCAGTGTAAAAGCAAACTCATGAAATTATATTGCAAGCAGTCACAAGTGGACAATAGGCCTTCTGGACAAGGCACTCTTCAAATAGTACAACTGCGGTAAACTGGAAGTAGTGTTTAAGATGCATGTAAATCACTTTTTCTTTGCTGGATTGTCATGGTAGATTCTGGGATTAAAAAACTTGTGCATAGGAATAGCAGGGTATATCACAGATAGGGATAAGTTTGCTTTTTTCTTTAATTTTCCTAAAGAATTCTTGAACACTACTGAGTTTTAGCACGAAGTTACACCTGGTTAGTAATAATAACGTGTACATGCTTACTGTAATTTGATTATGTAACGAGGTATCTCAGGCAAAGGTGTTACCTTTGTAATTTAAATTCTTTGCTAATTATAGGAAGTTAATGTTAGGGTATTATTATTAGTCAGTGGCCACATCAAATTTACCTGTCCGAGAAGACACATTTAGGGGTTCAAATTATAACTAAATCACTACGAGGTCGCCATGACGAAGAATGTTTTAAGACCTGGTCTTTGTATTTAAAGACAGATGTATTTCTTCAAGTTACCTAGTTGGCTTGTCTACCTTTGGAGACGATGCTATGACCACGGTAATTTGATAGTTCGTATTGGTGTTCAGGGCCATGAATGTCAAATTTCTGGAAAATTTGAGGGTTTCCTAAGCATGCCTTTGACTGATCGTTGAGGACAAGATATCCATATGTCCAGGTTGTTGGGTCCCTTTTATGATAAATTTTCACCAATTCAATCTTTGAACAGAAATGAGCTTGTCGCACTGGTGAAAAGCTTTGCGCATCTGATGTTAGCTTCTTATGGCTGAGCTATCTCTGACTGATTGACTTCTTATCTATTTTGGTGCTTGTACCGTCACATTTCTTACCTTTGAGACTTTTGTAAAAGGTTAGGCTTGTGGAAAGAATCACCTTGCGACACTAGTCTCAAATGTAAGAAATGTGACCATATCACCCATGCATCTTTCAGTAAAGAACCAAAATAGACAAGAAATTAATCAGTCAAAGAAACCTCAGCCATGAAAAGCTAACATCAAATGCACTAAGCTATTTATTTGAGCGACAGCTAGTTCCTGTGCACAGATTGTACTGGTAAAAATATATCATGAATGCGACCCATTTACCTAGACATATGGATATGTTGTTCTTAACAATCAGTCAAAGGCATGCTTAGGAGACCTTCAACTTTCACAGAATTGAACATTAGGTGCCCTGATTACCAATACGAACTGTCAACTTGCGGTGGTCATCGCATCATTATCGATATGCAAGTTCACAAGGAATCTGTTTTCAAAGATGGAATCAAACCAGCTTATATCGCGGATACTTCAGATTCTGCATTAGCATCTTCTTAATCACCAAAATTTGCTACACTCACTCCACATTGTAAGGGTACTAGACTTCTTCTGCGAAGCCAACAGCACCTATTAGAACTACAGGTTTAGGTTGCCAGGTCCATTGGCCCAAACGTCTGTTAAGAGGTGTGACTTGAAGTGCGTTTTTGTACATAATATAGCGCCTCGATTATCTCCATTTTCTATCAATTATTGGCAGTAGCAAGGAAAAAAGATCAACAAAGATGTGTACCTGATTCCACCTCCCAATGTGAGAGAAGTTGGTGTGTTATGGAAGCTAGTTTAGACAGCGTTTAGACTGGATGATGCATCCCGTAACTGCTTATTCAGTGTAAAAGCAAACTCATGAAATTATATTGCAAGCAGTTCACAACTGGACAATAGGCCTTCTGGACAAGGCACTCTTCAAATAGTACAACTGTGGTAAACTGGAAGTAGTGTTTGAGATACACGTAAATCACTTTTTTTTTGCTGGATTGTCATGGTAGAATTTGGGATTAAAAAACTTGTGCATAGGAATAGCAGGGTATATCATGGCTAGGGATAATTAGTTGTTTGCTTTTTAAAATAATTTTCTTAAGGAATTCTTTAACAATACTAAGTAAAGTTACACCTGTTTAGTTTTTTGCATAAATTACTAGTAATTTAACTTTTTGTTAACAGACAGCGCTAAAAATACCTGGAGAATAATAACGTGTACGTGCCTGCCGGAATTTGATTACATAACGAGGTATCTCAGGCAAAAGTGTTACCTTTGTAATTTAAATTCTTTGCCAATTATAGGAAGTTAACGTTAGATCATTTTTATTCGTCAGTGGCCACATGAAATTTACCTCTCAACTTATAACTACATGTAAATCACCACGAGGTTGCCTCGAGAAAGAATATTTTAAGAGCTGGTTGTTTGTATTTAAAGACAATTGTATTTCTTTCAGTTAGGGTGTGCGGCAGTGAATAAAATAGTTGGTTTTATAAGTTATTATTTGACACTGTCTGGGTGCGTAAGCAGTTAAGCGACTTTTTACTGCCATCGTGTTGGGAGACTGGTGTCAGGAGAGAGCTCGAAGTGCTGTCGGGACTGAGGGTATAAGTAGCAGTCATTTCATTCAACCATTTTGGCAGAGGGCCGGAGACACAAATCACCACGGGGAGGTTCATGCTGTCTTCAGTTATGCTTCTACTTTTAAGCTGGCCAGCCATTCTTTATATCCAATCAGTGGGCCTTAGCGCTCGGAACCAGTGAAGGGCACATACTACCGTATACTATGTATCAGGTTTGAGTATGATTAAAAAGTGGAATTTGAATTATCCAGAGACTTAATCTTTTAATTAATACTGCAAACCAGGAGTTATACCAAGAGACACTAAGGAGATTCAGAGCAACTTTTAAATAGAGAAAGAGATAAGAGGAAAATAATTTTATTGTACCTGTATTGATAACATTATTATGGTGGTCATTATTATGATTATTATTTAATACATCTTAACTTGTGAGTTTAACTTGGAATTCGTTTTTATATTTGATTCCAGTGTTCTAGATTTGTCTAATATTATTTTCTTTTTGAACCTTGTGATCAGAAGTGTTAGAATTGTGGTCACATGGATCACATGCCTACAATAAGAATGTAATTAATAAAATAGTCAACAAGTACAAGGTTGGAAAAAAGGCAGATTGAGAGCTTTTGTTATGTTGGATTGGATGTTTCACTGAATGAAGAGGACATCAAATTGAATTAAGACGAAATATGTGGCTGTGTTAGCTAACACTAACCCTGCCATTTTAAGACTTGTAAGACAAGGAAATACCACCACACTCAGAAGCACAGTCAAATACAACTGAGCTTGTCTGGTTAAGCCTCACTTATGACTCCATTGTGTGGAAGGTACCATACTGGCTGACTCTGATTTCTTCTTCTTCTTGTGGCACCTTCTCAGCATAGCCTCTATGAATCAGGTGTTCTACAAAGTATACTTCTTGTGCAGCTCCGCATTTCTGCTCAACATTTATCCAAGGCTTTCTAGTCTCTTCTCGGCCGACTTCCTGTTGTTCAGCAACTCTGGTTCTTCATCCTTAAAAGGAATGTCCATCTGATAATGATTTATCTATTACCTTTAAGGACTTGTTCCACACATTAAGCACTCTCTTGTCATCCATTGACAAGAGTTGAGTTTGGCTATTAGCTAATGCTTGACAAGTATCAAGTTTCCAGAACTGTTCCACCGGAGCTTCTAGACTTAACTTAAAGATTCCTGCACACTTGGATCAAATTGCTGACTGCTGGCTCATAAGTACTTTCTCCAATGGGACTATTTATTGTTCTTACTAGTATGGTTCTGGTAGCATATGGATCTCTTTCTTGGCCTTGTTGCACCTCTAGAGGCATTAGAGCATTGGGACCAATCAAGATTGTGACACCATCTTCTTCCACATGGGGAACCGGTATGTCTTTCAGATGCGTCCAGACATAACATCTCCATGACTTGGTATGCTATTTGTCAGCGATGGCAGCTTCCTCAGAGCATACACCCTAGAAAGTGACAAAATCTTGCGCTTCCTTTAAAGGCCTGTTGCTGCTTTCACATACAGATGGACCTCCATGACTTCCAAATCAGAGCTTTCTTAAGGGTCTCAAGGTTCAATTTGTTTTTTTGATTAGCCATTTTCAGCTTCTCAATAAGGTTTCAAGAACAGAAGGTTCCATTAAAGGGTCCAGTAAAGCATGGGTACGGATAAACTCGTTTTGATCTCTACCTCTCACATAGACAGAAACGATAGGAAGTACGTGCCACCCGAGTCTTCTCCTCAGCTGGTGGACCACAAGCACAACTCTTAGCCTCCTCTGTCTGTATGTGGTTCAGATGTAGTATTTTTCTTTTCTTGGCAAGACTGTTCTGCTAAGAGTGCCTCATGAAGAACCTTCAAGTGTTTAGATTTAAAACCTTGATCACACTGGCTGGATCTCCTACACCTCTGGTAGCCATTATTGCTGTAGTCTAGACAGTTGTAACATAAGTTTCTTTTCTCTGATAACTTCAAGTCTTCTTTTAGAATTCATCTGCTTCAACTTATCAGTCCTTCACCCTGTGATTTCTACATCTCATTATGTTTTCTTTGCCAGTTAGAAGCCTCATATCCATTCATTGGTTTTGATTTTGTGAATTGGTTGCCATCAGAAACTTGAACAATGAAGCTAGAACCTTTCTTCTTTGTTCTGGATTGATTGCCCCAATCTTTGTTGTTTGATGCAATCTTGCCATAAACTGGATCTTTAGCTTCCCCAGATACTCTGTTTAAGAACCTCTCAAACTGTTGGAAACTTGGATAATCGCCAGTGCCCTGCCCTCTCTTAAGCTTCCTGTTTTCATCTATTCTGTATGTAGATAGGTAATCTATTTATTATCTTCACCATTCTATCGTGAGAATTGACTTCATTCAACTTGCACCAGCTGGATAAACCTCGTAGACACCTGGAACTTTACCACCATGATCTTCTTTCCACTTCGGTGATCTAGAAACCTTTGGCATCTCAGTCTGTTGATCAACAAGTAAGTCTATTGGTGACTCTTTGCATGGAACTGATGATGGCTATGACTCTGCCAGTGGTTTGAGTAGAGATGTATGGATTTGTTCACTTGAGGTTGGCTCTTCCCTGGCATATCTGACAGTACCCTGCAGACAGTCCTGAAATAGATGTACCCTTGTAATCTGACCATTTATGGGAGAATTAGTTAGGACTTCATGTTGCAGCCTCGTATTTCAGGAATTTGACTATTAATTTACAAGATCTGAATTAGTTACAATACGATCTGTTTCCTATTTGATGAGATAACATAGTCACATTGGGATTCATGGTATTTGACATCACAAGCCCTGAAGCCAGGGAAGTACTTGGGGTTGACATAGTATTTGGCACACCGGCATCTAATACATTATCTATAAGACACGTTATATTATGCACATTTTCTGATGAAGGAATAGGCTGTCCAATGTTAGTCACATTGTCTTACATGCATCTTTTTAAGTTCAATTTCTAATTCATTACCATTGGAATATCTGACTAATGTTTTTTCCTCAGCATCTGCTGCCTCTATCTCTGCCTGAATTTTCAGACAGATTAACTTTATTTTAGTTCTTTGTTCTTCTCTTTCTAATTCTTCATGTATTGTAAGTTGTTCAGTTTCTGCCCTCCGTCATGCAGCCTCTGCCTCGGCTTCTTCAACTCGTAGCCTAGTAAGTTCCCTTTGTAGTTTTAATATCATTCTTATTTCAAATTGTCTAAGTTCAGTTTCCTCTTGCTGATCAAGTAGAAGGGCTTTTGCCTGAATTTCCGCTCTTTTAGCTGCGGCTTTGGCACGGGCGCTGGACGCACTTGATACTTCAGAAGCTGTCTTGAACTGAAAGCCTGAGAGACGCTATCTTCTAAATCAACTGACCTTTGATTTGCATGTAAAACGATATTTACCTCCAGCTCATATGAGGATATTTTCCATATCATTATAATGATGTTCATAAAAATCTTTCTTGCCTGGTTCAAACGCAGTGACAACAGTTATAGATTCCTTATGTGACATGTCAAATTGAGGAAAAGCTTCTTCAAAATACTCTAGATTGTTCGTTACCTCAGACATGATAAGGGGCTCCTTTTGGGCCGATTCCATAAAACTGCTAATTTTACGCTTAATCAGATGCATACCCCTTTAACTACGGCACAAAACATGCACACGTTCTGCTTTAAGATCTTTTGCAATGTTTGGATTGAGTTGCTTTGGCCTCAAATTGAGACGAACACCACGACTAACAGTTCCTGGATCACTATATGCACTTCAAATTGTTCATGCTTTCGTTGGTACCTTACGATACTTCGACTTGACATGTTTGAAATATAGACCCAGGCTATGGCCTATCCCTACTTCACACAAACTTGTTTTGTATCTTCAACTACTGTAATTCTGGTAGTTAAACATAAACACACGCCTCAGTTGTGATGGTTTGATCATTATTCCAGTAATCTGCAAGCAAGCTGTCCAAATCATATCGCAATCCAAATACAGTAACGTTAGTGACATTATAATCCACTTTCCAAATGATGTCATAACTTTGTAATCTGAATAATATCATTACTTTGTAATCCAAATAGGCCTGCCTAATGTTATAACTTCGTAGGCCTAATCCAAATGATGTCATAACTTTGTAATCCAAATCATAACTTTGTAATCCAAATAGGCCTGCCTAATGTTATATTACTTCGTAGGCCTGATCCAAATGATGTCATAACTTTGTAATCCAAATTGTGTCATAATTTCGTAATCCAAATAGGCCTAGGCCTAATGTTAAAACTTTGTAGGCCTAATCCAAATGATATCACAACTTTGTAATCCAAATAGTGTCATAACTTCGTAATCCAAATAGGCCTAGGCCTAATGTTAGAACTTTGTAGGCTTAATCCAAATAATATCCAAATCTTGTAGTAACTAAAATCCAAATCATACAAAACAATTTGTTGTTTAGCACACCCAAAAAAACAACACAGTTGATTTTTTTATTTTTATGACCTTTAAATGAAATGGACAAAATGATGACCAGATGTTGCCGAAGCGGTCACACAAGAATTGGATGAGCTGTTCCAGGAGAATAAAATGACAACAAAAGAAAAATGTAGGTTGTGTACATTATATTATGAAGGCAAGTTCTGCCAGTCTCATAAAAACAAAAAATATTTAATGCATATACAAAGCTCTAAAAACTATAATGCCCAATTTCATATATGAAATGCTAAATTCATACATGAAATTGTTTTCTAACATATGAAACAAAAGCATTTAATATAAGTTAATTATATGAAATATTAATAATTAGTTGAATTAGTATCACCTATGGAATGAAATTCACATAGTTCATATATGATTCAAATATGTGTGAAATTTCAAATTGTATATTTTAAATGGCCAAAATCACACATGTTTCCTATATGAAATGCATGTTTCCCACGTGCATTTTATATATGAAGTACGTGTGAAAATTTTGTCAGGTTGAAATATAAGTCCGAAAAAAGAAAAAAAAGGTATCATCGTGATGATAATAATTATATACAATAATGATATGCTCAACAAAGCTTGACGGGCTGGTCTTTACTTGTTAAACTTCAACTATATTTCATATAATGCTTGAGTAGAGAGGCAGTTCCGACTCAATCTCCAAGCAGTGGGAGAAATGGGAAGTTACTCCTGTTTTCAAAGCTAGTCACAAGCTCACCGAACCCCTTCGAAGTCTAGAGACGTATACTCAGTCAAATTCTCCTGCAGCCTCTGCATATGCCCACTCAATGCCTTGCGTTGGCATGCAGGTGGCTTAGCTTTGGCTTGATGTAAAAATTTGATGTGAATGTGAAAAAAATGTGAAAAGCACAAAATAAAAATGCCTACCTTTAGTAAAATTTGCAGACCGAGGCTTTAAGGTTCTTTTAGTTATTTTGCATAGGTTTCCAACCACAATTAGCAGATTTACTCAAAGTTGCAAATTTTCTTGATTAAATGGTTTACAAAAGTAGGGGCGGAAGGGTGTTTGCCCCAGCTTTGAGAGTGTCCCTTTCCCCTATGCCTATCATGCATTCTATGTGAAAATATTTATTTCTTACCATTTATCTGTCCTTTCTGCACAAGTAAAAGAGTAATATTTTCTTTGGGACACTTTTTGGCATGGGGTTAACAAGAGTTTGCTGGTTTTATGTGTCTACCTCCTTGGCTGGTGTATGTACACTCTACTTACACCTCTACAACCATAACCTGTTCTACAAAAGCCGATCACTGAAGTCTATTCTTACTGCAGACTTTAGGGTCGCGGGATCTGCAGGGAATATATTCTGAGAATGTATGGGTATGATACAATAGCTTCATATTTAGCAAGAAATATAGAAGTGCGGGATACAAGATTTGCTTGAAATTCTAAGAACTTTGGTTTACGACTATGACTTCATACTTAAAATGTATTAATCGTTGGGAAATTTGATATTTATATTGACGTTGTTTTCTGTCTATCTAGCATATAAAAAAACATTATTTCAATCGATTTTGTTGAAAATTTGTGAGTCCCCCCACTCCTCCCTACAGTATTGCCGTTTTCCCCGTAGGTGCCCCTCTACCCCCTACCATTGACTGAATTCCTCTACTGTAGGGTAGGGGATCGCCCTACGAGTGGCAGCCTTGCCCATCCATGCGTATTAATACAATACCTCGACCGTATTTGCTACAGTATTAGAATCATACGGCAAATCCCTAACACAGAACTTGCATACTAAAGGTCGTACTTAATACTGGAAACTCAATAACTCCCTCTGTGATGATGAAGTGCTATGTTCAAGATTGATTCTACTTATACAAATACGGAAGGATGAAGTGAAAGATTTTTCTAATGCTAGGATGCACTGGGAATGGATGATGTGCCATTATTGTCAAAAAGTATTTTAAAGATAAGATGAAGCAAAATAAAGGTTTGATCGCTGATCATACAAATAGGATAATTCAGTTGAATATTAGCATCAATGGTGAGTTGTGCCTCTCGGTAAGAGACTCCTTATTTATGCATTTGAATGACACAAAGGGCAAATAAAAAGATTTACATAATAAAATGGCAGAGGGTGTCATAAGCAAAGTTAAAGCTAATTGTTTTAAATAATGGTGAAAGAATACAGCATACTTTGCCTTTCTGGAGAAATATAGAAAGTCACATACAATTGTTTGTAAGTTGATTATAAGTTTTATGTGAAATTTTGGAGTTATATTGGTAATTATGTGGCTAATTCTACCTTGTCTTAAGAAACTTACTTTGGCTGTCTGTACAAAATCATATTATGTAAACAATTCTCCTGTTTATAAATCACTAAAAGAAGAAAGTCCAAAATATATTTCAGACTTATGTATTTATACCTCTCTCATTATCTAAGGTCCAGCTTTCAACTTTTATTATCTGAAAATAAGTCAAAGCATTCTTGGGGAATAGGTCCTTCATTGTTTTTTCCCCTCGCTTTGGAACCGACCCCCTTTAGAACCCCTTAAAAGCTCTCTAGATTAAAATTCCATTTAATAACAAAAGCTCATACATTATTTTGTACCTTCTTTCATTGATTGTATTATTATATGTTATTTGTAGGCCCTTGTTTTATTATGTATTATTTGTAGGCCCTCGTATTATTAAGTATTATTTGTAGGCCCTTGTATTATTTGTAGGCCCTTGTATTATTTGTAGGCCCTTGTATTATTATGTATTATTTGTAGGCCCTCGTATTATTTGTAAGCCCTTGTATTATTATGTATTATTTGTAAGCCCTTGTATTATTATGTATTATTTGTAGGCCCTTGTATTATTATGTATTATTTGTAGGCCCTTGTATTATTATGTATTATTTGTAGCACTTGTATTATTATGTATTATTTGTAGGCCCTTGTATTATTATGCATTATTTGTAGGCCCTTGTATTATTATGTATTATTTGTAGGCCCTTGTATCATTATGTATTATTTGTAGGCCCTTGTATTGTTTGTAGGCCCTTGTATTATTTGTATTATTTGGCCCTTGTATTATTATGTGTTATTTGTAGGCCCTTGTATTATTATGTATTATTTGTAGGCCCTTGTATTAATATGTATTAGTTGTAGGTCCTTGTATTATTATGTGTTATTTGTAGGCCCTTGTATTATTATGTATTATTTGTAGGCCCTTGTATTATTATGTATTACTTGTAGGCCCTTGTATTATTATGTATTATTTGTAGGCCATTGTATTATTTGTAGGCCCTTGTATTATTTGTAGGCCCTTGTATCATTTTGTATTATTTGTAGGCCCTTGTATTATTATGTATTATTCGTAGGCCCTTGTATTAAAATGTATTATTTGTAGGCCCTTGTATTATTATGTATTAATTGTAGGCCCTTGTATTATTATGTATTATTTATAGGCCCTTGTATTATTATATATTATTTGTAGGTCCTTGTATTACTATGTATTATTTGTAAGTCCTTGTATTGTTATGTATTATTTGTAAGCCCTTTAATTTATTAATTGGTAATTGCACCATGAACATTCTGTGAATGGTATGTATGCAATGAGCATTATTATGAATATGATTGTGATGATGATAATCATACTGTGAAAAATATATCAAAGGTGACTTAAATATACATATTTGAATTTCACACAGATTATATATGTAGATGTTATTTTTTTGCATTCTTCCAATGATAATAATTGCAAAGACTTTATAGCAATGGAATGAAGTTGTAAATTATAAGTAAATGCAGGGTGCAACGGGGAAAATGGAAAATAACAAAACAAATAGTGGGGAGGCTTACCACCCAGAAGCAGGGTAGGGGAAAACTGCACCTTTCTTCTCAATTGGGGGCTGAAATTCAAAATTCATTTACATAAAAATGCAAAATATGATAAAATGTCAAGACATTTTGGTTAAATTTTCCGAAAATTGGCTAAACGTTTCCAAAAATTGGCCAAATTGTTCCGAAAATTAGCCAAAATTTCCCCAAAAGTGGTCAAAATTTCCCCAAACTTTAGTTTAAAAATCAAACTTGGTATCATTTGCGTTGTTCATGGAGGAAATATTTAGATTTGGACAACATTAAACAATGGAAAGGACGAATAGTACATGATACAATATCCAAACACAAACAAGGGGTGGTAATTGCTCTGCAGGTTATAATCAAATGGTGTTGTTGGGTATTTATGTAACTGCACACCACCTCTACCCAACTGATACACTTTGCCATACATACTTAATGCCTTCACATTTTTACCACCTCTACCCAACTGATACGCTTTGGTATACATACTTAATGCTTTCACATTTTTACCACCTCTACCCAACTGACACGCTTTGGTATACATACTTAATGCTTCCACATTTTACCACCTCTACCCTACTGACACGCTTTGCCATACATACTTAATGCTTTCACATTTTTACCACCTCTACCCAACTGACACGCTTTGGTATACATACTTAATGCTGTCACATTTTTACCACCTCTACCTAACTGATACGCTTTGCCATACATACTTAATGCTTTCACATTTTTACCACCTCTACCCAACTGACACGCTTTGGTATACATACTTAATGCTTTCACATTTTTACCACCTCTACCCCACTGATACGCTTTTCCATACATACTTAATGCTTTGGTATACATACGTAATGCTTTTACATTTTTACCACCTCTACCCAACTGATACGCTTTGGTATACATACTTAATGCTTTCACATTTTTACCACCTCTACCCAACTGACACGCTTTGGTATACATACTTAATGCTTTCACATTTTTTTTTATGCGAAGGCCATGTAAATGTGTGCTGAACAGTCCTTAAAACGTTTCATTTCAATTTAGAGTTAGTTGATCAAAGTTCCAGTTCTGTTGAGAGTGAATTTATGCATAGTAGGTTGCAATTGTGCCCCATAGACCTTTTTTTACAAATTGTTCTTCAAGTTCATCCTCTGCTGACTTATAGCTCCCCCCCCCCTCCTTTTCTCCACTCCCTGAATCCACCCTTCCTCCAGGAATATTGGAGGATCCACATAATGTTTGGTAGGTACATTCAAAATGTTACCGTTACTATAGCATCACAAATAAAGAATTTTGGGACCCATTGTATAATAATGCAATTTGTGGGACCCATTTCCTAGATATGATCATTGTCTGCTTTACACAAATCAGAACCTTTTTTTCAATTTTTCTAGATGATTTTCTCTTTTTTTACGGGCTAAGAAGGATTAGTCACTCTATGAAAAGCCCAAACTAACATCATCATCACCACCACCACAACAAAAAATAAAAAGACGCCCAGAGTTGGTAAAAAACTTATCAATGTTGACCTTGAAATTGTGAAGAGAATTGTAGTGGGGCGGATATGTAACAATTTTTACCTAAAGTGTGCACTTCTGGATAGAAGCATGAAAATTTGCACAAAGGGGTTTTTGAGTATGCTGATTTCAAAAATTGCGGGAACCACGATGTCACTTTAACGTTTCCCGCCAAAAAGTCGAAATTTCAAAATGGCCGCCATAAACACGTTTTTGCCCATAAATCAGATGTTAGTTCCCCGATTTACATGATCTTGGTGTCTATACCTATGTTCTTGAGGTCAAGAAATCCAATAAAACATATGCCAAACATCATGAGATACATCTTCCCCCAAAAAAATTCAAAATTCAAAATGGCCGCCTCAAGAAAGCTTTTTTACCATAAAACGGATCTAAGTGCCCAAATAGCCATAATCTTGGTCTCTAGACATATGTTTTGGAGGTCAATGTACCCAATAAAACCCACGTAAACTATCATAACATCTTCCCACGAAAAACCTAGAATTCAAAATGGCCGTCGGATATCCATTGTTGGCCATAAAATGGCTATCCAGCCATCATTTATTGGTATCTATACCTGTTTTATGTCAAGGAAGCCAATAGAAAACATGAAATATTATGACGTACATTATATTGTGAATAGTAAAACAGATACAATCAAAATGCCCTCACAAAACAAGTTTTTGACCAAAAAACCTGCCCCAATCACCGTGATCTTACTATCTATACCAAGTCGGTAGAATACATATGAAATATTATGGTAAAAAGTTGAAAACAATTCCATATAATAGCATTTATTTGTCAGATCAAAGTATATCACAATTGAGCATGGTATACCCTTTTCAGGTAAAGCAGTCAAATACTGTGTCATACATTATGTTAAAAATGATTACATGATCGCTGTCAGTATCTCATATGTTCAGATTTGCTTTATTCTCTGCTACACTGTCCGGAACAGAAGCACAACTGTGTACACTTGAGATTTGCGCAGACACACTTGCATCTTTTTGTACAAGACTTTTTGCATCCACATTTCAGCAGTTCCTGACAAGCTTTGGCTGCCTCTGGAAGAGTGGTCCAGCATGGAGTCCATTGGGAATCACCTCTTACTCTCTCCCAGCCCCGTAAATCTAGCGATGGAACTTCAGGGTCTCCTATGAGTGACTGTCCCCAGATGTGCCCTGCCTGATAAACAACCCTTTTCACATGCTGTTCCAGGGCATGTAACGTTGGAGGAATGTTTTCCATCTTACGGTTTTGAGTGAACAAGTGCTTCTTGGCTTCATTCACATGGTTGAGTGATGATGTTCGCTGATACACGAGAACAACATATCTCTCTATTTGCTCCAAGTCGCTGGGGGAAACCTGGCATGGAGCATGGGATAACCGAGCAAAAATTGGTTTGAGATAAGGCATACTGCACCATACATCCCAAGCGGTTCTCTTTCCAATTCCATGAAAGGCAGAGACAGTATCACATCCTGATATTGCGTGCAAGAATAGTAAACCCCATGATGCGTCATTGCCTAATTCCGCTGCAATTAGGTGGCATGGGATGTAACGTAGTCTACCACCATGACCAAATGCTATCCATATTTCACAGTCCTGTAAAACGCTGGACACTGCAAGCGCAATAACCACCACATCAGTATCTGTTGCGTGTATCATCAGCTTGGTAAATCCATGATGGAACGCATGGGAAGCATGAAAAAGAAGCCGTGTGTCCGCTTCTTCGTGAGTGCAGGACAAGTTTGAAAGGTCAGTCATGGGAGATGATACAACATTCTGGCCGTGTGTGGAGATCACTTGCTTCTCTGGGGGAGGTTGAAACTCCTGTATTGCATTGGCTAGAATTTGGAACAGGCTGTCTTTGTTTGCATCACAGCGAAGGAACTTCTTCCAGTTAACAGGAATATTGGTGTTGTTGTCCACCTGGAGATGATTACCAGATCCACGGCTCTGTCGTGTTTGTGTCTTTAGGCTGTCCTCCCTGTAGACATCCCAGACAACATCTACACGAACAACGTCTTGTAACATGTGTTCTATGTAAGGCAAGAACACCAGTTGTGAATAGTCCTGGAATGTTTTGACAGAAAGTTTGGACTTCTTTGAATCAAGCATGTGCACAAGGGCAGCACCGTCAACAATTTTGACGTCAACTTTTGGAACAGATTCTGGTTGTGGTACCATTGTCTCCAGGCATCCCATCAAGTCAGATTTGCATGTTTGATGCATAATACCATTTGATGCCAATGATGGAGGCCAGGCATGATTTTCATGGCTGAAGAAGGCATCCATATCGCTTTCTCTAGCTTGACACGATAAATACATCCGTGAAAAGAGACAAACATCACTATGCAGGTTGGAAATCTTGGAAGCGGACTTCGCAGGTTTCTTTCGTGAACTAGAATTTAACAAAGGCAGATTGTTCTTATGTATGGTGTCTTTGAATGCAGTGATTGTGCCATTGATACGCTCGGCAACAAATTTATTGTACTGTGTTTTGCCTATGTCTTCTGCGGACCTTATAGCATTTACCACACTATCAGACATTATCACTTTGGTGTCAAGTGCGTAGAGGTCTGTGCTTGTATCAGCAAAGGGGTTGCCAAGTTCATCCATTACATCAGTGACACTCTTGACGTTATAAAAGAAAGTCTTCTGTACACTTGGTATTTGTTCATGGTGGCGTTCTGTGTCATTCTTTCCCCTAGCATGTTTGTCATCATACTCCATTAGAAGTCTAGCTGTTTCTGGACCTGCCACCATCCACCTTGCTAGTGCTGCTTCATTTTCAGTGATACCTATTATGCCTCCATCTCCCTTCACCATTGCATTCAGCTGTTCATGAACTTGATCATGGGCTAGTGCTGAGAATTTGTGCATAGTTTTCTGTGTCACAAAGTTGCCTTTGAGGAACTCTGCATGTGTGGTGGGGCAGTTAATCTCAAGGGATTGTAGGTCTCTCACATGAACGGTCATCCAGCGAGCATAGTGGTAGTGGTCAAAAGCGAACATCCATGGAATAATCTTTCCAAGTGACTGCACATAGGCAACATATCTTTGCTCACGCTGTGATCTAAGGAACTGTAGGAAGAGAAGTTCCAACTGCCAGACTTTGTACCAGTAATCGAACTGAGGATGCTTTGAAGCCATCTGTTTACACCACTCATCATAGTGTATTTGTTCATCATCTGATGTGTTGATTTGATACTCAGCATATGACCTGTAAAGGAGAATGTACAGAGCCGCTGCGGTTACTTGATGTGCCCACTGACCTCTGGATGTGTGTGAACCTTTCTGCAAACCAGCTGCACGTCCCTCAGTTGTAACATTGGCCGAAGTCATAACATAGGTCCAACCACTACCATCAAGCCAGTCGCCAATTACTTTCAACATGGCCATTTCTATATGGAGACCCCCCATCAGTACAACGTAATGTCTTTCACCATACTCTTCTGGCCATTTCCACTGAATTCGTTTTGCAATTGCATATAATGGCTGATCGACAGTAAGCAGTGGTATCTGGCCTGGGTTGACACGAACCGTGATCTGTTTGATGATATTCATCCCATGCTTGACCATAGCGGGTGAATGTGCTTGATCTCGAAATAATGGTAAGAGAGATAATTGCAGATGTCTTGGGTAGAGACACCTGTAAGCTGGCAAAGTAGGCTGACCATGATATGTCCGTCTTCACCTGATCAATTTGATTTTCATTAGCCAACCGTCCTCACTTTTTAAACCAAACTTCTGCATTTCATCATCATTCATTTCCGCAGATATTGGAATTGCTTCATCATCCTCTACTGTTGGGATGACATTATCAGGGAGCGAAACCGGTGGCACATCAGTATATGACTTTGGTAATGACTTGATAGATTTCGACTTTGGTTGGGCCCTGTTTTTGGGAATCTCCTGAAGGACCCAAACAACACCAGGATTGTCATTTGTGATGTGCTGTGTTATTGATATTGCGGTGCCATGAAAAGAATCACGACTTGAGGTGGATGACGGGTTGTGATCTATATTATCGAGATTTCCAGTGGTGAACAGTTGGTCTCTGAGGTTTGAAGGACAGACAATGCCCTCATTCTCATATATGTCAATTATTCTATTAGCTTCATCAGTAGACAGTTGCAAAACCGACAGACCCTTTTCAAATAGATTGTCAATGAGATCACGTTTACGTGTTCGGTTGTAAATAAGCAGGCCAAGATACAATGGGAGAACCGTCGCACAGTCCGAATTGTGCCATGCTGCTACAGAATCTCTCCTACCTCGTTTGACGGCATTGAAGACAAGTAACTGTGTGATGGACAAGGCAGCTGTGCTTACATCGTTGTCATCTACACGTTGTGTTGCATTTGACCTCCCTAGAATCATCCCGACGAGGGCAGATAGAGAAGGAGGTAGATTGTCAAATTGTTCATCACATAAGGAACTATTGAAGTGGTATTTTTTCTCAAATATTTCTTTTCGGACCAACTTTGCCACTCTCAATATTACAGCTTCTTCATCTGGATCGAAGTTGCATGCATCTAGCAAGGTATCACCAACATCTTCCTTGAATGACAATACTGTGCCAGACTTGCTGTTGTGAGCTTCCAGATCTGGAATATGTTGCTGGAGTTTCTGCGCGAGTCTGGTGGAATGGATGCGTTCACTTGGCTCACCACAGGCTAATTCATGGAGGCACTCGCAATACAATTTCTTGAGATCAGAGAGTTTAAAAACATGATTGAGGTCTCCACTCAATTGGCCATATTCCTCAATGTATGACACCACCTCAGCAAGTGCAAGTGACTGTGGGTTAATATGGCGACCCTTCTCAGTTGAACTTCTTTGTTGGGATCTATGTTTGTTATAGAATGAAGCTAAGCAATTCAAGTGATATACAGCATCAATAGCGATCATATCTTTAAGTGATAATTTAGCCAACAGCTTAGTATCTCTGAGCTCCGTAGCAATTTGTCTGACGCGGGTATCAAGGGCTATCGTCTCGGCTTTGTGGAAGTCTCCTGTTGTTTGTCCTGATTCTCATAATTGTTTTTCATGCTCTCATGAGAACTTTTCTTTTCTCATGAGATTCTCATATAAGTTTGTGGTGGCCATTTTGAATTGAATTTTCAATTTTTTGGCAAGAAGATGGACCTTATGATGTTTCTCATGGGTTTTATTGGATTTCTTGACCTCAAGAACATAGGTATAGACACCAAGATCATGGCAATCGGGGCACTAACAGCTGATTTATGGGCAAAAATGTGTTTGTCGTGGCCATTTTGAATTTTGAATTTTTTGGCGGGAAGGGTTGGAGTGACATCGTGGTTCCCGCAATTTTTGAAATCAGCATACTCAAAAACCCCTTTGTGCAAATTTTCACGCTTCTATCCAGAAGTGCACACCTCAGTCACATATCCGCCCCACTATTGAAGCTAACTACCCACTCAGACAACCATGAGAATTGAAGCTAAATACCCACTCAGGCAACCATGAGAATTGAAGCTAACTACCCACTCAGGCAAACCATTCCACCCATTAACAAATCTTTGTGAAAAGCTAAAACACAAAATATCTATCCATGAGAACTCTTTGGTCAACTTCAAACTGTTACCACGTGTCACATGAGGATTAGCTGAAACATGCAAAAAAATAAAAGGGAAGTCGAAGCATCACTACCAGATAGGAACTTAAAAACCTGAATCATATCGACACATACTTTTCTCAACTGGAGCATGGTCAAACCAAGACTTCGCAACCTACATTCATAAGAGAGATTCCTTACTTCGGGAATAATTCTAGTGGCTCTTCGCTGAACGTGCTAAAAGAACTTATCCTTCTCATAAAAGGGACTCCAAGCCTGAATAGCATACTCAAGTGAGGCCTGACTAACTGCTTATACAAATTAAGAACAACCTTTCCACCAAGAAAACACACATTTCTTCTAATCAAACCAAGCATCCTATTTGCCCTTGCAGCTGCTAAAGCACACTGTCTAGAAGGCTTCAGATTGCTAGTAATGACAACACCCAGATCCCTTTCTTGATCAACACAACCAAGATTTAAACCACTCATGCAGTAATCAAAAGCCAAATTGTTCTGACCAAAGTAAATAACTTTGCATTTATCAACATTGAATGACATCTGTCATGTTTGGGACCAAGAATCTAACTTATCCAGATCAGTTTGCAAAAGTGAAGAATCCCTAGCATCATTAACAATCCTGTACAGCTTAGTGGCATCAGCAAATTTACAAATCCTGGAGCCAAGGGACACATCAATATCATTAATGAAGATTAAGAAAAGAAGCAGACCCAATACAGAACCCTGAGGAACACCACTTGTAACCTTCTTCCATGGAGATACTTCACCATTAACAACAACTCTTTGTGACCTGTCAACTAACCAAGAATATATCCAACTGGCGCACTTTCCCTCCACCAAGTGCTCTTGTTTTCATCATTAGCCTGCCTAATGGAACCTTATCAAATGCTTTTTGGAAATCTAAATAGATAACATCCACATTATAACCAGAATCAACTCGTTTAGTAACATTATCAAAAAACTCCAATAAATTAGAAGCACAAAACCTCTTAGGTAAGAACCCATGCTGGGATAAATTCAACAAATCACTGACCAGTAAATGATCTAGTACAACATCCTTAACAATTGACTCCATGACCTTGCACACAACACTAGTAAGACTAACTGGCCTATAGTTACAAGGCAAACTGTGGTCACCCTTTTTAAAAATAGAAGTGACATTAGCAATTCTCCAATCACTAGGAACAACACCAACATCAAAGCACTTTGAAAAGATGATACTCGGGGGAACAGAAAGAACACTAGAACACTCAAGTAAGACAGCATATGTTTATGTTAATATGGTCATTTTTATACTGTGCTGTCTAACAGTTGAAGGAAAAACAATATAGGGCCTAGGGCTTTTTAGTCACAAAAAGGATAGCAAGAGTACCAAAAATTGTCCAGTATGCAAAGGGAGTAATTAGAAGGAAGTAGGGACTCTGTCCTTTTTCTGAGAATTCCTTCCTATTGTTCATGCGTTCATGTTTTCTTCGGGACTAGAAAATTCGGCATTATAGGGCTACCCATACTGATTTTCTACCTGGTAGGCCCCTATATGCCACCATCATTTCTCTGGCGACCTAAAGCTCAAAATTAGCCTCCTTCTCACATGTTACATGAAATCATATACCAGACTAAATGATCAAAATCTGCATCTTTCCAGGGCAGATAACGACTTTAATTTCTACCGAATAAAGATCCTAGTGGCATCGCCAGAGATTTTAGGTTTGGGCATCTTGAAAAGTGGGGAAAGGGTGTGTAACGTACCCTCACGCTAGTTTGTATTTCAGTCTGACAAAATGAAAATGGTCAAAATAAGAGAAAACATTAAAGTTACCACATCAAAATATTTACACATGAAACTTAAAGTTTGATGCTTTAGTTAACCAAATCACTTTCTTATTTAAAAGAATTGTTTTTCATGTGGGCCTGAAATTTCGCAGGACCACCCTGCATACCTGTAAGATAAGGGTCTGTTTGATAAAAGAACCATAAACTGAAGCATGACCATTTTGGTGAGCATGCAAACCTATGTAATGGCGATTTCGTCGTCTGCCCTGGCCGTCCACAGTTTTTCCTGAGATTTCTTTAGAAATGATAAGTTTTTTGAGAATTTCTCTAGAAAATGTTAAAGTTTCTTCAGAGTGTTTCAGAAAAGACCAGTTTCTTCAGATATCCTCATGAAGTTTAGAATTTCCTTACAAAATGTTATAGTTTTTCAGAGACACTAAAGACAGATTGAAGGCTAGTTTCCTTAAAAAGTCTACAAAACATTTGATATTTCCTTAGAAGATAACTGTAAAATAATATTATTTTGCAATATTCTTCAGAGATCCTCAAGCATCTCTCTCGTAGCACTGAAGATTTAAAATCCTTAAAATTCTTCAAAATAATTAGGCAATTTTGTATCAGGCATGAATATTAAACTCCGCCTTTATTATTGTGGTCATTTGCATAATGTTGCTTTAGTACATGAACTGACCTGACATTTTGTTTGTTTAGTATGTTCAGTCAGGGAGTGTGACGTGGTGTAACTGCATTTGGACGTAGGGAGGGATGCCATGTGGGACATGAATGGGGCCATGCAGAACATATGATATAATATATACCGTGTGTTATACACCAAGGGCTATATAAGGCATAATTATTTGACTCCGCCTTTTTTTCTTTATTCAACAAGTCATTTGCATACAAGTTATTATGTGAACTGACACTTTCATACATAGTATATGCTCAATCAGGAAATGATAGCTAAGATGAAGCCACTGATGCGGGAAATAAGGTGGAATGCCATGGGGGACATAGGGAGAGATGCCATGTGGGATACAGGAAGTGATGCCATGTGGGACCCAGGGAGTGATGCCATGTGTACAGCCGATGCATATGGCTACAGTACAGTCATATTATCTGAATAAGGGTCTCTCGGCCCTTGGTTTTTTTTTCTCCATAAAGACAAAACGCTTCGGCCTTGACCTTGACACTCTCTCCCCATGACCCACCTGCTACCTCCATTGACCATTCATCAGCCCCAGTCCCCAAAATTCTAATCATACAAGCAGGCCACCAATAAACCAGACAGTTGCAAAAAAGTTTCCCCTTTCCTCATACACAAGGCGCTCCATGGCCTTGTTGGTACCCTTTCCAAGGTCGCACCAGGGACACTCAAGCCACCACCCTCCTTACCACCGAAACCCTAGCTAATACTGGTATAGACGTTACAGTTACCCCCATCGTTCCCTGAACTCCAGCAAAGGCGTCATCAGAACCAAAGACCTTGCCTACTTGACCGCTGAAGACCTTGTTGAGGAATTTGCCAGCCAACGCATTACTAACGCCCATCGTATTGTCCTCAAGAGAGACTGTCGAAACACCCACCAATACCATCTTTCTGACTTTTGCCAAACCAACACTCCCCTCCCACATGGAATCATGATGTAACTTTTCCAAATCGTGATCACTTGAAGCATTTGGTTTTACATACTAAACTTCACTAGGTGTGTAGCAGGGGACCTTTATTTTCCGTACCTTACTTTACCATTTTTAGAGTGAAGGGCTTGGTGGGAAGGAGCGGCGTGGATTGTGCGACCCCGACATCCCCTTGGCTATACCTAAATTTCAAACAACGGGCAATATGCTCCCCCAAATGCATCTGTTAACTATTATACTTTATGTAAAGCATTTTTTTTTGTTTTTACTAGTCTTTATATGCATTCCTTTTAAGACATGCAGACAAATAAATTTCTTAAAGTACGAAACTATACGTCTTTCACCTTTTGAGAACATGCTTGATTCGCTTCAGTGGCAAAAAAACAACACTCATAATCAATACAAAGTATTGTTTTCTGTCGTGTAGTAAAAGCAGGAATACACAGCAAACGGATAAATGAAGTAAAATATTGGAAAATGATATAATTATTTATGTATTTTTCGATGTGAAAAAAGCAATATTTACAGTCCTTTCAAAAATTTAAACATGAGACCAAAGTGCTTAAAAAGTTTTACAAATCTGTCTTATAAAAAATCAATGCTAACAAGAAAGCAATCCACAGAGTTGCTGATCTCACCACCTTAAGAGCATAAAAATAATTGCACTGCCCATGCGAGCTCTAGTACAAGCAGATGTTGAGACAGGCTTGGCTATCTTTCTTTGGGCATGTTGATGGGTCGTACTGCCCATGGGAGTACAAAGAGACCTTTGACAAAAATGTAAAAATTAGTACATAAAAACCCCCTGAAATCACATATTCGACCTCTGACCCTTGACCCTAATCACTAAAATAGCTTCTGAAATTGTTCACATTTATCGTACCCTATGTATGACACCATTCATGCTCACATCACACGTAACATTCCATTACTATAGTAAAAAAGGTCAATCGCTCTGTGACCTTTGACCTTTTGACCCCAGTCTACCAGAAACATTCATGTATCATGGTACAACATAGGGTTCGTAAAGGTTTTGTATTTTTTTAGTTTAAAATGCCACAAAAATGTACAAATTAGTTCATAATTACCCCTAAAATCACATATTTGACCTCTAACCTTTGACCATAATCACTGAAATAACTGCTGAAGTTTTTCACATTTTATTGTACCCTACTGTATGACACGTTTAATGTTCACGTCACCCTTACGATTCCACAACTATAGGGGAAAAAGTAAAAAGGTTAAATAGCTCTCTGAACTTTAACCTTTTGACCTCAGAATCTACGGAACACAAATTCATGTACAAAGGGGTTGGTATAGCTCTTGTATTTTCTGAGTTTATAATGCTGCAAAAATGTACAAATTAGTACATAATTACCCCTAAAATCACATATTTGACCTCTGACTTCCGACCCTTGACCCTAATCACTGAAATAGCTTCTAAAATTGTTCACATTTATCGTACCCTACTGTATGACACCATTCATGCTCACGTCACACGTACGTGACGTACCATTCCATAACTATAGGGAAAATGGTAAAAAAGAGATCAATATCCTTTGACCTTTTGACCCCAGAGTCTATACAGGACACATATTCATGTACCAAGGTGTCATGGTACAACATAGGGTTGGTATAGGTCTTGTACTTTTTAAGCAACTTTGTAAGTGCATAAAATATTTGCATTAAAAGCAGTTATTTGACCCATGAGACCTTTGATCTTTTGACCTCCAGTTATTTGTTTTTTTAAAACGCTAAACCCTACCCACCGATGCAGTTTGTAAAGATACAAAGTAATTCCTTCAAAAGATACAGCCATCACCAAAAACTTTTCCCCTTTGACCTTTGTACCCCAAAACCTTGGAGACAAAAGTTCCGCGCCAGGGGTACCACCAATTAGTTTTATTACAGTTTTTGAGTTATAAGCGACACAAAATTAATTGTTGCATACGCACACATGCACACACACACGCGAACACCCTCACATACACACCCAAGCACACTAATATCAAGGGATTGGCCATGTAGTGTAGGAGGTATAGCAAAGTGACTACAATATCTTACCCCCCACCTCATATGTATATGTGGGTGATGAGATGACAATTACATTTTGTAATCACTTTCTTCTAACTCATAACATTCTTCTTAAATTATAACATTCCTTACAGTTGCTATCCATATTATTTCCCCTCAACCAAGTACGACTGCACCATGGGGACAACGGGACTGATTGTTCCTTTCCCTCTTCCCATGAAGGGTGGGGGAGGGGGCTGTCGGGAAAGATAAAGAAATGGGACATTGCTTTGATTATTTCAGATACAGTATACCTTTAATTAAACTAACTTTAAAGTTTACTGAAAAATTGAAAAAAAAATATCAAAATTAACTGTTTGTAATTGTAAGCGAACTGGCGAAAGGGTTGTGTGATTGTATCAAGGCATGGGCGGGATTTGCCTACTGAAAGAGGGGGCAAAGTTGAAAGTATTGGGAAAATAAGTTCATGCTACGATGCAATGAATTACCACACAAAAGATACAAATTTGGAGAAAAAAAGTGGGGAGGCCTCTTTCAGTAGGCAAATCCCACCCATGCCTTGAAACAATCACACAACCCTTTCGCCAGTTCGCTTACAATTACAAACAGTTGATTTTGATATATTTTTTTTTAATTTTTCAGTAAACCTTTAAGTTAGTTCAATTAAAGGTATACTGTATCTGAAATAATCAAAGCAATGTCCCATTTCTTTATTTTTCCCGACAGCCCCCCCCCCCTCCCCCACCCTTCATGGGAAGAGGGGAAGGAACCGGAGTTCCCCCTTCAAATCCCGCTATGTTTCAAGGAATTTTGTCCAAAATTACTTATTTGCAATACACTTTCATACGCTCCCGATTAGCTGATTTATTTTCACCAACAGAAGCGAGGATGGTCCTCGATTGCAGGTGTGTCCACGGTTGTCCGGTGTGTATTCATATGAACGTCCTCGGTTGGAAGCAGTTGCACACCCACACACACACTTTTGGTATAACAAATCCTGTCCATTCATATATGGTTCATAATATTCCATGTGCCACCCTCCCACATTTCCGAAAAATGATGAAAGTGCCCCTTTTGAAAATGAAAAGTGCCCCTCAATTATTATCAAATTTGCAACAACTGGTAGAACAGTTTTTACAAAAATATTACAAAAGTGCCGCTTTAAAATGAAGTGCTCCTTAATTACTGACACAATAGTGGGAAAATGATGCTGGTCCCCATTGGAAAAGTGCTTCGTTCTGAAAATGAAGTGCACCTTTTGTTGGTTGCTTCTGGATCATTTAATTTATCTACAGATTGGGATGGAGACATATGCATATGGCTTTGGAAGTGTCAACCCCAACACACACACCACACCTACACCCACACACCCAAAATGCCACGACAGCCCTTTTTAAAAAGGTGTTCTTTGTTAAGGCCACAGCCTTACTCTAATTACACGCTATCTGTAAGGCACTGCTATCACTGCCTTATGAATAGCCACCTCGTCCAACCAGATCATTTTTGGAATTTTGGGTTTGCGCAAATTACACTTTGGTGACTATTAAAACGGCTCTCGGCATGTAGGAACACACCGATGTTTCTAGCGATATTATGAATGAATTACTGATTAAAATTTCAGGTAATGATGAAACGAAATGTTACAATCATCTTTGTAGCCTTAGTAAGTGTAACGTTAAGCATTATGTTAGGTTATTACTGGTTTCGCGAATTTTGCGTTTGGCTTAATGTTTTCTGAAACTTAAGGTGGAGCTTATTCGGATTACACGTACGTCTTATTTGCAGGGCAGCCCTGCGAATCAAGTTGACCTGTATGTTCATTTAGATTGTATCCCTATCACAGAAATATCTTAAAACTTGCAAAAGAATCAAACTCTTCTTCAGAAATGTCTTAAAACTTGCAAAAGAATCAAACTCTTCTCCGAAAATGTCTTAAGACTTGCAAAAGAATACAACTGTTCTTCATTATCACATGTATGCACACAATGGATGTCGTGGTGACTTATTTAATTTGTAAATCGCGCAATTTCTAAATTGTGCATACGTGCATACATCATCAAAAAATGAGGTCACCGAGCACCGAATTTCACCTCGTTAATGCCCTGTGAATAACTCCGTATGCTACTACCAGGCAATTCACAGGGCTGCCCTGCGAATAACCACAATGTTTTATCTGAAAATGGTACGGTTTAGCACCTTGGAGCCCCACACAGTTGTGACACCACCGATTGGACAATGCACTTTCAAAAAATTATTTTGCTTCGTTAAATAGGTCCACAAGCAGTGATCCTGGTATCATTTGAAAGAGCTTAATAGGCCTCTAGTTCTTTTTGAAAATGTAACTTTTTGTTGGGGTTTATGTTAAAGATTTTTGAGAGAAAAAAGTTTATGGGTTGAAATAGAGAAAGAAAAAAAACTTACTTGATATGCTTGCATACCTTGCTTTTGCCTGAAAACCCTATTGCAACTGTCAAAGACATCAATGCATCCAATTCTGGTCGGATTTTGACTGCCTCTATTATCAATATCTTTTTTGGCAAAAATTGTGCTAATTTTCATGATTTTTAGCCTTTTGATTTTTTTTTTTTAAATTCAAGTTTTTCTTTTGTAGCCTAACACTATTGACCCCTATGGTTGCCATTTCAAGTGTGGCCTATAGGCTGAAAGGCCACACTGAAAATGACAACCACAGCCCTGGGTCAATCATAAGATGGCTATTTTCGATAAAGATTGCCACTTGAAGAAAGACTTCATTCAAACAGACAAGTCTTTTAGAAAGTATGGTATTTATAAATGGACTCATGTTGCTAATGAATCGATTTCCTATTACTCGCAGGAAAAGATATTCAGCAGCGAATACACTATATGGTATTTAAAGTTACCCTAGGAATGTAGTAACTTTCCTGGTTCCTGATTGGCTATTGTCACCTTTTTTTTGTTGATATGGTTTAACAAATTTTGGTACAATCAGTTAAGAAAACGTTTGCTCAGAACAAAATGGATTTGTGACAAAAAAAATATTTTGGAAATTTACTTGTTGTTGTGTGAATGTATTGGAAGTACTTTGTGAAGCAGAAATTTGTCAAATTTCCAAGTGAATAAAAGATTTTTTATGGGAGTACTTTTGTTATGAAAAATGCATTCTCCACCCAGGTCAGTTTAAGCACAGTTACCATTATACATTGACATTAGTGTATAGACCCATACACGTAAAGGACTCTTGACTGTGTGGTTGGGCCTAACAATATTATAAATGCAAAATGTAAATAAAAATGCAAAAATTGATTGCAAATGGATGCTCAGTGAACCCACTGTCAAAGGAATCTCGAATTAGTGAAGTCTAGGACTGTTATTTAACTTCCTGTCTTATTTGCACACTTTGATTAATTTTTTTTAAATGGAGACCACATATATTTTTGAGATTTTGAAATTGAACTAATCAATGGTTTTCTGCCATGGAACACAAGATATCTCATCATTATATGTGCATGGTTCTTCAGATAAGTCTCCAGATCTTATGCTTAACTTTGTGATTTTTCCAAAATATTGTTTTTACATAAAAGGTCAGGTAGAATCCCAAATGCCAAAATCCATCTGATGTAAATTCCCTCATGGCTCAGTGGAATAGGCTGTTTATATATGGCACTTTGAAGAAAGGGCAGCCAAATCACTACTTGCTGATTGCAAAAGAAAATGGTACAGCCCAGTTTATAGGCCATGGAGAAACAATTGAGAAGTATCCCCTCATCATTACAACAAAGCCAATCTTCCATATCTTCTTGATTCTGAAGGAAGAGGACACGTAAGTGAAAAAATAATCATTTGATACTTATTATTACCTAATTTTGTATACCATTTCAAATCTGAGTCTCAATTTCGGAAAACTTAATATAAATAATGTAATTAGATAACCAATGAAATATTGGAGGATTCTTGGCCACCTGCACAATTCATGCAGAGTATGGGGTGAATGGTATGAAACAATACTTTCATCAATCATCAAGGGATATGCATGAAGGTAATATGTGCACACATTGTTGTTTACAATTTTTCCTCCAGTGACTGCAGTTGATTGGTTGGGTTGGTTCCCCCTAAATCCTGCCAATAAGTAGCACTATATCAAGGCTTTAACCAACACGCCAAACTCCTCCCATTTAAGTCAAGAACACATGTGAATTCAGCAAGGATGTCATTGACAATTGTACATGTTATAAAACCATCAGTGTAAGTAGGTCCTAACCGTTAAATTTCTATGGAGAAAGGTTGCACTTATTTTTAATGCTTATAGGGCAGCCGTTCCCCAGTCACCACCTTTTTCTTCCTAGCAACTCAGGAAGCCCTGTATGACCACCAACTATTTGTTCTCAGAGACAAACTTATCCAATTCTTTCCCAAAACTTACCAACTTAATTTCTCCTTTCTTCCATGCAGACCATACAAGGAGAAATTTGGAATGTAGACAACAAGTGTTTTGCATCCTTAGATGGATTTGAAGGCTACCCATCCCACTACAGCAGGAAGAGGGTAGAAATTAAAAATAGTGAGAGTGGCTTGGTAGTACAGTGCTGGGTTTATTGTTTGCGAAAATTCAAGGAATCACTCCTTTTGAAAGAACCCTACCTTAGCAGCTATGACAGTTATGGAGACCATGGAAGGCCATACTCACCCGAGTAAGTTGTTTTATTGATGATCTGTGGAAAACACACGTATGAGTTCATGTAGTTGTCTATAAATCTGTAACCATTTCTTTATTGGTGAAAAGAGTTTAGAAATCTAAGTAGATCAGTTATTTTCAAAATTCAAAATAGCACTGTCACTTTTTGATTGATGAAAATTTGATCGATTTTGATTTATGCTAAATTATTGATATACAGTTTGGCAGGACGGACAGCTCAAAATCTCTATGTAATTCTTTCAATTTCTTTCAATTTCAATCACTGATGGGAAAGTCTATTCCTGCTAGAATGTGATTGGGGTTATGGTACAGACTTATGTTTGGTGAGAATTGGCTGCGTAAGTTCGAAGAATCATAATAAAAAAACAAAAGATTTTTAATAGAAAATACCAAGGTCACCCAGTAATACATGCCAAACTTGCATGAAAATTGACATAAAATTGACATTGATACCTAAGATTTCAAAATGCTGTAGAATGGTCAATTTTGTGATGAAATAAATTCTCTACTTTCATGGTTTTAAAAACAATTTTGCTCAATTTCTTCCAGACATCCATATATCTTCATATATGACACCACGCTGTATAATGCAAAGTATTATTACTATTAATATAATGAAAGATCAATTTTCAACACACTGCTGAAATTAAAAATGTTGGAAAAATGTTTTTGTGTTTGTTGGGGAAAATGTGTTTTCTTTGCTAGGAAAGAATGTCAATGCAAAAATATACACCCAACTCAAAAGTGACAAACCTTTTAGAGCTTTCTGTTCTTGTTGTATTATTTTTCAGTGAGGATTTGTCTGAACCAGAGGATTTATGACAGCTGGCATTACATTCCAGCTCAGTGAAGGAGTATCATACTCTCATGCACGATTCATTCCAGGGTATTCTCAATCAGTTCACTGTGTATTTCCAACAAAATATTGCTAACCAGATCAGGAATAAAGATCTTGATGATGAGGATAAGGTAACTCCATCGGGGTTGGCCTAAGTAGTGAAAAATGCAATTACCAACTTTTTTGGACAAAATTTGCCAACTTTCTAGCAGAATTACATTTAATAATTTCCTTTTCCTTTGAGAGCATATTGGAAATGTACAAAAAACTTAACCTTGGAGGATTTGACCAATTAGTTTTGTTCATTTTTGAATAGTAAAGAATAAAGTAAACAAATTTATAAGTTCTGGGCGAAAGTTTTAAACTTATCTCATAGAATTATGCATCATAATTATAAGTTTCCTGTGAGAAGATGTCAGAAATGCTTAACATCATCAACTTCGACCAACAGTTTTGCCAACTTTCTAAAACATTGTTGGCTCTATCTCTCCCGCACCATTCCCTGTATTCACAACTCTTGCCCAAAACAAATTATGACTTTACATCTAAAAACCTGTTTACCACCATTTCTTTTAACATGCTTTCCCAACGTTGTCCCTGAGTCTGTGTCCCCCTTACATTGTGTTGTTGGCTTCACCACTGGGATGAAGAGGCTGATTTAGTGTATCTTAGTTTATCAGAGCAAAAAAGTATTTGTTATGTAGATGAAGATGGATTTGAGATGAATTTTTATTTTACATATACAGGGACAGCAGTGATATTCATATTTAAATTTCCATAAAAGCAGCTAACACTTTAAAAGTTATTTATCTTGTCATGGACAGAACATACTGTATTCAACGTTTTAAGCACCCCTGCTCTAACTAGCGCCCACCCAACATTTTTTGACTGATAACATTATTTATTTAATTGGAAGACTTGAAATAAGTTGATTGTTGCATTATTTGCTTATTTTGCGTCTGACGCTCACATTGTCTTTTTTGTGGTGGTTATTGTGGGGCTGGTATATAACAGTTCACACAATGCAGTCCGTATAGCCTGGTGCTTGGGCGCTTATAAGGAAGAAACTTCGGGACCATTCTTTATTAAATTAAGATGTCAAACAGTAAAGATGGTTGAACAGTAAATTGAATCAGAATTTTTGATGAATTTTGATGTGCAGGAACAGCAGTGGTATTCATATATAAGTTCTTCTTAAATCTTGACCTTATATCCAGTGAATAGTTAGCAAGAAACGATATTCTTTTATTACAGGCATATTCCCATGAATTTTAATTTTATATATATATATATATACATATATATATACACATATATATATATATATATACATATATAGATATATACTGTATATATATATATATCTAAATATATATATATATATATATATATAAATATATATATATACATAAATATATATATATATATATATAATATATATGTGTAATATATGTATATATATGTGAATATATAGTATATATGTGTATATGTATATATAGTATATATGTATATATATATATATATATATATATATATATATATATATATATATATATATATATATATAATATTATATAACATAATATAAATGAAAAAATCATGCTGATATCATATTCTGTTTCGGAGATATTGCATTTCAAAGATTTCACCAGAATGTTGAAAAGCAACTTTGTTGTGATTTTTTTGTCATAAAGGCATATCCAGGACAATTTTTGGGGTATATCTATCAAGCAAAAAAAAAAAACTTTTGTTTTAGATTAGAGTATAAGGTAATTGGGCAAAGCATATTCTTGTATAGTGCATGTCATACCCCAACTCAATAATTAAACCAAATTCTTGGATCTGCCTTGATGACATCACTGTACTGCGAAGTCGCACTGGTAAAACCTTTGAAATGCAATTACCCCAAAGCGGAATATCAATATGTTTACGCCAGTTTGTTCTTTTGATAATTCCTCTATCATATATATGTAAATAAAATTTCACCTGAATAGTTCTTTAAAATCATCAACGTTAACTGTTCGGAACATAATTCCTAAAGTATTATATAAAGCTCTATATCGTCTGCCTCACGTATATCAGAAATTTCCAGTTTTTGAAATCTTGATCAGTCATAAGTAGGACAGTCGGAAGATGTCTACAAAACCCAAGATTTTTGTCTCCGAGTTTAGTGCTTTTAAAGTTTCTAGTAAATAGGCAGTCAAAGTAACAAGTCTAAAATCCACTTCTAATTTATGGATCAAACAGGGCAAGATTGGTACATTCCTTACATATCTGAAATTCCTGTACATATAATTTACAAGTATAGTCTTTCAAAAATGCAGAATAATTATTAAGCACTTATTTTATTGATTTACAAATAGTATCAAATATATTATCATTATAATTTATTAGCAAATATGTCATTTTCAATCAATATCTTTGTGTTTCTTTAAGATTTATTACTGTCCCCACATATCTCCATTGGAGTATGTAAGTTGTGTATTGAAATGCAGATTTTGTATATAGCATTATAGTTTAATATTTGGTGATTGAGGCAAAGTAAACATGTTATACCACTAGATTTTCTTTTCAAGTTACTTTGTGGTTTGACATAATTCACATTCACAAATGATTTACTGCCAAAATATATCTCTTTAAAGCAGGGATAAAAAAAATCTTGTGTCTGGCTGCCCAGGACAACCAAAAGGTTTTTACTTCTTCTGAATTTGTATTCTAATTTTGTTTGCATCTTAGCATGATTTTTTAATTCCTTCCCCCTCCCTCCCTACACTTATGGTAGGCAAATCCTGCCCATGTACACAGTGCAACCTTTCTTTCTCCTTGGACCCATAAATTTAGATAATTTTGCCCGGCGGGCAAGTTGATTTATCGCTCCCTGCTTTGAAGGATCAGCATAGTTGTTGAGCATGTCTTGCGTGTATGATACAGGATAAACTGAACTGTGAAGAAAACTAGATCAATATCTTCTTCTGTTCAGCAAATGTAAAGTTGTTGAAAATGACTGGTGTGGAGTCTAAAGAAGACCTGTCACCTGTCATTCTTACAGTGATCTGTTACTTCAAGTGTGATATCATTTTTACAGAGATGAATTGGACATGGACTATCCACTGGACAAATAAGACAGAATATTGTCTTCACCATTCTATCTTTTTTATTGTCCTTTTTCATAGGAGATGATTATGCTTGACCACTGACTTAATCCTTCAAATTACTTTTGATAGAATGTTTTGCTTGAAAGTTGACACATAATATTTTAAGACCAGTCACCATGTTATCTTGTTTGTAAAGGTCTAAAATGGGGTCATGATACAGTGCCATTTCAGAATGTGACTAGAATCTTCAACTGCCATTTGTGCAAGATATTATCATGAATCACATTTTACACTTTGTGCACACACACACACAAATGAGAGCTTTACATTTTCCTACCATGATTTTCCAGGAAGAATTGTGATTAACATTATATCGAAGACATCTTCTTGTTCATACAGTCCACAAACTTTATAGGAACAATTGTATCCCTGTATATTTCACCAAGATTTTCAAACAGAAAAGTTATCATCTCTGATACAAAACAAAGAGTTCTTTCATTCTACATTTTAACCGATTTCTACTTTTTGTGAAGATAGTCTTCATTGTATTTTCATCTTCAAAGTATGTGTCAATGTTTTCAGTGTATGGCCCAGTTATTTTTTTGAACGATTTGTAATATCAGGATGGGCAATATTTTCAGAAACTGGTAAACAATTAAAGGCATTTTTCAAACCAGCATATTACTGTTATCAGAAGCTGTCACTATATGTAAGGGGATGATTCTTGTTGTAAGATTTATGTGTGTGTAAGATTTATATGTGTGTAAGATTTATATGTGTGTAAGATTTATATGTGTGTGGAAGTTAAAAAAGAGAATGTATAAAAAAAATGTGCTTTTTTTTAAATGTATTTTCTTAAGGTTCATTGTTTCCCTTTATATTATGTTTTCACTATAATGCAATTTCACCTTCCAAGCACTGCTTCTGTAACACAGTGAAAGAAGGCTTATTCACATATCCTCTGTTCATGAGATACACACTAACTATTTAGACTTTGTCAACGCAAAAGAAGGGAATCCTAGTATAGTTTACAAATTAGAAAATAAATTCTAAATTGTTTTCTGTGATGTGAAATTTCTGCAGATGACTTCTATTGTATCAAAGGAAGAAAAAGCCAGACTTCGTCTCCTTTAATATTCCAGTTTGTTTTTATGATCAACTTCAACATTGGGTTAAGGTTGTAAGAAGCTCTTTAGGAAGAATGGCTGTATAACGAGTGAAACATAACAGTTAATAAAAAAAAAGTAATCTGTTATTCAAGTTTTGGTTTTAGAAGCCCTACCTTTTACATCACACATCAAATATTTACATTATAAAGTGTTAGCCATTATATTAAGCACTTTTCTAAATGAAAATGCATAATAAAGGCTTAAATATATTTGCTTGATAACATTCCATAAAATATGTATGTTTTGTTTACTCAAAAAACAGAATGAACACATGGAAAAATAATGTTCCCAATTCACAATTTATTTTTTCATTTCTTACCAAATACAGTACATTTGTTCCCCTCATTAATTCACACATTCATACAAACAGTATTCTCCAAAATAAACTTATTTCCACTACTTTCCATTCTTCAGATGTAATTTAGCTTAACAACAATTATTTCATACATGAAGCACAATATTTCTCTCTGTGAAACTCCCAAGAAAGAAACAAGTCACAAATCTTGAATTGCATTTTCTAGCTAAGAATTGGGTTCCCTTGACTTCCTGGCATTTGTTCTTAAGTAGTCACCACTCAAAATTTGTTGCACGTACAAAGATACCCATATCCATTTAAACCCAAGCTCTTTAATTGGAAAGCCAGTCAAGCAATTTGTGCCTACACAGTTACTTCACTGAAGTAAAGACAAATATAACGGAACTGGTCTCATGTGGGTAAGCTACAATGCCAACCAGAGAGCAACTGTCTAAGTACATAACAGCTAGCAGTGCCAAGCTAATACATGCTAGATGACATTCAATGGAATGTGCATGTTTACTCAAACAAAATGGACACGGAAAAATAATGTTCACAATTTATTTTTTGTTTCTTACCAAATAGAGTACATTTGTTCCCCTCATAAATTCACCCATTCGTACTACAGTACTTCCTCAAAAATAAAATTACTTTCCATTCTTCAAAATGTAATTTTTCTAAATAACAATTCTTTCATACATGAAGCACAATATTTCTCTCCATGAGACTGAAGGAACAAAATCACAAATCTTGCACCATATTTATTTTCTAGCATAGGATAGGGTTCCCTTGAAGTCCTGGGATCTGTACCAATGTTATCACCACTAATTTGTTGCAAGTATAGAGAACCCCTACACATTTCAAGCATAGCTCTAACTTGAAGGCTAATCAAGCAATTTGTGCCTATACAGTTACTTCACTGAAGTAAAGCAAAACAACAGGATTGTAAATGGTCTCATTTAGGGTAAGCTAAGATACCAACAAGATAAGCAACAGTGCAGGTACATAACAGCTGGCAGTGCCAAGCATATTAATAGTGACAATTTAAATTCAAACTGCCAGACATGGTACCATCCTGTGAATAGACTGTATCCAAGACTTTTCAGGGCTTTGTTTTTTTGGAAATCGATTCCATCATTTTATTAGCCATTTTAAATGAGAGCTGTAGCCACAATTTCTACAAGGGTTCTTAACACTTATTTGACAAATATCAACTGATAAAATTTTCTATTCTGACATTTAAAAAATTACATTTGTTTTGGAAAAAAATAAATTGTGAACAAGAATAAACATTCAACATCCCCCTATGAGGCCTCATCATAAGAGAAGTGACTCTTTTGTAGTAAAATTTCACACAAAAAATTTCAATGGATTTAAATAAATGGCATGCTATGTACTTTATTGTTCCATTAAAACTGTTTCAGAACAATAATTTTAGAATAATTTGATTCCCCTGATTTGGCTGAAATAATTAAACTTGTTATGATGATACCAAGAACATTATCAGTGATTCATCACTTATCATCCTTGGGTTATGCATTTCAAACTTTTATTTAAAAGCATGCTTAACAGATGCAAAACAAATCTTCAAAGAATAAAGCTGCTATAGGTACCAATGTTCATAGAGAAGTGACAAAATCATCTAAAATAAATAGATTCGTGGAATTCTTTTAATTACGAAAAGTATACCCTTGGATTAATACAATACACACTGAGCATAAGTAACATAACTGATCCTTTAAACACTTTTCCTACACTTTAATCCGACCCAACCCCCCAACCCCCAAAGAAAAAAAAAAGCCTGCCAAAATGAAACAAGATCTCTGTAAATGTTATACACTTACATGGCAGTTTCCAACAGCACTTTGCTTTCAAAGCAAACTGAAAATTCAGATTTATTTTTAGATCAACAAAGCAATTTTTTCATCTAAAACTACCTAATATTGATCACTTTTCAAAAGAAATGGACAACAAAAAATGTTCTTTGCTGGATTTCTTTGCAGACGTACCAGCTGTTATTGATGTTAACAGTATCTCACACATAAAATACTTAATTAACAAACTATGGGTGATTATAACAAGTTTTAATTATATTTTGACTAATTTATTTTAGTCTACCATCAATACCTCTGCTAATGGCTTCTCCATTAATATGTTCACTACTGGTGTGCTCGGAAAACTTGATCAGAATCACATACACCCCCCTCCACCTTATTTTTTTAGATGTACCAGTGGTGTAAGAAATATTAAATTTGTATACATGTATAACACCTGACACAAGTTTCACTATAAATTATTAGTACATGTTCCACTAGATGTGACCTTTTCACTGATTTGATGGAAGTAATTGCACTGCTCATGATTTTCAATCAATTGTGAGGCAGTCGAGCATACCTTACTTAGCATCTACTTATCAGAATCTACCTTTCGATTTCAAGAAAACATTTTTCATCTTGCTTTAAAAATACCTCAAAGCAAAATAAAATAATCTGTAACAAAATAGGACTTTGCTCAAATGAAGAAACAAAATGGTAATTCAAAAATGCAATTCATATAAATTTTCAAATTACTACTCAGCAATAGTCAAAAGAACCTACTTCAGTCCAGTAGAATCTTAATCTAGATGCATGAGAGAAACTCAGAAGCATAAATTAGCATCACGATATTACCCATAACCACCAGACGCGACAAAATAAGGTGCCTTCATACCCAAACTCCACCAAATAAATGACTGTCGTAAAGTATGACTTAATTGATTAAAGACTCTTCCATAAAACACAAATAACTTGGTATACAGACTTGAGTTTTTCGAACTGCATAGTATGTTAATCCTAGTAAAAAGCTGCCCGCTATACCTTTACATTTAGTACACATGCTGAAACTGAAGAGATTTACTTGTTGCCTCTTTGTAACCTTATATACCCTATCCTGCCCATGCTTTACTACACACACACAACCTTAACTATGTAGAACCTAGAAATACCCTTCCATAGCCTCACCCTACTCTTAGCTTTACCTTACCCGAACTGCATTCTACCAACGAACATCAGTAAATGATATAACATGAAAGATTCCTTCCCCAGATTGATCAGTTTCATATTTTCCAGCAAACCTTTTAATCTATGTGAATTTGGAGGGAAAAAATGTAATTAAATATTTTGTTGTTGTTGTAAATTTGGTCAAATGTCAGCATCTCCCTTTACCTTAAATATATTTAAACAAAACATGGTTCGGTTTGATGGCACCGTGACAGTCAGAGTCAAACGTGCCAAGAGGGTGTCAATAATTAAGGTGCAAAGTTTAGGAACGAGATGATTGAAAAAGGAGGAAAGGATGGACATACTGTTATGAAGTTTCAATAGGCATAATTAGAAAGGGTAGAGTTTAATGCAGAATGAAAGTTGAAGATGGTTCTAAAAGATACTTGATGGAAATCAACAGATATCACTAAATATTCATAAATAAAACTTCTTTTGAAACAAGGGTCAAACTATTCCTAAAAAGATACATATAATAATAGGGCTATAAACAATAAAGAGTTAACACATAAGCAAAAAATACAGCATATAAACTAAAAATATTTCTGAAATTCTTCCTGAGTCTTGGATCATAAAAGAGACAGGTTTTCCACTTTCTCTTAATAAGTCCACTTTTCTGTTCATGATGAAGAAATAGTTGGTGGTACACATAGTGAAGCTATTCTCGTCATAAAAGCCCTTTCATATCTGCTCAAAATCCCATTCATAAGGAATTTTACAGCACCAAGTTTAGGAAATTGATATTAAGTCTAGTGTTTTACACTTTTCAAAATAAAAATCTATCTTTGAAATAGAGACTTGGGTTCCATACATGTGCATCTCTTTGACTTGGCTTTCCTTATCTCTCAGCCTGAGAGAATTTGAGTGTCATTAAACAAGATACATTACAGACCAAAATGCATGATGACTCTTTTTTGGAAAAGTATCAATTTCTTTCTGACATTCTACGAAAGTCAAAATCACACCCATGCATTTTGAAATGGGAAAGGCCTTCTTGCATGATGATTTCCTATTAAGTGTTTCGTAATACTTCTCAATTCAAAAAACATTATTATCAGTTGTGTCCTAGAGCTGAAAATCTGTTGTCCAGAGAAAGTTTGGGACCACCTGCCCTGGATGAGCCATCTGCATTTGAACCACCTCTTGTGACCGTTTCAAATGTTCTTTCGTCTCTTTTATCACTGAAAAAAAAAAAGAAGAGTTTATCTTAGTATTTGTGTTAGGAAATTCAGATACCAAAGGTTAATCAAAAAATCTTGCATACCTATGGAACTGCCCATAATCAAGGTAGTACATAAAATAACAGGTGGCTATTATCTAAAAATATTTAAAGGCAACATTAGCTAAATTGAATTAAACCTCACTCGAAAACTGAAGCAAAAATAAAATAGTAATCATCAAATTCAGTTAAGAATGAGTGATTTTAAACCTTTTTGATGACTTTTTGTACAAATATGCAAAGTTTTGTGGTAGTCTTGTGATGTATGAAGAGGACATTGTTTTTCAAGCCCCTGTTAAGTGTCTTTGAAAAAGAAAAGATAATTCTAATGAAGAGGATTTGATCTTTAATACCATTCCCGCATCCAACCTTAAGCCGGAGAAAGCATTTTGAAAGGTATGAAATTAAGGGAAGAAATACAAACTAGAACGGTATATACTGTCATGGTTTGCATCAAATTGACACCTATATCATAAGACCTGGCCAATTATAACTAGAACGGTAAATACCGCCATGGTTTGCATGCCCATGCAAATTGACACCCATAATATATGACCCGGCCAATTATAAAAATGGCATCTCACTAAGTCCCACATGGCATCCCATGTATCACATGGCATCCCATGTACCACATGGCATCTCACCCCATGTCCCACATGGCATCCCATCCCATGTCCCACATGGCATTCCACCATATCTTCCACATGGCATCCCACCCCATCTCCCACATGACATTTCATGTCCCACATTAATCCAACCATATGTATTACATGACATCCCTCCCTATGGCATCCCTCCCTGTGTCCCACATCAGTGGCTTCCCACCTAATGTTCCACATAGCATCCCACCATATGTTCCACATGGTATCCCTCCCAATAACATCCTACTTTATGTCCCACATGGCATCACATCTCATGTCCCACATCCCATGGCCTCATACCTTATGTCCCACATAGCCTCCTACCCTATGTCACACATGGCACCCCACCTTATGTCACACATGGCATCCTACCTTATGTCACACATGTCATCCCAACCTATGTCACACTCTGTGTTACTCCTGGCATCCCACCATGTCCCACATGGCATTCTACCCTATTCCACATGGCATTCCACCCCATGTCCCACATGGCATCCCATTTCATGTCCCACATGGCATCCCACACCATGTCCCACATGGCATCCCACACCATGTCCCACATGGCATCCCACACCATGTCCCACATGGCATCCCACACCATGTCCCATATGACATCCCATAGGCTCCATAAGAAGTCTCATCCTAGCTATCAGTCCCTGATTGAGCATACTATGTATGAAAGTGTCAGTTCATATAATAACTGATACGCAAATGACTTGTTAAAATGGGGTAGGACGCCATGTCCCACATGACATTCCATATCATCCCATGTCCCACATGACATTCCATCCCATGGCAATCCACCCTATGTCCTGCATAGCATTCCACCACGTATCCTACGTGGCTTCCACCCTGTTCCACATGGCATCCCACCCCATGTCCCACATGGCATCCCACCCCACGTCCCACATGGGATCCCACCCCACGTCCCACATGGCATCCCACCCTATGTCTCACATGACATCCCATAAGCTCCATAAGGAGTCTCATCCTAGCTATCACAGTCCCTGATTGAGCATACTATGTATTAAAGTGTCAGTTCATATAATAACTTATATGCAAATGAGTTGTTGAATAAGAAAAAAAGATGGAGTCAACTAATTATGCCTGATATAGCCCTTGGTGTATACAACATGGTAAATATTAAAACATATGTGCTTCATGGCCCCCATCCATGACCCACATGGCATCCCTCCCTATGTTTATATGCAATCACATCCTGTCACACTCCCTGACTAAGCATATTAAATAAAAAAGTCTGGTCAGGTCATAATACTGTAGCAACTTTATGCAAATGAGCACAATAATAAAGGTGGAGTTTAAAAAATCATGCCTGATACAACTGTTGGTACCCAAATATCTTAAAGAATTTTGGGGATTTTTAATCACAAGTACTACAAGAAAGACTTGAAGATCTCTAAAGAATATTGGAAAATAATATCATTTTACAGTTATCTTCTAAGAAAATATCAAATGTATTGTAGACTTTTTAAGAAAACTAGTCTTTAATCCTATCTTAAGTATCTCTGAAAAACTTTAACATTTTATAAGAAAATTCTAACCTTCCATAAGGATATCTGAAGAAACTTCAACTTTTTCTGAGGAACTCTGAAGAAACTTTAACATTTTCTAAGGAATTCTCAAAAAACATTAACATTTCTGAGAAAATCTCAGGACAAATCTGTGGACGGCCGTACGTCCGGACGGACATAATCGCCGTTACATAGGTTCGCATAATGCTACGCATGCGAACCAAAAATAGCATCTCACACTAAGTCCACATGGCATCCCATGTCCCACACGGCATCCCATGTCCCACACGGCATCCCACGTCCCACACGGCATCCCATGTCCCACACGGCATCCCATGTCCCACACGGCATCCCATGTCCCACACGGCATCCCACGTCCCACACGGCATCCCACGTCCCACACGGCATCCCACGTCCCACACGGCATCCCACGTCCCACACGGCATCCCACACGGCATCCCACGTCCCACACGGCATCCCACGTCCCACACGGCATCCCACACGGCGTCCCACACGGCATCCCACACGGCGCCCCACACGGCATCCCACACGGCATCCCACACGGCATCCCACCGGCATCCCACGCCCCACACGGCATCCCACGCCCCACACGGCATCCCACGTCCCACACGGCATCCCACGTCCCACACGGCATCCCACGTCCCACACGGCATCCCACGCCCCACGGCATCCACGCCCCACATGGCATCCCACGTCCCACGTCCCACACGGCATCCCACGTCCCACACGACATCCCATGTCCCACACGGCATCCCATGTCCCACACGGCATCCCATGTCCCACACGGCATCCCATGTCCCACACGGCATCCCATGTCCCACACGGCATCCCATGTCCCACACTGCATCCCATGTCCCACACGGCATCCCATGTCCCACACGGCATCCCTTGTCCCAGGTATTACATGCACTTTACAATAAATTTTTTGCTTATCTGATCATGTACCATACATTTTCAAAGAGTCAAATTCACACTATGTTGGATTAGACTTGCTGCACCAGCCACTTTTCAAAACACAAGAAAAATCTTTGAAATGCAGTAAAAAAAATTACCGGTTTCAATGAGATAGTTTCTGATTTTGTGTTTTTTGTCAATTCTTACAAACCTTTGATTAATATTGCCTCTATTCAAGTATTCGGGATGACATCACAATGCTTGCGCAATTGAGTTGTCGGTGAAAACAAATCCTACTTTCCATTGACACTAATATTACAACGACCAACCTTTGGACAAGAATATTCTTTGTTTCCCTGCCCCCTATGGATCAAAGTTTGACCTAATATTTTAAAGAATATTAAGATCAACATATGCCAGTTTTCAAAATATTTGTTTCTCCTGATTAAGAGGAAATAACAACGTAAATTATAACAAAATTAAAAACCCCTATTAAATACTTAGCGTGCGTAAAAAAAAAGAACTTTGATAAAATACCCGGATGACCGAATATTCGAATAGCCAATTAACATTTGCCATTCTACCAAATGTTGCACCTATGTAGTACGTATATCAACCACTTTGCCACAAATTCTACCAACTCACCTATATTTCAAAATATCAGAACTGGCTGCAAGGGTTGGAAATTCATGCTCGCTACCTATCTGTGGTGCTGAATTTAGTTTGTTGCCACGTGATTTTAACCTGGCATTGTATGGGGTTAAACTTTCTGATGAAGAAGCTGCAGATGATAACGACTGCCCTCGCCTGGCAGGAGGCACATACTTCCCTCCTACCACATTTGGTGTCTCCGGTTTGGTGGCGGGTGATGGTTCTTGTGCAACTTCAGTTCCCGCTGTAAAGAAATGAGATCCATCTCAATATACAAATTCAAGGTAGGTAGACTGGGTATTTTTACATCCTTTTCTCAACAACTAAGGTTTCATAGAGATGTCCATGGATGTTTGATACACCAGTTGTGAAGCACTGGTGAATGAGGACCACCACAGCCTTTAGCTTCTTAAGCTGATCGCTAGACCACAAACTCAAGTATTGAATTTGATTTGGTACTTCCAACAGTGTTAATCTTGATATTACTTACACTACTTTCCTCTTTAACCTCTTTGGAAAATCAAGAATATCCCAAATTGGCATATTTTCTGAAAATTCAAATAGCAGGAAAATAAAAGCAATTCTTTAAAAACCTCAAGGGAAAATTTGTTTTACTTTCTAGTTTTAATTATTTGCTAAGGTTGTGTAGTAATTGTCTCATCCAAGAAACATCTAAACATCTAAAGGAGACTTAATAATGACAAGCAGTAGCCAAATAAGGTCAATCTCTACCTAAAAGAAAACCTAAACGGAAACCATTAACCCTTAAAGACCCGGGGGATAAAAACATTACAAAAAATTATCGAAATTTATTTTTCAAAATTAATTTTCACAACTTTTCTTTCATTTTCTACCACTACAAGTTTGGTTTATAAATGAATGTTAAGACAATAAACTTTTCAATAAAAAAGTCAAAATAAAGAAATTTTCACATTTTAGGCCAAATTAGGCCATTTTTTTGGAGCTTGGAATTTTTTCTTGTGAATAATGAAAAATGAGGATTTTTTTTACATATTTAGATTGTCTGTGAGATTTCTTTTCCATTGATACTAGTCTTATTTTTTTCTCAAAGCAAAACATGCAAAAACAATAAAAAAATAAACAAAAAATAATCACAGCTGTAATTACTAGCAGAAAAACGGAAGCCGCGTGTCCGGTGCAGAGATCGAGCGCGGGTCATCCGCGTGCTGTGCACAGAGACATGTCACTAGACCAAAGTGACTAAGTAAAAGAGGAAGCTTTATTATTACTTAAATCTAGATGTGATTAGAAAGGGTATATCAATCAAAAGTACATGGCTTGGCCTTTCTTACGATACATTTTGCGTACAGTAGGTGTATTGCGATCAGAACTTACAATTTTTTCGAAATTTTGGTCTCAAAAAGACTAAAAATCATCAGATTTGGAACAAATTTTGCCAAAAATATAATGATGGTAGGGTTAGTCAAACTTCAACTGAAATTGGATAATTTTGATGTCTTTGAGAGTTGTTCACAGCTTTTCAAGCAAAAGCTAGGTCTGGAAGTATGGCAAGGAAGCTTTTGAAGAAAAAAGTTTGTTAGTTAAATTTTGTGCATTTTTTTAATTCTCTCTTATTCAATCCATTTTTTTTACAAAATTATTCAAAAAGTTACATTTTCTAGAAGAACTATTTGAGCTCTTTCAAATGATACAAAGATCACTGCTGTGGGCCTATTTGACAAATAAATATATTTTTGAAAAACTTTGTCTCCAATTGAGCATGACACGCTTGGTCTGGGTATTCAAGGGTTAAAGAAAGAGTAGGCTTTTGTAAAATTTCTTCAAAATTGATATAATTCCCACTCATTTTTCAAGAAAAGTTTCATTTTCCCTACGGTTTACCTCATTAGCAAGAATGATCCATCGAGTAGAGCTTGTGAAATACCCATGATAAGAATATCATGTCTTGATATGCAAAAATTAAGTGTCTAAGATTGAAATGAAAGTGCATCCATGAGATGGCACATCCATCTCATAAGTGTTGTCACTGTTTACAGTGTACAACATAAGATACAGTGCCAGCAAAAGTTTATGAGGTAATCGTTTTCTGAAAAATTAGTGAATGAAATGAGGAAAAAATGGTTGTTTCATTGGCAATTAAAACAACTCTCTCTCTCTTGGTGCCAAGTCTGGAACAGACATTGGCAATCATGGCCCTCCAGTCACTTCTCTTTAGAGCTAAATGCATAAACTTATTGTTACTTAGGCTGTTGTTGGTTGCCCAGTTGTTTAAGCTTGGACATATTTTACTCGCTATTTAAAAAACAACAAATCAATTTGAGAAGGAAATATGTAACTTTGCAGATGAGATGCCATGATTGACAAAAATGAATTGTTCTTGCTTTTTTCTCTTGTGATTTTTCTTTCACTTTCCACAACAGGTTAAATTAAACAAAGCACATTAATCAAAGCAGAGAACGGTTGTTTACGGTGTACAATGATCAACAAAAGGTGGCAACCCGACCTTTAAAATGACAATTGAAGTACCTTATGTAGGGCACAGACCGCTAGCTTGATTTGAAAAGGGGCAGGGTGCTTGATTTGTTAAGGAGCACATTAATGCACAAGAAGCACTGCGCATTTTCGGCATGGGGTCCAAGGGCCTTCTTAAGCCTCTGGGATTTTAGCTATAATCCTACCTCAGAATGAAACTCTTCTGACTGTTTGATAGCATAGAACAAAATTGTTCTTATTATGCTATCATTCTGTGTTGTGTATCCATGTAAGGTATTTCACTTATGAGGTAAGATTATTATGGGTTTTTTTATAAGAATTTGACCTCTAAAACAAGTCTCATTAAAAAAACAAAAAATGTATTTAATTTTTGTAACAATTTGTTTTCTTATGATGAGGGGCAGAATGGGGTGGGCCACAAGAGGGGCGTGCCGCCACTGTGAAACAGCAAAGCTAGGGCACTGAGGCATCTGTCTATTTCCCATTGTACAATGGGATAAAGATATTACAACATGAGCAACAGGTTCACACAATATGGAAATTTGCTTCACACAATGTTTTTAAGAGCAATTTTAAATACATATAATTTGAATTTGAATTTTTGTAGACACTTTAATGATTTAAAAGAAGTGTGAATAGGTCCATTTTTACTCAGCACAAAACACAACGAAAATTAATTTACCATGGCTGCCTCACAAAAACTATTTAAACAGTTTTATAATTTAGAAAACCTGTTCTTTTCTATTTTGACTATGCAAAAAAAGTATCAGGGCTACTTCACAAAGACTAAACTGTTAAATATCTTTAACATTTAGAAACAAATTTTTTCTTTAATCCTTATGGAGATTGGCTGTAGAGTGAGCAGCTCATTTTTCATTGGATAAAAACTTAATGAGAAATCTTAATTTCAAACAAGACAGGCAATAATAAACAAAACTAGAGCTGTCTGAATGACAGCATGCTCAACTATTCGAAGCTGCAGGGGGAGTGGACTACTTGAAGGAAGTAAACAGTTACTTATCCCGTAACTTCCAGTGAGAGAAATTTTGATAACAAGCTAAGCTTTAGGGAAGTCCACTTACAGTATCTAATATTTTGTTTTCATTTTTTGGTTCCGATCGCTATCAGCATCAGGAAGCTAAGCAGTGGTGTTGGTGTGTGTATGTGGGTATGGGTGTGTGTGCGGGTGTGATACTTTGCTTGTACACACGATATCTCATTTATTCACTTTTGAATTATGCTTATTTATCAAATGATGGCATACATCTAATAGGCACTGCAATTACTGTAGCAAAGTATGAAATGTCAATAGTTTGATGAATTCCACCTGAATGTCATATGTCCCCCTCCAACGCCATCCATTCGTTCCTCCCTGATATCATACTTCCCTCCTTTCCTGATGCCAACCATCCATCCCTCCCTCCGCAATGCCATCCATCCCTCACCAATGCCATCCATCCCTCCCTCCCCCAATGCCATCCACCCCTTTCTCCTTCCCCAATGCATCCACCCATCCCTCACCGATGCCAACCATCCTTCCCTCCCTGCTGTAGAGCTGTGAACGTTTAGGGATTTTAGTAAATGTGTACACGCCAAAAAAAGCGTTGTTTCGTTTACACACACTTAGTACCGTAATTTTCGGAAATATACCAAAATTGTTTCAAATTTACGATGGGAAGTATAAAAAATCGCAACCAGTATGGCAAAAGTATTGACTCCATTGCCCAAATAGATGTTCGAGTTTTGTTTTTCAAATCGTAAAAAGTTTACTTCTACAGTAAAAATCATCAATTTTATGGAAAATGTGCATGGAAATTCAATTCAGAAAAATCAGATAACTTCCTTTCAATGTCATTTAAACTCAACATCGCGTAACTTTTTTGCCATACTTGCTACGGCTTTCAAAGTTTTACTGTGAAAATCTTGCATACTATAAAAACCTCGCCATAAAACATTTCAAAACTACGCCACCACCCCGGAAGTTATGAAATATCAGTCATCTCAAAATAAATGGCCAACATCTTTGCAAAGCACCTAAAATTTCAGCTCTGTCAAAACCTTTTTATGTTTGTTTATTTTGCAATATTTTTTTCTTTCTTGCAAAATTTATTTGACTCATCAGGTAATAATTACATGTAAATGTACTGATTGTCACGATTTAAGTATTTTGACTGTGTGTTTGTTGGTTGATTTAAACAGCTTGTAAAACGGGCCTTGATTGAGTGCATTTGAGTGCATTTCACAAGTTAGCCTACTCAGAATTCAGTGAAATCAAAAGTGCAAAATATCCCCATTCATAGGTAATTACTGCGCATTTGTGATTCTCACATTTAAAAAGGATTATGCTTATCGGGTTTACAGTTTGTAAAAAGTCATTGATTGGAATTTTGTCAGCCGAATGTGTGTGTGAATTAAATCATGATTGATCATATTGATTTTCAACAGCAAGACTTGACTATGAAAAACGATTACTTCCAATGAAGCATTTAGTAAATGTTTACTAGGATTTGCGAGCGTGTAGCATGTACACGTTAAACGGTCACAGCTCTACCTTGATGCTATCCATCCCTACCCCTAATGCCATCCATTCCTACCTCCCAGATGCCATCCATCCGTCCATCCTGATGTCTGTCATCATCCCTTCCTGATGCCATCCATCCCTCCCTCCCTCTCTGATGTCATCCATCCCTCCAACCTTCCCTGATGCCATCCATCCCTCCCTCCCTGATGCCATCCATCCCTCTCTGATGCCATCCATCCCACCCTCCCTCCATGATGTTATCCATCCCTCCTCCTGATGCTATCCCTCCCTCCCTGATACCATAATCTCTCCCCAATGACATCCAACCCTCCCCAATGCAATCCATCCATCCATCCCTCCCGATGCCATCCATCCATCCCTCCCTGATGCCATCTATCCTTCCCCAAGCCATCCATCCCTCCTGCCCTGATGCTATCCTTCCCACCCTCCCTGATGCTATCGATCCATCATCCTCCCCTTTTAATGCCATCTATTCCCTCCTTCCTAATGCCATCCATCCGTCTCCTCCCATATGCCATTCATCCAGTCCTTCCAGAAGTAAGCTTGGGCGAAATTCACCTTCAGACAATATCAGTATATCGCTGGATATACAGTTTATCGATAATATCGAAATATTGATATGTAAATTGCAAGATGTCACATTGAAATAACTGTTTTGTACCAGGTAATATTGCTTCAGCACAAAAATTGGAAAGTACAAATTTTAAAGTAAATTTACAGAATTGAATGGGAATTATGTACACAAATCTTTAAATAAACACCCATTATTCTGAAAAGAATCATATTTTACATTGCCTCTTTCTCAACAAAAAAATCACAGAAACATTGAAAGAAAATCCATGAGTTTGGAACATATCATTTTTTCACTATTTTCGTAGAACTGGTATATGGCTTTTTTGTTAATGAAAACGGCCAACTTTACCTTTGAGTGCTAGGTCCCACTTACATGTACTTGTTTTAAATTTCCCACTGAAAGGTCATCATTTTTGCACTCTTTTCTAGAGACCTGGATATTCAGAAGTTAATAAATATTTATAGAAAATGTCCTCTGCTACTAAAAATCGGACGAATAGGCTCAGACACACTGTTTGTACTTGTGCTGCTTACTGTATAGAAAGTCTGATGTGTGAACGGACAAATAAGTAGGAATTTTTCTTTTAGTTTTGAGGATGAAATCTTTTAGTTTTGAGAATAAAATCTACTTTCAGATGTCAATTAAGGGCTTTTCCACATGAATTTGGGGATCCTCTTGAGGAATTAAGATGCGATGTTAAAGGATTAAAATCTCATTGATTGCAAATGCTCAACCATCACAAATCATGGAAATTAACTTATATTATTGCACAATGTCCATAGTGGCCTGTTCATACAAGAGTACAGTACTGTATGTTCGGAATTAAGATTTCCTGCCTGTGGAACATAATTCTAGGTGACATTTATCAAAATATTGATGACTTCATCAACTCTTAACATTATTGACTGCCTGTAACTGATATTATTACAAATTACAAACTTTTTGTGGTTGTATAGTGAGGAAAGGTGCATGTTTGGTTGTCATGTTAACTTAATCATTAGTTCATGTATAGTACAACATTGATGGAAAACATCATATCGATATGACCCTTGAACTCAATATCGACCATATCGATATGGGTCAATATCGAATAATATCAAAATATCGCCCAAGCTTACCCGGAACCCATCCATCCCTCCCCTCGCCAAAGCTCTCCATCCATCCTCCCCATTGCCATCCATCCCTCCCCTCCTTAAAGCTCTCCATCCATCCTCCCCATTGCCTTCCATCCCTTCCTACCCAATGCCATTCATCCATCATCTTCCCCCTCTGATGCCATCTATCTCTTCCTCCCTGATGCCATCTATTCCTCCCTCCCTGATGCCATCTCTTCCTCCCTCCGTGATGCACCTCCCCAATGCCATCCCTCCCATATATAATTACCATCTTACATGTCGTTCTTTAAGATGCTTATATTCAAGTTCTACATTGTAAGTGCCAATTTTAATTGTGCAATGAACACTTCTGAAATTATTCAAAGAAGCACATCTTATTGTGGAATGAATGCCAAAAATTCCTGATTAAATAACTAGCCACCTGTAGTACATTGGTACAAGTTATTTGTGTACTTGGAAGAATGAAAAGAGTAATCAATAGTCTATGTCCCTTTTCAATGTAAATTGCATACTATGTTTGTTTGTTTGTGCTCATACATGAATAAAAGTCAGTTCATATAACAACTCTATGCAAATTAGCAGTCAACCTAAATAATTAAGGCGGAGTCTAATAATTTCCACTAAAAAATCTTTAAAATATTTCCGATATTTTTCAACTTTTGAAGTCTTAATCATTTGTTATTTTGGTTACCATCTATGACACTGCAAATTTTAATTCAGACATTATGCACATTCTATATATTTATTCCACTTTCAAATAATGTACATTTTCAAATGACGACAAGTTTTTTATAGACCTTGCTCCTCCCAAAACACTAATGCCAAGGCGGACGCAGACGCCAAGGTGAGTAGAATAGCTCCTACTATTCTTTAAATAGTCTAGCTAACAAAATGAAGGTGCTGAAACTGTTTGATGATGCAAGAAAGAATACCTGTAGTTTCTGGATTTTGTAGCTTATTCCAAGGTCCACTCGAACCCTGACCTTTTGACCTAATTGGATCTCCATTCTCATCTAATTCATCTTCATCACCCTCTTCCATTTCTTGTCTGGGTTCATTACTGCAGAAAGTAACAATAAAGATATGACTCTGGCATAAAGGTCACAAAAATCTAAAATGTTTAGGGTCCATTCAGATATGTCACACTTTGATGTTATGGAAGTAATGTTTTCATATTATAATCTTTCAATAATAAGCATATGCAGCAGGATTATTAACAGGAACAAACTAAAAGAACCACAGGATTGAAATCACTGGAATGTTGTTAGCAAATGAAATTAATGATCATTAGCTGATTATCTTCCTATAACTGTGCAGTGCACAATATGCACAACATTCCTGTATAAATGTTCTTTGCTTTCAATCATTATTTGATATGCTAATAAATGACATCTGGCTAAATCTAGAATTTTTCTAGTCTGGCATGAATTTTCAAACAAAAGTCAAAAGTGTTATCAAGTTACAGTGAATATTATGTCATTATTTTATATTTATATTTAAGATTATCAAATCTATGGAGGGAAAAAATGAGATTGGACCCACTGCATTTCTAATGTTTTCATGGCTCTCAGTCGGTATGCTTCACTGCATTTTGTAGTCACATTTATCTGATATGCTTCGCTGCACTTTGTAGTCACATTTATCTTTCATTTACTTTCCATATTACAAAGACTGCTTACATATTAGTGTAATCAACTAGTTAGACATGTCTCTCTTATAGAGAACAATAAGACCTACAGAACTGTCACACAACTACTTTTATATTTTGTTTTGTGCTGGTTATATTCAATGAAATACATTGAGACTTTATAATGCGAGGGTGTGACTTCTCTTCCAACCATTGCTACTACTTTAAACTTGAGTATCTCCTAAATGGAATAAGATTTTTGAATGCTTTCATAACCACTTTCTTCTTTTATTCGTTCATTTTCAATAATATGAACACACTTGGCCACTCAACTTAACTTCTTTTATTGTTTGTTTGTTTGATGAGGTCTTAACGGCACCACGACAACGAAGGTCAAATTGTGCCTGAGAGGTCAGATCATTTTAGAGGTGGTAAGGAAAGAGACCAGGGGAAGAATGAGAGAAATTCAGGAACAAAAGCCAGAAAGCTGTGATCGAGAGAGGAGGTGCATGGGTAAAACTAAAAACAAAGTAGAGAGGGGGTGGAAGAGGAGAATTAAATATGGTTGTAGAGGGATGCATGCTGAAGGAAGGAGACTATTTTATCTGCAGGATTTTTTTGGAAGAACTCAGCAATTGAGTTGTGGGGAGCGAGAGAAGCTCTGGGAAGGTTGTACAGGGGGCAAGCAAGGAGAACGTGTTGGATTGTGAGGATGCAGTGGCAATTGTTACAGAGGGGTTACGGGGAACCAATAAGAAGGTGGGAGTGAGTGAGGTGGGTGTGACCAATTCTAAGACGGGTAATATGAACGTTGTCGAAACGAGAAAGGTTGTTGATGGTGGATTTGATCGGGATTGTGGGCTGGATAACATGGAGTTTGTTATCAATTTGGAAGTTCCATAAGGTTTGCCAGCGGTCACGAACAAGAGAAGCGATAAGCGGTTTGATGTCAGAGAGGGTTTTGGGAAAAGGGGAAGGGAGGAGGTTAAGGGCAAGCTTAGCGGCTGTATCAGCCCTGTCATTGCCAGGGATGCCAACATGGCTGGGTATCCAGAAGAAAAGAACACTTTTCCTGCAGAGGGTGGGAGAAAAGAGTTTCGGAGGAGGAGGTGGCAGGTGAGGTTATCCCATTTAAGATTGAGTAATGAAGTAAGAACAGCCTTTGAGTCAGAGAAAATGGCAAAGTGACTAAGAGGAGAGTACTCAATAAAGTTGAGGGCGAGGAGAATGGCCTTAGCCTCGGCTGAAAAGATGGATGAGTGGTCAGGAAGTCTGCTACTGAGGGTGATGTCTTGGATGATGGCAGCAGCAGCTGTCTTGCTGCCTTCCTTGGAGCCATCAGTATAGATGGAGGTGTAATTTGAGAGTTGGTCTTTGATTTGGTTGTGAGATTGATGAAGAGATTAGGGTGAGTTTGAGTTTTGTTATAAGTGGAGAGGTCTAGGTGGACAGAAGGAAGGGGGTGGCCCAAGGCGGAAAAGTGGGCCAGGAATAGGTGCCGAGAGTGGCGGGTTGATGCCAAGTTGAAAGAGGTCTGATTTAATGCGTAAGCTGAAGGGGGCGATAGGGTTTTAGTCCTATCAAAGAGGGAGGAGAAATTGGGGTACCTAATGAGGTTGTAAACAGGGTTCTGGGTGTTGGTGAGGACTCTAAAAGCATAGGAGAGGCTAAGCTTTTTACATCTAAGTAGAAAGGGGGTTCGTTGGCTTCAACATGAAGGCTAGTGATTGGGGAGGTCCTGTAGGCTCCTAGACAAAGCCTGAGGGCTTCATTTTGGATGGTGTTAATGTGGTTGAGGTATGAGTTGTGAGCGACACAGTAAACAATATTGCCATAGTCAAGCTTGGCACGAATGGTGAGCCTGAAAATTTTGAGGAGAGCATAGCGGTTCGCTCCCCAAGTAGTGTTGGAGGGCAGTCGGAGGATGTTGAGGGAGCTATTGCATTTTAGTTTCAGGTTGGTGATGTGTGGCTTGTAGGTGAGCTTGGGGTCTAGAGTTAGACCAAGGAACTTTGTGTTTTCAACTTTAGGGATGCGATTCCCATTGAGCACAAAGTTCGGGTTGGGGTGGAGGTTGTTGAAATGACAAAAGTGCATGCAGACTGTCTTGTCTTTGGAGAATTTAAGAGATATTTAGTTTTATATTTGTAGCATTCTCTCATCCCAACTTCTACCACTACAACACAACTATCAATTAAAACAAAGCACGTCATCTAAAACAAAGAATGAAATATGCATATGTTGTTGCTTCAGTACCTCACTTGTAATGCTTGAATCTTCAAATCACTGTAATCTGTTTCCTTTTCTACTACTTCATTCCATTCTTCTTGAGCCTAAGAAAAGAAAAAGATCAACATAAATTCATAATACCTTTCATGTTTAAAGTAAAAGTCTAAGAAAGACGATGAGGAAGAATTAGGAAATAAACACACAAGCACCCAAGCGAACGTAGAGATTTGGGCCTCTAAAGGTGACCAATTTTACACTGGCTGAAATGGTAAACTGATGTTTTCACCGACAAACTGCTTAAGATTTACTCATGTTATAATGACGTCACCCAAAATATTCGAATTGATTTTCTATCCAAAATCCCTCTGCAAAACTTGAATTAAGCTTATCAATAATAAAAACTTGGGAGTAGTCATGACTCCACCCTTAAATCAGTTAAACTTAATGCTCAAGTTCACTTAATAAGCAACTTTCAATTGCATCAGAGAGGTAAAATTTTCATTTAAATTAATGAACAAATTTCATGTTATATTTAAATTTTACGATGCAGGCACAATATGTGTCGTAAGAAATTTCAGCCATATCGTGGTATACGACAAATTTGTCGTTAACGCGAACCCTTCTCTAAACAATATATGTAATGCTATGCGCATGTACATGTGCGTACACAAACAAAATGTATTACGCCTCTAAATTAGCATGCACAATATTTTAAATATCTTACCCTCACGGCGCGTACGTATGCAAATAGAATTATATGCGTTGGAATTGCAACACTCAAACAGTGCATTCCAATACTTTATATACGCGCGAAAAAAATGCTCGTGAAATTTTCTCTCCCGTGTTGCTTTTTCTCTAACTTGTGTAAACTCGAGTACGTGTAACAATGCTTAGCATAGAAAATTCAGTTCTACGCAGGAATTTCACTGTAAAAGATCACCGAGCCAACAACAAGAAAATAACGTTTTAACACGTTTCTAGCAATAAGTTTTACTCAGTGATATCATCATTTGATTTGGGATCTTCTCCTTAATATGGGGGACAAAGTTTTTCGTATTTACAAGGTAAAGAAATAAGTTGGTAGCCTGTAGAAGTAAAACTTTGTTGTTTTGATGATGTAACATATCCGCCCATAGCGCTATAATGACATGGTGGCTCATTAGGTCCTATGCAGTATGCATGTGATGTTCGCTTAATAACACTAACAGAGTCAGCAAACAAAATCCAACCAATAACAAGATAAAACGCTTGCCTAAAGTAATTATTGACATATTGTGAGTGTGTATCTGCATCCTCCGTGCAGCCTTGAGCATATGAATGTACCAGTGTACGTCCTACGTGCATGTTACTTATGTACGACACGTAGAATTTGTATGCATTAATATATATTAACAAAAGAACAAGGGCGTCAAGGTAGTCCACAATTTGTATAATTATAAGTGCGCAACAACGCAATTTTCACGTCTTGTAATGAATGCACATGCCAGGGTGTATTCATTTAAAACCTACGCTGAAGATACGAGGCCTTTGCTGTCCTAAACCAAGACAGTAAAGTTACCAAGAAGCAAGTTGCTACTATCTTACTACGTATTGTTTAGTATTTTGTTTCTGCAATACTTTCCGTAGTGACAAAACTTGCTTTTAATTTTAAAAGAACATGATTGGCTAACAGTAAAACTAATGGATATGCATTAGTTCTTGACAGTATTCCATTTATAATTTATATAAAGTCACTGATACAGAAATACACAAAACTATATATAGCAAAGAAGAACCAAACAAAAATTGTTTTAGCATTGTCCTCCCTACGTGCATTCTACCTCTTTCATATAGCAATTGCATCGTTTGTAATTTAGCAGAAATTAAAGTGTCTTTAAGTGTGATTGTTTAAAAGTTATTTAGTTTTATAGTACATTCTGCAAGAGTTATTGGTATTTTAGGTAAATAACTTGTGCACATGCTGATTGTTTTTGTACATCTTCGCCCGTTTTGCCCCTCCCTTTTTTAAGTTGTATGCACGCGTTTGCAACATTACTTGCAATGCTATTGTCCTGTGCACAAGATACTGAATTTCTTCCACAAAATTAACCATTTTTACCCTTTTTCACAAAGAATTTGGGAAATCTACAAAAATGTATGTTTAAAAAAGTTTTTCACCTTTATGTCTGTATGGTTACAATGTCATTAGGCAAAAGTTAAGTGCATCAGTGTTAATTTTCATGCTCTTTTGTGACCACTGTACTGTAGGGGAGGTTATGTATTAGCCAGATTGGAATGTTTTAATTTTGCACAGGCAAGTGAACCATAATTTCTAGCCGATGCTCGGCCAAGGCTAAATTTCATAGAAATCTGTGCGGTTGAATGTTCTTCAGGTCTTGCATAAGAATGCCACTAAGTTGTGCGTGGGTCAGGTGCCAAACTGCGGAGCAAGCTGTGCGTGGGTCAGGTGCCAAGCTGTGAAGCAAGCTGTGCGTGGGTCAGGTGCCAAACTGCGGAGTAAGCTGTGCGTGGGCCAGGTGCCAAACTGCAAAGCAAGCTGTACGGGGGCCAGGTGCCAAACTGTGAAGCAAGCTGTGCCAAACTGTGGAGCAAGCTGTGCCAAACTGTGGAGCAAGCTGTGCCAAACTGTTGAGCAAGCTGTGCCAAACTGCGGAGCAAGCTGTGCGTGGGCCAGGTGCCAAACTGCGGAGCAAGCTGTGCGTGGGCCAGGTGCCAAACTGCACAGCAAGCTGCACTGGCCAGATCTTGCGTGCGCAAGGCAAACTCTCCAGCCTGGTGTATTAGCAATCGTGTGTACTAAAAAGTAAAAGCTCATTAACTTTTACGACTTGATATGTACATTTGTGTAGATCAATAGCAATACATGAGTTAATTGATTAAAATATGTCACCATTTGATTTTGAAAGATGTTCAAATAAAGTATACACCTAATGTTCTACACTAAGTTACAGTGTGACACAAGTTGTTCACTTGTCAATTGTGCGACTCACCCCTGCACCCCCGGACAAGGTGAGTCATTGCATCATCAAAGTGGGTGGACAAAACATGTACATTGACGCACCACCCAATTTTGTACAATGACGCACATATGAGTCACTATTTCATATGTCAATGAGTCACCTTTGACTGACATTGACGGGGGTAGTAGGGGTGAGTCATACAACTGACAGTGACAAGTGCATTACACTAACCTTAGGCCTAGGCTACAGTGACTAACGTTTGGCCTAACGTTAACATAACTTATCATAGGCCTAGGCTACCAGTTTGTTATAAAATGAAAAGCGCAGTATTCACAAAGATGAAGAAATTTTTACCTCTATAACTCCACCTAGTCCCACGGCTTGATTTCCATCTGCATCAACGTCATCTTTCTTCTCCTTTTCTGGCTTTTTAGGGGTCTTCCGGGGTTGTTCTAGTGGATCGGATGTTAAATTTTTTTGCTATTTCATCGGTCGTGGTAAATTTACCTTTGTTCTTCTTTCCTTTTTTCCCCTTAGCTTTCTTCGCAAAAAAGTCGTCCAAAGATTTTTCACTCATTTTGTGTTTTGTATATCACTTACAGTTCTAAATAGAGATAAATGTTTCCTCAAAAGAGTTAATTTAAATGAAATATGTGAAGAAAAAAATATTGTACGAGTTTCTACATCCATGCCGCGATGTGTGAATCTGTGATACTCGATATGGCCTTCAGAGACAGAAAGGTGAAAGGTGAATTCTTATTCTTTTATGTACACAATCGTACGAAAAATATCTTATAAAAGTGTTTTTTACATTATTTATTTACATATCTTTATATTTTACATACAAATTGATATAAATTAATTTTGTTTGAAAACAATAATGGGCAAAAACTATAAAAATTGTAAAGTTTTATTATTCTATAAAGTCTAAAACGATGTGTACAAGGCTAGTGCCTACGTTTTGGTGCTGAAGGTTGGCGTGTCGTCTGCTATAACAAGAACTTAAACTGTGGGTAATTCTAAATCTAACTTAGGCCAAAGAGCTTTGCTTAGGCTTACTCGAACTTCTAAATTCTAGTCATTAATAATGGCTTCTTCCGCATTTTTTTTGTATATATATATTTTTTTTTATGGGCTTCCTCAGTTTAATGGCCCAAATGCATTATATCATCGGCCAGCTAATCTCAAAAATTGTCTTCACTTAACCCCATTTTATAACGGCACGGTGCTCGGTCCGTTACTATTCCTGGCCTATTTAAACGACCTGCCCAATAACATTAAATCTCAGATCAGGCTTTTTGCCGACGATTGCGTGTTATATAGAGATACCCAAAACCAGTTCGACCATGAACAACTGCAGGATGACTTAAATACTCTAAATAAGTGGCAAGATGACTGGCAACCTAAATTCAATCCTGATAAGTGTTTTTCAATAAGGCTTACCCATTCTAGATCGCCTAAAATTTATTCTTATAAACTGGGTGGTCACATCCTCCAGTACACAAATAACCACACATACCTAGGCATTGACATATGTAATAATCTATCTTGGAACAAACATATTAATCGCATTATCTCATCTGCTAGTAAATCTTTTGGCTTTATCAAGCGTAATCTGTATTCCTGCCCTAAACATATTAAAGCAAATGCTTATTTAACACTTGTCCGCCCCCTACTCGAATACTCATCCTCTGTGTGGGACCCGCACTCACAGGATCTTATAAACAAGCTTGAACAGGTTCAACGCAGGGCTGCTCGTTTTGTTGTAAATGACTATTCTAGCATAGTAGTGTGTCTGTAATGTTAAACCAACTAGGTTGGTCCTCACTTGAAGCTGCAGATAGACTTAACACCCTTCACAAAGCTAGACTGGGCTTACTCAGTCTGCCAATTGATGACCTCCTGCAGCCGATCCATCATCCGTCACGGCACCTACACCCCAACGCTTATCAGCTCCTACAGACTAACAAAGATTGCTACAAATTCAGCTACTTTCCAAGAACAGTTAAGATTGGAATTCACTTCCATTTGAACTCACCAACACGGATCCAAAGCTATTTAGGAATCAAGTCCTGGAACATCTCAGCAACGCAACCAAGAAAGATTAACGCCACCAACTACAGTACATGCGCACACCAGTTCCTGCGTGCTTGACTTCACCACGGGAGTATTGTTACAGATACAGATACATACAATAGGCGAGATCATGCATGGGCAGTGCTAATCAGTGTTAATTGCTGCGATATTATCGATTATCACGAACAATGGGCTTGGCGACATGGCAATAAGTCATTGTCGCAACAACCATTTAATAACCCTAGGCAAACATTTCTTTAATTGTTGGCTTATCGCTGGCAAAATATTGGCCCGATGTCCATATATACGCTGTTCAACTGTTGGCACAACGTATTGGTCCAATGTTGGCACAACGTTGGTCCATTGTTATATCAATGCGTTGGCCAGATGTTGTTATAACGTTGGCGCAACATTTTAGCCAGCGTGTTGCTTAAACGTTGGCCCATTGTTAAAACAGCATGTTGGGCCAACCATCAGCCTACGAGCACACAACCTAACCCATACGTTAAGCCAATGTAGTGTCAACATAAAATACAACCTTCTGCCAACGTTGGCCCAACCAAATGGTGCTATCTAGAAGGGACACCACTATCCATGGGGGAAGGTGGGTTATGTGAGTACCTGCAAGGAACTTCTAGACATTCCTTGGTACGTGTGTGCGGAGTGAAAGGGGAAGGAGAGCCTGGGTTATAATGTAGTTCATCTGTTGCATTCGCGATTTTATGTAACTTCTAATTTTGATTATGTGACTTTGCCGCTCCACTTTCTGGAGGCAAATTTGATTACGTGACTGTATGTGTCCCCGGCCCTATTCACGCAAAGTCTTCTGATTCCATTTGCTAGGCTTAAACATTTGGTGGTCGCTCTTTTGGCGTTGTGGGCCCAACATGGTGGAAAGATATACCAAATGACATAAAGAAGTTTCCATCTGTTAGAATCTTATGTCCAAATTAAACACGTTTCTGTCTGATCAAAACATTTAGTGATCCCATTTAACAAACCTCCAAGGAATTTTTGTATTTGTAGATATTAATTATATTTTACTTTTGTTACAATATATTAAGTTGCTTATTGTACAGCGCTTCCGAGATTTGTTGATCATGGATCGCGCTATATAAACATATTGGTTTGGATTTAAATAAGGTTTGTGTGTTTAGGGAGAGGAGCTGTATAAGTGGAGAGAAAGTTACTTTTGAATGTTTTGAATGACGATCATCACTTAAAAAAGGGTGGGAACGTTTTCCTGTGCCTTGGTCTGCGACCCCCGAACTGTGACCTATAGGGTAAAGTTTTCAAACCTGATGCTGAGGGAGAAGGGTTACAATATATTGAAAACGTTTTGTAAGCAGTTGAAAGGCTTTTCTGAGCCTTCCAACAAAAAAATGTCTTCAAAATGACTATCATCTGCTACAAGTTGTGAGACTAATTCCTTATCAATATTATGCACCCGTTCGTCCTACTGCAGCACCGGGAGTTAAATGACTCCTGTAAGGAGGTAAAGATGACAATTTCTTTCTTTTATTTATTTAAGCCTATATATTTCTTCGATCAGTCAATTAGGCCCAGGCAGTTAGGCCATGTGTGACATTTTTGTTTTTGGAAACATATATGATATAATTGAAAACAGAGAGTTATATCGACAGCATATTTGATACAAAGAACAATATAAACCATACATTCTTCAAGATATAGGGACATCAATTGTAATTCTTATAACGGCAGCGGCAGGACGTTATATATTTAGTTTAAGGAACAAACCACACGCATTAGTGGCTAATCCCCTAAAATATTGGAAATAGCGATGACGGTTTTGGGGTTGAAAAGCAAAAACCTTTCAAAAGCCTTAAATTCCTCGCATAAATCCGAAAAGAAATCAAATCATTTGATAAATCCTATTAATGTTATAAACACGATAATAACCAGGTTTTTTACGCCTTTAGAGTTTTAAGCTTAACTCGATCATTATCATCCTTTCATGACAGATTAAACTAAAAACCTTTCAGCAGATCTAATCCCACAATTCATGCAGCATTTTTTCTTTTTTAATGATTCAGACATAATTCAACAATATTGTTTATTCACTGATTTACGGTTGTTGATAGCTACCAAATTTAAGAGAAAATGGATCATTCTTAAACTTTTTCCGCCCCAATTTTTTTAGGGCGGAAAATGCCGTTTTCTGGGACCACAAATAAGACGCGGAAACTAACTGGCAGAAAGTAAAGGGTTTATTAAACGGGCCCATACGGAATGAATAAGATAATGGTCCAAAAAGTCATTCTTTCGCGGTCAGATATAAGGAGCATTTTTTCAGTTCGATTTAAAAGTGTCCACTTTACAACGGGCTCGGTATCTATCTACTGTGGTGTAGCGGTTATCATACCTGTCTACAGACCACGAGGCCCTGGGTTCAAGCCTGGGTTGGGTAGACAACGCCAGTGTACCACAACTGGTTATTAAAGGCCGTGGACATTGACTTG